>CM017563.1:50373535-50733535 GCA_007844125.1 Sinonovacula constricta | reverse complement strand
AATGTGCCACGATTCTTCATTTTAAAGGATTGTATATAAAAAACAACTTCCGCCTGGGTTGTCATGCATAACTTTAGGTAAACCTTTTGAAAAAGGTTTGTCAAAGAATTTATTAAGTAAAAATTAGTGTGTCTTGCAACAAACAATAGCACAACTGAAAAAGAAGCATCTAACAGGCTTTAAAGGACCGTTGTAACACAACTTACAACACTTTATTTATTTATGAACAAAAATACATCAACTATTGAAAATACACAGAAAAGGCTCATCCAAATCTGTATCATTTAACGAACTCGATTTTAGTTCAAATATTTTAAATCGCCTATGATATGTATTGTAGAAAGAGTGATGATATTTTGACCAAAATCTAAAACAATAAAATAATTCTCCTTATACAAGTCTTCATTGTTGTATAAAACACTTCGTTAATATACTTAATATGTTTCCCAGTCGTTTGCCAAAAAGTGTGTTTGAGTATAGCCTCTTGATATAAATGAGAACGAAATGCTTCATAACATTACAGTATAGCTTTCAACCAGTATTTATGATAAGCATGCACAGAATTGCATAAATAATGCTTTCTACTTTACCGTCCGAATGGTTAATATTGATGAACGGAGAAACTTATTTATTTAATTTATAGATATTAAATAGTTATAACTGGATTCTATTCAATATTTGAACGTATTCATAATGATAGTTTCATTTACGCTGACGCCTATACATCAGTTGACAGCGCAAATAAATCAATTGCTTTTTGATAAATTAAAAACAGCCGTTACCGAGACAAGTTTGTGTAAGAGATTTAATATTGTTATTCATTTTAGGTCACCTTGTTGCTTTTATAAAACGTCAGTTCATCCTCGAACTTTAAATCAAGGAAATAGAATAATAAAGCAGTGGGGATCTAAGCACACTTCAAAGTCTCATTTGAAGATTACATAGTTTACTCATTATGTAGGCTGGTGGTGATTAGTGGCAGTACATAATTATACATCTTAACAGCCCTTAGGTGGAGCATTTTCACTTGTCGTGTTCTTCTCTCGTCGGTTGCCTGTATTGTTCAGTTGTCTGTACTGTTCTGTTGTCTGTGCTGTTCTGTGGTCTGAGCTGTTCTGTGGGGTGTCAAGTGCTGTCTACGCGCATTTATGCATGCACTAATTGTCATACCTATTTAGCATATGACCAATAGATGTGGTCCATATATATGTGTGCCTGATATGAAGGCTAGATAGGTCTCAAGGCTAATCTATGCTAGTATGAATGCAGGGTAGGTAATGATGTTACACTGTTGTTTGCGTCTTTCAGGACTACAGGTTAGCATTGATTTTGTTTTCCCGAATCCCTCGATTAATGGGCTGTTTTATGTCGGATATCCATTACTGGAAAATGCAAAGATGTAGTTTATTACTATGCATTTTTTTTATTTTTAGATAATTGCAAATACTGTGATTAAATAGCATGGCTATTATATAGCAATGTTATAAAACTCAGTACAAGCGTAAAAAATAGCCAGTCTGCTAATTAAGTTATCCATACTTTTGCACACAATAATCACAAGAAAAATGTCTAGAGTTTAGGAACCATGCATGCAGCGACTATGACATAAACAGATCTATTCACATTTTTACTGTTTAATAAGACAGACTTTTCGGCACCTCTGTCTATGATTACCAACAATAGCAGTTGAATGGGCCGTAAAACTTTCGGTATACAACATTTATTTAATAAATTTTCTACTGCATTCATTTAAAACAAACACGCTGCGTTAATTGCTGTCTATTAAGATATGTAGACATAAACCAATATGGTTTAATGAAACATTGACAATGTTCACATTGAAGTTGGGCCAATGATGATACACTTAGAGCAATAGATGTACTATCCAAAGCATACACCCACCATTCTTTGCGTGAAACAACCGTGCATGGACAGCGCAAAATGTACCCAGCAGAAACATAATAGCTATGTCTGGCCAGAAGTTAGAAATATCATGACAGACATGGACACCAAAAATGATGACAAGGGCATTCAGTTAAAAAACGAAAAGAAATCATTGCGTATAATGGAAAAGATGAGTTTGACATCTACTCAAAAACACGCCATGATTCAGGACCCACCACAAGGCGGTAATTGTTGGGTTTGCTCTCTTTTATGAATCGTCACATATTTGTTCTTTGACTATGATTTATGTGATATTTGCAATGTTTCGATATTGTTTTGTAAAACTATCCTGTATGTTCAAGACGAATATATCTTTGGTACTTTTTTCCTTCTACTTATATCATGCGTTATATTTATATAGATCTTTATAGTTTCTTGTTACATTTGCCACATTTTCTCAATATTTTGTTACAATTAGTTTAAAACTATATTGCATTAAATATTTGATGCAAGATATGAACTCGGGACATTTAGTTGTGGTATACCAATGCTTAGTAAACGCTAGGAAAGTTGTTTAATATAGAACAAACTAAATAACATTGTAATTAACTTTAGAGTCAGTACTGGTATCATGTTTAATGTATAAAAGGTCTTATTAAACATTTAAAATTTGCTAATAACAATATTACAGTAAAGTATGGCGACTTAAGTATCATGTTATATTGTATCAACAACGATTTAATGTCATATGGTACTTGATATAACAAGTAAAGACTTACGTTTCGATCAAAGCGGCCTCGGTCAATATCACCTTAACCAGGTTCACAAAAACTTCATATGAGTATATTGACCTTAACGCACTTTTATTTACATATTGTACATATGTTGATAGTTATTTTGTCTAAATATTAGTTCCTTTTATCATTTTTAACTTTAACGGGATATTTTATTTGCACTGTTAGACAGAAAAAACATCCAGGAAATGCAGCGCTCCACAAACCACGTTTATACATCTGTCAGTCCTTTTGCCGACTGACCGTTGTAAGGATGTAACTGCTGTTTGTGTGTGTGTGTGTGTGTGTGTGTGTGTGTGTGTGTGTGTGTGTGTGTGTGTGTGTGTGTGTGTGTGTGTGTGTGTGTGTGTGTGTGTGTGTGTGTGTGTGTGTGTGTGTGTGTGTGTGTGTGTGTGTGTGTGTGTGTGTGTGTGTGTGTGTGTGTGTGTGTGTGTGTGTGTGTGTGTGTGTGTGTGTCGGCTCTGTATTGTTGTTGTTACATTTAGCCTGTTTGCCTTTTTCTAGAGGTAGTTAAGATTTAAATATATGTGGTAGTTCTGATATGACAGATTCTTATTTACCTATTTACTTGTATAATATATACATGGCGTTATAAGCTAGCGTTATGAATACGTCATCACTTGGAAATAGTTTGTTCAAACAGAACTACATTTGATAACCCCCTCGGGAAGCGCGGGTTAAGCGCTTTGTTACCGATGTATGCACCAAAGTCGGCGATATTGTGGATTTATATATACAGTTCCATGGCGGAAGCTGTTAAGTAAGCTTATCCGCTCGTTTGTTACATCTTAATATGAATATTAACGTAATCATGGAATATGATTCAGTTGTGATAAGAAACATAATGTCAAATCTACAGATATAAATGGAAGTTATGTTGTCGAATAATCTGCACTGGTTAACTGAATTTTGCTTGCAAACAGACATTCCTAAAACGAGGGTGATACATGTAACATGACCGTCTATTGCTGCTTTCAATTCTGCATTAAGTAAGGATTTATCGTAATCATGCTATGCTAAAACATGATGGGTGGAAAATTTGGCCCTTAAGATTAAAATAAAACAATAAAAGCAATTGTTGTCCATTTTTAAATACCAAAAAATGCGTCTCTCAGTCTATACTGATCTTTCATAACAACAATTGCAATAATATTTGTTGCTGTGTATTTGTTATTTTCAATACAGACTTAAAACACAGTCATTTTCCAATCTAACAATTAAACTTTAAACGTGTATAGTTAAAACAATAAATCGCGATTTTAGTTTACGTGTTATCTAGTAAGTTATTTATATTATAAACTTGTATAAGAACAAAATATCATTTAAGTATGTATTAAGCAATCTTTTTTCCACCGAAATGTCACATTAGAAATATCGCAACTTTTATTATGGTATAATTCAGAATTCTCAATTAAGTGGTCATACATAGCTACGTGTGGTTGAGCATTTCTGGAAAGTAGTCCTTTTTGTCTTTTTGAGGTGAGCCTGCTTGAAAAATACGTGTTCATATGTATTAAGCTTGTTTGAAAATTAATTATTCTTGTATATCCCCCTGGGCCTAATCTGCCTGGAAATTTAGCAGTCATGCAATTATTCTTGCAGTGGGAACGTTTTGAAAGCAATGCTTCATGTATATGGTACTTCGGCGCTATTAATTAAGCCAAAATGCAACCTAAAAGTCATGAAAACTTGTTCCTCATCTGTTGCCTCTTAGTTAATATTAAGTCCGAGAAGAGAATTGATTAAGGTCTTATCCTTAGACAATCCTCTCTACCCATTGAGCCATAAAACGCGTTGTTTTACAAGATTGCAAAATTTGAAATAAGAAGACTTTGTCCATCTGGAATTGGATTTGAAACTACCAGGGATTCAAGAACAATTTCAGAAATACTTGTGTCAGTATGGTCTGCAGCAATAGGAATTCAGACAAAATGGAATTTAACAAGTAAAATTATGTGTGTTTATAACTATCTTCAGAGCATTTCAGTGTTATAAATACTTCTTAAGGATGAACCCTTTACGTAGTGCTAATTATGCCATCGTGATAGTGACAGACTGACGCATATTGTATGTTTTGCTGAGAATGTATTCATTATACGGTTTACTTCAACATCGTTAACAATATCTCCATGACAATGTTTTAGTGTAATTATTTATTAAGCATGTGATATATCTTTAAACAGTTTTGTATGAACATTTTTCATGAGGAAATGTATAAAGCCTATACATGTAGCATGTTGTGAAATATTAATTCATATAATAACTACATACAAATGCGCTGTAATAAAGCATTTGTGTAAAAAGTGCATTAATCAATTCCTCTATGATCGTGTAATTATATTTATATCCCTTATTTGTGTTTACGTTCAATTATCCTTTTTACGTGTACTTATATAACCAATACACGCTTATATGTCTGTACGAGAACATTTTTGTATACAGGTTTTAGTTGTACGTCATACTATACAGAATGGCACCTCAGTGTAATATATTACAAATTTTGTCATCAGCTAAGTTTCTTACTTGTAGGCCGATTCAATTAGTTCAATATATTTCTCTATGTTTTTGTGGTTTTTTAATACAGCGCCTAAAATTAAACTGTAGTTTCAGATTATCAGTCGCTCTCTAAAAAGCATTCGGACCACAATTTGAATTGAGTTAACCGCAAATAGTAACGCTATAATAACCGCCGAATTTTGAATATATACACCAGGGCAATGTTCACAGGCATTGATATTCACTCTTACTGTATATTAAGTGACGTGTTAAGCTGTACATTGTTTTATTTCACGGACCTCAGAAATCTGAAATTACTATTACTCATTCGTCTTATGCTATTATTTCAAACTAGTTTCATGGCAATATTTGCCATTTAAAAAATTCATTACATGAAATATCTAGTATTGAGTCTTAAATATGGTTTTATCTAACCATTTCTGAAGCGTTCTGATTATTTAAGGCTTAACCTAGACATAAATAGAAGCAAGCAGTAAATAAGGTAAACATGGTACGTCCATGTTTAAGCTAACATGCTAGAACATAGTTCAAATTTATCTTACTTTCAACTGTACTCCTACCAATTTTTTTTAGATTATTTGTTTATTGGGTTTATCGTTTCACCAACAGAATTTCAGTTATCTGGTGTCCGCTTGAAGCAAATATAGTGCTGCCTTCACTGTGTGTAGCATGTCGTGATCAGCTGGCACTATACCACACTCAGTCACATTATCCTGACACTGAACCAACCAGTCGTGGAACAAACCTTAACCTTATATTTGAGCGCCAGCAAGGGAGCTATGCCACTACCATATTTTACGACTTTGGTATGCCGTGGCCCGGCTTCGAATCCGTTTTCAAATAACTTTAGAAGTCTTTAAGATAAATGGCATGTACATTTGACTGAGAGTTTGTTTTATGCTGTCGTTAGATAATGCATGTTCTTCACATGTGTCGAAGTGTCGTGCTTAGATACGGTTGAACACTGCAGACCTTCGTTTGAATTATAAACTACTGTTATACATTATAACCTAGTAGTAATGCAAACACACACAATCTTCCGTTCTGATCCCTTTGGCGTTGTATGCTATGGTTTCTGATTATATATTTCCTGAATAAATTTGTTTAAACTAAACAAAAGAAAAATAACTTGTATAATTCTTGTTCATGCGTTATATAGATCTTCTTAAAAATTGATACAGTTGTAGCTGGCGTTTAATTAAGCATAAATTATTACCATCACAAGACTCTGTGATTATACAGATTATAAAGAAAAGTGTTCTCTTTCATTAAACTGAACAAATACTCTGCCTTACTCTGTAGTTCCATGATAACCACACTTTTGACATACTTTTACGAAATACGACGCCGGGTTCAAAAAGTAAGACCGATCATAAAATAGGTTTCGATTTAATGTAGATCCTTCATGATTAGCTCATATTTCATCAAAGGTTTATCAGTTCAATGTCATGTGTAATATTAAGCTCTACTTTAACATAGCGTTACATGGTTCAGCTACTTACATTGTTTGTATTAATGTTACGTCACGTGACATCACTTTTCTCATCTTTAACTGTATCGAATTTTATGGCGAAGAACTACATTCATATAACACTAGATCAATAATACACAACCAAACAAACAACCATCATAATTAGTGGTATAGCGGTTTAACACTGCTAGCATCTTATTACACACCTGTGTAGTAATGAGTTTGCAACGTGAGTTTAGCTTTCAACATGTGATATGAATAGGAAAGCTATATGTAGTGGTAGTAGCATAAATATAGTGTATATAGTATGCGAACTATATGTTATGTCATTCTTTATGAAGATCAGATTTTATAAATAATAATATATTTTTTACCCCATGAGGTCACACTATTAAGATGAACATGTGTAAAGTTGTTCTTAATACTGCGTTGGTTGATAATATCATTAAATGTCAGATATCTTGTCTGATTTCAAAATGTAGATAACATGCCTATACTGTATACCATAACTGCATTAAAATTAAACTATGAAACAGATTGTTATACATTGGAAAATAAATTTCACTGTATTTCCTCATCAAGCAAGGGATTGTTCGGTATCGTTTTTGCTGTTGTTAATGTTGCTGTTAATGTTAATTTTTATTTATATAGCTTACAACTTAATGACTTATGTTTTCTGGAAATATTGGTGCATATGTTTATATTTATTTATTTACATTATTGATTTAAATGAGCAGTGAACATTCAAAAGTATAATATACATGTATACATATACATGTATATATTTTAATTCGTATTAATGAGATACTTCTTTATTGCTAGGAAATATTAAATTTGAGCATAATGTAGTTTATAATTCAGTGACGTAGACAGCTTTATATACATAAGTAAATGCTGATGGATATCATGCTAAATAAGCTCGACTGACTGAAAAAATAAAAATCGTTGAAGACAAGTTTTATCCTGAATTTACTATCGATAAAATATTTCTTTACGGTTCCACCTGGCATTTGTAAGAATATAGGTGATATATGTTAGTCAATTGTTTGAGCAAGCGATATATGTTAATTTTCCTATTTTAAAAACGCACTACTATGAATAGTCAAAATAGAAGCAAACGTCGACCACATCTTCCCGAAACATATAACATATATATCATCCTTATAGGTACTTGGTTTCTTCAACGCTGGTCAAAGCATCAGGTTTCATTGGTATCAAGAAATGGGTGCGGATTATGTGTTTGCCGATCAACGGCAGTGCATTAAGCCAATGTGCACCAAGGAAGAATAACTGTTCTACACCCGCTTCTTTCATTGGCACTTGTTGAGAGTTATTAAAAATGCATAAAGATAAAGACAATTGATCATGTTTGAAGATTGGGTTTCATATTACAGTAAAATTGCTCTATTCAGATCCGCTTCAGTTCTGACTCAAAGTAATCTTAATAGTGAGTTGGTTTAAATATTGACTTTGGGTGAAGGTACACCGATAGTGAAGATTTAAATGTATGGTTGTACTTTAGATGTGTTAATTGTATGTAAAACTTCCAATCTACAATACAATATACAATTCAACTTTTATTGCATTAAAACATACATGTTTTATAGCAAGGCAATATAAACATATATGTAATTGTGACAAATGATAGGATACATGGGTTAAAGACATAAGTTTACATGTATCTGAAGAACAACATAAAGATTGCAAAGTATATAAATTTTAAAACGTTTCTAACAATATTATTTGATCTTGTTTTCATTATTAAAGCAAATTTCTGTTTAGTTGGCCATGTATAATAGTATAGGGAGCGTAGTTGAGAAAATTTTGGAAAAATTAGTAATAAGTGGTATTCTGTTTCGATTTGATTCATATTACAATTTCTACATAATCGTTCACTTCTAGCTGTATTACTATGACGACCCTTTTCTATGGCAAGTTGCTGCGACGAAACTCTAAACTTTGTTAACGCAACTTTATATCTTGGTTCGGTCATTTTATCTAAATATGTTTCATAAGTTAACGTCGTTTTGAATAGACTGTAATCTATGCGACAAATCAAATTGTTTTTTACACATTTTTCGATTGATTGACTTTATGACCCGTTGTTCTAAATTATTATATATTAAAACAAGATGGCGCGCATTGCTTTCCCAATGAGTGAGTGCCCGTTATTTTTTCCAGTTAAATAAAGAAGGCAAACAGTTTGCACTTATGACACATGGACTTAATAGACATGGTCTCTTCAGTGGCTTGGTCGTTTGGTGGCATTTTACTGCATTACTAGAACATATTATAAGTTTTCAAACAACTGAATGAAAGACATTTTCAAAGTTTGATAAATATGGGTTAATTAATGAATCTAAATGAGCATTTTCTCTTATTAAATATAAAACAAATAAAATAAACATAATCCCACATCACCGATATGATTTTAAGCGCAATGATCTTGTGATTTTTTTTAAGCTCAATAAGATAAATGTTAGCCATATCTTACAAGCAGAACATATCGCATAAACTTATAATAATATTTGTGTTGTTTATTTATTGTTCTCATTTGACACTGAATTATTGAAATACAGACTGTTGTGAAACTGTAAATATGTTGTGTACATAGTAAGAGACTATAAAGTTTTAAAAAGACCGATGACGATTTAACAATAAATATGTAATGTAATTTGAGAAGTATATATAATATATAAAATATATTATATATAATAAAGAATGTGTTATATATAGTATATTATATATTACGTTATATGATCAACCAGGTAATCTGCTTTAACTCCAATGTCTATTTTTACCTGAATTCCAAATTCTTTTTATAGTTTTGGAAAAAAAACATTTTAAGCGATAAATTTCATTTAGTGTGTCCTCTTCCATAGCGTCTAAAGACAATACACCATTACTTCATCTGGTTTTGGCACATGTGTGTTATTGTTATTCGGATTTCTCTTTAACAAAACTGGTAGTGTGGGAATAAAACACGTCTTAACAGGTAGTTATGTTAGGATTAGCAGGCCCTGTTACTGTATACCCTTACGGAAGCTGGAAACCACAGCCTTTGTTTTGAGAAAGATAGGTTATTCCTGTTTTATGGAGTCTTTGTAAATTATAACTGTTTGCCGTTAACCTAGTTCAATTATAACTCTATGTAAGTAAATATTTATTTTCATCTTATTTGTCTTTTCTGCCTATCTGTATATCTTCTTTTTATTATATTTGATGTGTTACATATGTACATCTTTAGCATAAGCTCAGCTATGGAGAGCGGTGTAGCTTATGGAATGCATTTTTTATAGAAACGATAGTGTTGGAAATCCCAGCTGTTTTGTGGGACTTTTTCTTTCAAAGAAAAGAACTGGGTAAGCCGGGTTTATCAGTGTACGTTGCAAAAACAGCAGTCATTTTAACATTTACTAATGTTACAGACTAATCAAATGCTACTGATATTAAATTGTGTTCAATTGTGTTTGTTCATCCTTTTTTTTTTTTAATTAAACTTAACAAGGTATATTGTAAATATCATTGGATTTTAAAAAAACAACAACAGCTGCAACCAGGACTGGGGATACATTCGAATTATTTATGATTGTAAATAATTTATTTCTTAGAAATATGTCTCCAAAGGAAATATTCTTTAATACTAAAGTAAAACCATGAGATTCAAATCTTAACAAACCTTAAATAAAGAGGAAATATTATACCTATGTCTATCAAAGTGTTCGAGCAAAAGTGTTTGATAATTAGTGCAGACTGTCCAAATCTAAATCAGACTCACCACCAATTGTTGTAATTGTTGTAATATTCACTGATCTGATGTATCTGATCTGATAGAGATGAAAGTTAGAATAAAAAAGAAATCTAAAGAGTTTTCGTCGAATGCGTCAACAGATCAAATATTGTTGATAGCGATGTGGAATGCCATGTTGTTCAAAAACAACTAAATAGGGATGAACATGTCGAACATACTATTGACGAAGATATGTGTGCTATAACTGACGTCGTTTTATTCGCAGTGAACGTTAAAACAAATACAAAGGATACTTTGACCTGTTGGGTTGTTATGTTGTAGGAAACCGTTTACAAGAACGGGCATGGTGTGTAGTACTTTCTGTATCAATAATGCTTAGTTGCAGACTTATATATGTACTTTATAATATAATTAAGTTTAAATGAACATTTATAGTTTATGCTCATACGTAACTAGCCACAAGCAAATGTGATGCAGTAAATTATACACATGTAAATATTACGTTTATTTTACATTTAACTTTTAAGTTTTGTTTGTTTTAATAATTTTCTGAAAAAAAAAAAGAACTTAAAACAATACTTTTAAGTTTCCTATATAATTAGTAGACATTAAAGTAAATGATACGCATAAAACACAAAACCTTCTTATCGCAGCTTAGTTAGAAAGTACCTTGATGTCAAATTTGCTAACATTCGCAGTAGGTGTTGTCTAGACAGGTCCAATTACATATTGAATAGATGTTTATGAGTATCTTATTTATTTCCAGACAGCCGACACCTAAAGAAGGCAATCCTTGGTACTTTCAATGCTTCTGAAACTTACGTCTGCACTTGCTAAACTATTCCCATAGGCAATCGTCATTGGACTCATAAGGCCAATTAACTTAATCAGACCAAAAGAAACCTTACAATGTCTTACGCTTCACAAGTACACTACGCGTGTCAGTAGGCCTTAACTAGACTAGTTATCTATTCACACAAAGACACCAGTCATTCTAAAACACGATTCATAAGAAGTATGTACAGGCTTAACAACAATATCAGTTAACGTAATAAATTTATGATTGATAAAATATCATTTTAATTAGGATATGTGTGTTGCTTTTTTCTTATTCAAAAGTGTGAAGCAATCTATTTCTTTATTTAATCAGTTTTTGACGGATATTTAATTTATTCTCAAGTATAAGACATATACATGTCTAGGAAAACCCTGTCTGCAATGACAGGCGCGGATCTGTCCTTTTTTGTTTACACAGATCTAGAGCAACAAAAAGCAGCAATTTACAGGACCTTTTCAGTTATTTATGACTTTCAATTTCGAAATCATGTGTTTAGGTTATGTTGTTTTGATTTTTGATGTGGTAGCTTACATTCTTGTCAATAATAATGAAATCGCTGAAATAATTCTTATATATTATCAATACAACTCGCACACAGGTATCATATTTACTCCTTAAAACACATATAAGGCCTGATTGGATAGATAAACAAGGAAGATGTATCGTTTGATATGTAAAGATATTTAATAACTGCTAAGCAGCCAATCTGTGAGATAAACAGAATTTGCAGTTAGATATCTTATATTAAATTCGTGCATACTGACATGAGTGCCTTTAAAAGTATATATGCTATACTCAGATGAAATCTAAACAATGAAAAAGTTATCTACCATATAGTGCTTATATTGAACACCTTTGTATAATTATAAGTTTTTAGAAGTATGTTAGATCGTTTGTCAAGTTTCGAAATAACCACGGGATGTAGACAGTTTGTGAACATTAACTGAAATATTTCATGCTCACCACGTGACAAAATAACTGAAACACTGACCGTTGCAAACCTTCTAGTGATATTGCCCGTTGGATTCATTTAAGGCAAGCTAAAACAGAAATTCTATCATGTGTTTAAAGGTTTCCTTTTCTTTTTATTTTGAAAATGAAATTGGATGTTTAACTAGGTTAACTTTATAGAATCAAACATTTGTGTTAGTTTGTCGCAAAAACCTCTAAAGAAGGAATACGTAAAAACACCAATAAGATTTATCACATATATAGAGATCGGAAACTGACATCAGGCGTTAAAAAGGCATATAAAAACATTGTAAAAATGACAAAAAAGAAACAAAGCATTCGACAATTAGGAAAACAAATGCTACTGCCCTGGAACGGCCGGTCTGATATGAACCGACGTGACTGTTTAAACCTGGTTTGTGGTGCGCTCTATCCCTGCACAATTATGCTGGATGCTCCTTTCCAAGAGAAAAAGATCGGGACGGATAAATGATTGAAATACTTCAAATGTCACTATCAAATTGACGATGTTGTATATCTGATACGTTTACTGCTATAGAAGGATGTTATATGTGTAGCTTAAAGTATAAACTCAAACATGATATGATGATACTTTATATGAAATAAAGTCTCGAATCCTTTTGATCAACAGCAGCAACTGTAAGCCTATGCTCTTAAGCATTCTTAAAATGAACGAATGTATTGTAAAATAATATATTATATTTCTTTATGTTTAATAAATGGCAGATGGAGCAATATGAAAATTGAGAAATACTTGATAATCATAAAGCAGTCACATGTACATTTTCTGGTAGAGATGATCTTGACATAAATATAAAAGGCAATGTAAACAGTTGATGAATCCCAGACAAACTCATTATACTAAGTGTACCGTCACATAAACATAACTATGTGGAATTTCACGACAGATACAACATAAAGATGACCCAACCTACTGCCCACTGTGCTTTTAAGTATTTATATATCAAACAAGCCACTTGAGAAACTGTCACGTCTATACCCACTATCATGGGACCAGACTTGTCATGAGAATACTCTAAATACGTTCTCAGTTTTTGGGAGGAATGACACTCCGGACCTGCTCTAGGATCAATATATGTATATTTTACAAGGAAAATAATTACAAAATAGTAAAATATATTTTGATAAACAGATGCCTAAGTTAAAGAACACAAAATATATACAAGCCATACATGTATGGAGACAGCTGCATTATTTTTCTTAATATATTTGGTAGAGTGTCGGGACGGGCCCCAGGTTCTATTCAGGGCCGCGACATACCAAAGTCGTTAAAAGTGGTAGTGACATAGCTCTTTTGCTAACACTCAACTAAAAATAAGGGTAGATCCACGACTGGTTGGCCCGTTGTCACGATAATGTGACTAGGTATCACGCAAGGTGTTTACGGCATGCTATACAGAGTGAAGGCAGCGCTATAACTGCTTCAAATGAAATCCGTCTCCAGATTACTGAAATACTGTTGGTGGGACGATAAACACAATAAACATTAACATAAACATATAATTGGTATATATGTATATCAAATGCCGTAATCCCCGTAGTCCGGCGGTTAAATTGCTAAAGTATTGCTAGAGCACAATATTGACAATACAAATACGGTATATAACTTAAACCAGTTTTCAACAACTGCACGTATGTTAAAGCAATGAATAAACAAACAACAAGAGATGACAAATACGTCGACTCATATTTCGTCATTCTTCGCCGGTCTGTTTGTATTGTATTGCACAGTGATAGAAGTGTATAACTAACTTGACATGTACATGTACAAAATAACTTCTTTGTATTGTTTATATAAGGCTATATAAATCTACAAAGTTACATTGAACAAAAATGTATACATATACTGGTTTAACTAAATAGAGACACTGTGGTGGGGTCGTGTTTGTGAATTTGAATCCCTCTGAGTAAAAAGTTTGTTTTGTATCGGTTTTTCGGTTAAACCAGGTGATCTTAACTGCCTGGGTAGATCTTTCAAGACCCATGCACTCGTATTGTTTACGCTGACATCTATTCATAAAACACAATGGTTTATATGTATATTCCACTTTGATATATTCGTTTGTATGATATTTTAACAGACAGACAAAACCTTCTTATTCCTCCGCTGCAAAATTTCAATCGGCACGAGGTTGTTTCTTTAATCAGGAAGTATGTTAGTCTGGATTTATTAACAAGATTCTCTTTGTCACATATTTGTAAAGAACCAAATAACATTACAAAATTTACACGAAAGTAGTCTGCGTGTTTCCTGACAAAATGTAATCTTACAGGAACTAACCACTACTGAATGTCATAACTGGGCGGCATCTGATTAGTCTGAATTTAAAGATGTTATTATTAATTATTTTAATTAATCCGGGACCTGTGCAGTCAGAAAAGCACAGTTAACTTTATAAGAACATCAAAACACGAGAGACACATGGGCTTCAAAACCAATTATGAAACATAAAGTGGTATCCTGTGTACAATATCAAGTGCACATCGGAGGCTAGTAACTACTTCTTTTAAACATAATAAACTTAATCATTTACAACTGTACAAATACGGCCGATAGGTTTTGTTTTAAACAAATAATTTTGTTACAAGTCGTTGTTAGCAGTATTTTAATGCTTTTTTGGCCAACTGTATATACACATTGTAGTTTACTTTACATTGATTTAATTTCCCTTTGTCTCTTCTCCCTCTCCTTCTTTTCTTTCTTGTTGTATGCTCTCTCCTTCAATAGCTGTAGTAATTTAATACATGTACTTTTACTCTGAAACATAATCATTAAAGCCAATATAACAAAAAAAAATAATAAAAATAAGTTCTATAGTATAATAAGTTATAATAAGCATTTGATTCGGTGAAGGAATGTGTTTATACAGGACTGGGTCCTTACCACGTCTCACCGCGTTATAATACGACTCAATCGCTACTAGTTAGGCCAGTATTTAATTTCTCCGTGGTCGGCGTCCGCAATCAATATCAGACGGACATTGAAAACTTATTTCCTGCATCTACGAAATGGTTGTTGTATGTTATATATTTTCAACTTAGCTTTGCATTTGTCTGTCTAGTAAGATTACACTAGTGTTTTTTGAAGGCGCACAGATATTTGAAAGATGCAGTATTTTCTTTTATAAATGTTTTTTTTTTATGAAGGACAAGATTCCCATTCCGATTTAGAAGGTGGTAACTGTTGTGGCATTGATGATTGACAACACTGATATGTAGGTAAATGGACTGAATCGAAAATGACATTATTGATGAATAATCTACATTTGCAATTTAATCAATGCACCAACTGTTTCCGTCTAATTAAATGACCATGTACAACGAATGGTCTTCAAGCCCATGTTAGCAAAGGAATTAATATAAGAGAAACGGGTCCAATATCGTGAAAGTTATTTACCAAAATAATTGACAATAAGGAACATTGTTGATTTTTCTTGATTGATCGGGACCACTAAGCGAGTCCATGGACTATTTTCTTACGGTACGGTGAAGAATGAAAACTGTCCCGAATTTCCATGGTACTTGCTGCTGTGCTAGCAAATGGCTGTATGTACTTCTTTGTACAAACATTGAAAGCAGCATGTGTACTTCTACATTTTTATCCCCATAAAGAATATATTATGCAGTTTTCGTCTTATCTGAGAGCAAGGTTTGTTCAGAAGAAAAAAACACTCATTGAAAATACAACATCGAGAAGTTAATTATATTGCTTGTAACTCCCAGCTAACCACATATGGATACGGTTTAGGCAAATAGTATAGATTAAGATCAGCCATCTCCCGATGCTTGCTGTTTGATTATCATTTATGCAATATGTTACCTATGCAACTATTAGCCAATGATTCAAAATTTAGTATTGGTACTTGGCAAGTGTAGCATTGTACGGAAAAAGGCTCCACAACACAATAACTGCCATTATGGCAATATCCAGATGTTTCTCACTGAGATGGAAAATTATTAAGCCATTTAAGACGTAAACGCTTATTGTCATTAGAATTCATAGAAATGTTCTTTTAAAAAGCATTTAAACAAAATCCAAGCATTTCATGTTTCGTCATCTCCAAACAATCCTTGCTTTTTTTTCATATGGCTTAGAAAATTCCGATGCAAGTCAGGACCTAACTCAATATGAATATTCGAATGAGAAAATTACAAGATTGAAGGCGATTGAAAACGGTTGCTTTATTTGGTTGACTTTGGTAAAATGGTAGAAAATTCAGGCTATTAGTTCTTTACGCTGGCTGCTTTTTTTGTTTAAATAGCATATATGTCAGTCATGTAGAACATATTAGGAACTGCAAATAGAATAGGATATTGATTTGATTATTTGACGTATTACACCATCGATGGTGTATTTGCACCATAATTGTCATATCACTTCTCCTATTTGGCGTGGTTACAACCAACAGCGGTATTGAGTGTACATTTGCCTACATGTCTATAAGTATGGTTTAGTGACCCAGCCAGCCCTACAGAGTAAAGCAGAGTGTCGTGGTTTCTTAAGTATGCAACAGGAGCATAACGTATATGTCGCAGCCCATACACTGTCGCAGCAGTATAGAATATAAGATTATAATACATAATACAAGAAAAGTAGCACGGCACCTGTAGTAGGACATCAGTGTATAACATAGTGTTGTGGCAGTGGCAGTGGCAGTATGTCGGTAGAATGTGGCACAGTGTCGTGGCATCAGCCGTACATTGATGGGGTGAAGCATAGTGTCGAGATACCTCCTGAATGTCGGTATAGCAGAGTGTCGCGGCATCTACAATATGTCGAAGTAGAATGTAGCGTAGTGTCGTGGAATCAGGTGTAACTCGATGGAATGAAGCGTAGTGTCGAGAATGTCGGCGGTGTTTAGGATAGTGTCGCGTACCATAGTGTCATGGCACCTGCAGTATATCGGTGGAGTGTAGGTTAGTGTCGCGACATCTGCATGATATTAGCGGCTTGTAGTTATTGTCACTGTAACTGCAGTATATCAATGAACTGAATCACAGTGACGCGGCACCTGCAGGATATAAGTGGAATGTAGTAAAGTGTTGCGTCTCCTACATGATATAAGTGGAGTGTAGCGTAAGTGTCGCGTCACCTGCATAATATAAGTGAGGGCGTAGCGTACTGTCGCATTACCTGCATGATCTAAGTGTAGTGTAGCGTAAGTGTTGCATCATCTGCATGATATAAGCGGCGTGAGTATCGAAGAGAGTTTAAAAGATACAAACTTACAAGTATACCGTTTACTATGTATCACAATAACTACCTTATGCATATTTTAGAAACTTATATACTCCTTAAACATACGATGCCTTAAAAACAAGAGACGTACGAAAATACCCGATAGGGATCGGGATAAGTCAAAACGGTAATCGTTCTTTATATTTTAAAGATCTTGTTCTGTGTGCGCTGGGGATACTTTTGTTTTGGTGCAAAGTGAGTAACAGCTCTCTGTAGCCTTGCAACCATTGAAAAGTTATGTGATGTATGGAAGCGAAACAGACATTTCGATAAACCTAATGGTTATGTCTTTTGCAATGAAAATATAGCAAACATTAGGATAAAAAACAGCAGCCGTGAACAAATAACTCATGATTTTTGTCAAAGCATTGACTCGACTTATAAGCAATAAGTCTACGTTATAAATAATAAAAAAATCCTCAGTTTGATCTCTATACTACATAACAATCTTGGTTTACGCATCGATTTCCAACTTTAACTGTTTGCCAATAATATACTGTCTTAATAACACACACACACACACACACACACACACACACACACACACACACACACACACACACACACACACACACACACACACACACACACACACACACACACACACACACACACACACACACACATACACACACACACATATATATATATGAGTTTTGCTTTTTAATTTTTGTTATTTTCGTGCAAATATTAATTTATGTTAAATCTTTTATCACAATGATTTTTCTAGCTAAAATATGGAAGAATGAGATGAAGCATGAAGGATTTGAACTAGGAACATCAGTTTGTGAGGCTAGCATGTAAACACTGTACAGGTGCCACATTAATGCCGTTCATAAATACTGCTTCTGCAACTCTGTCGGATAACTATGGTCATTTTTGTTAAAAGGTAGACGATTGGGTCTCGATATAAATCTAAGAATTCTTTCTAACTCCGAAGGTATTAGTGCTATTCTAAACGAAGTTTTTTAAAGCGAAATAAATCGATACTTACCTATTTTAAGACAAGTCAATGTATTTAGGGCGGTATCTTACTACTGTTACTTGTGAAATATAAGCATTATTTCTACATGAACTCTTAATTTATTCTCTTTAAAGTCGGATTTAAATAATACCTTTATTGTAAGACATTACAAATCGTTACACGTGTATAAGCCAATCTAAAAGTTCATTCTTGCCAAATCTATAAATAAACATGATGGAGATTTCAGCTGTCAGAAATAGACGTCAAAGCTGATTACCCGGAGGTCATGCAAAGTGATCTTAAAAGATTGTAGCCACTTATTTCTTAGTCGCTCAGATATGAAGTATGAGTTTGCAATGATTGTGGGAATTTATGAATCGCTGTTCGCAGAGATCTAGGGCATCAAAAACAGCATTTTGCAGGTCTATTAAGGACGAAATGACTTAAATGTTTTGAACAAAGTATTTTAGTTTTGGTCACAACTTCGGATAACACCTTTAAATGACAATCACGTCTTTAAAAATACAAATTTGGGATAACTTTATGAAAAATCGTTATTTTTCTCGCAGTCCATTCAATAACGTTTATAGAATTGGGTTAGGTAACTTTTAAATATATTATTTTAATTGAAAAAACACAAATTCGTTTTCATTTATCTTGAAACTTACCATTACTGACTTTTTTTGTCATACTTGTTGAAACCATATGAGTGTTACGATGTTTTCTTGCGTTGCTGGATCAATGATTACAATTATATGTTATTTGCAAAGTTTTTATGTTTTAGTTTATTTATATAGTATCTATTTTACTTTTTTCATTCATTTATGTTATAGGCATTATTTTAAATAAAAATGTGTTCTTTTTTCATTATTCCGTTTTCGACCTGCTTAGCATTTGCTTATTGTGATATTCTTTTCTTTTCTTTTTGTTAGTATGTGTTTTTTTTCTCTACGACTGCTTACTTATTATTTTGTTAATGTCACATTGTAAATTTTTAAGGAATTCTGAATGTGCGAATCAGATATATGTACACAAATATAGGTCGGAAATACGAAGGTAATACTTAAATACATGTACGAAATAAATAAAGCTAAACCCATTCTTCATCCGCCAACGAAATAATAATTAAGGGCAATTAACAGTAAAATATTTAAACTGGAATTATATAAATGAAGGACGATTTGTGGGAAATTGCCTGATGTTGTACAACTAAATCTTCCGACTAAAACTAGAGTTTAAACTAACTTGGACGGGTAAAGTTGTCACGACTTGAGATTGGTTGTGATTGTTCAGAATGGCGTTAACTCGTCGGTTTACTCCACGACTTATCTATTCATTGCATTAAACTTGCATGTATTAATTATTAAAATTCAGTTTCATTATGATTTCAATAACTACTTTGGGCACCTTGGGCATCTCAATATTACCGTATGCGTGCAAGACATGAACCGTGACATCACATCTCGAGAGAAGGATAAAATCCACAGAAATTAGTTGTTTCTGAAGTCTACTTGGCACTACATACAGATATCACATCATAAAAGAGGAAGTGAAAACCTGAACCTGGCAAGCAATTTCATAAACAAACGCAGCGCTAGGATGTTTTGTAAAGAGGTTTTTAGTAACGATATCCGCCGCAGTATCTCAGAGTAACCAACACCATCACGCAATAATATTAATACACCTGTCATTTAACATCGTTCAAGTTTGCATCAAGCACGTAACCAAGTCTTATGGCTTACATGTGTACTAGAAAGCCTGCGTAAATCAATTTTAAATAAAGATCCTGCCATTTCAAAAACATTGCTCACATTTGGAAAGGGATCGTATGACATGTATTCTGTCCGCAATATTAAGAGATATTTACGTGCCTTTTGAATGGTTTCTTCTTTAGGAAATATAAGAGAAAAGATTAACCAGCTGTCTGCTGTGTAAATGCGATTCTCAAAACATATGTTCATTGTTATTTGTCATGTAAAATCACACGTTAGTGCATTGTCTTATTGATATGCTAACTGTATAATTTTAGCAATTTAAGCATATTTTTTAATGTTTCAGAAAGAAGAACACGTGACTATTTTGTGTCAGGAATATAGATGTATATTGTTTTCTTATTATTCTTGCATTTCAAAAATTTTCGAATATTTTAGAAAATCTATTACATTAAAAATTGTATCTCAATAAACAATTTCCCAGATTTTTATTGTTTTTAAAATCTTAAAATGGAGCAGGTGTGATGTGGCATACAACTTGCATTTTCACGATTTTTTAATACATGCATCGTACTATAATACCCTTTTAATGACTGTCCTTATGTATAAACACCACTACACTGCTTATTTTAAGTGGGCAGTAGTTCTATTTAGGCCGTTACTCAGAATCGTTGCATCGTGTACATCTCTTTAATTCAGATAAAAAACAATTAATGTTTCAGTGACATTTATATTAAAAGCAGATATCCTTCGGAGGACTTCGGAGTTAAACATGTCTTTATTAATAATATTGTAGCAATTGTGTGACTTTAAGTTTTAATATTTCTATGATGTAACATAGGAGGTGAAAGTGAAAACATTGACTTTGTACCACTTTAAGGTCGTAAGGTTACCTTTTCACCAACTTAAAACCACGTTTAATTGTCATCAGTTAACAGTACAGTCATTTCCAGGGTGTTTGGTGATCTGCCAAAATAGTCGTCCCAATGTATCACGGATGTATGCTTTACATACTTTGCCAGAGACCGAAGGCCGGGTTTTATAGTTTGATTTTTTATGAAAAAGGACTGTATATACAATAAGGTAGCGAAATTTTATGGGTTTTACACTAAACAAGTCAGTAACTTGCAAGTCAGGAAACATTTTTATTTCCTTTTTTAAAATCATTTGAAATTACGCTGGTCAAAACAACAAATATTTGTGGATCAAAACATACTTTAACCTAAAACGTTAAATTATTATCAAGCTAAAAATAAACGTCAGTTTCCAGACTATTGACAGAGTGGTTGGGGAAAATAGCGGCTCTTTTGAATTAATGCCTCTTTTGTCTATGTCTATTACATGTCCAATTAGGTAATGAAAAGTGGTAGGAGCCGACACCAAGCAGCGTTTTTTCTTCATTGTTCGTAATTGTCTTTTTTGTAAAGTGATTCATACCTTGTTTCAGTGAGTACATGTATATGATGCACCATCGAGAATAAAAGATCTTTATACTGGCTGACCTCTCATCACTATGTTTACATATCTATATTTTTTATTTTAATTTCGTAGGTCTGAACAGAAAGATGAACAACCGAAACCTGGTCCATCTTTATCTGCCACGCTAACAGTGAAAGCAGCTTACAGTGCAACAGAAAACTATCAAATTGATATTTCGATACACATGTATATAAATGTATTAAAGGCGACATATTTAAAATATTTTTACCGGAGTATTCCCATACATATTTCGTAAAATTTCTTCAATGTGTAAGGTGTGTTTTATGTGTTTGAATGAAATCACATTATGTTTGTATAAATATACATTTTTATGACAAAATTTTGTTTTATGCAAAAGGCACAGAGTAAAAGTTACGTTTTAATGTTTGAAGTGTCATGCTTACATCTTATATATTATGTTAATAAGACGATGATTGTCTTATTTGTCAGAGAGCGTTGAATATGAATTGCGTTGAATAAGAGCAGGGTCGATATATTTCAGACTAATATATTTCTTAATTTAGTAATATTAGATAATAAGGTTTTCACCAAAATGTGGGAAATTGTGAAAAAGAAGATAGACAGAAAATTTTATAATATACTTAAAAATAGGTTATATTAAAACAAAATATTATTAGTATATAAAATAAATAAATGATCGAAATACTATTTTAATAAAATACGTCCTTAATGTCTTTATGCTTTGTATAAAAGTACATTTATTTACATTAAAAAATCATCATTTTCAAAGAAAATAGCAATATTTAAAGGAGGGTTTGCTTTATTGGCGTACGTTACCAAACAAAGATTTAAAATAAGATATTCCGTAATCATATTCTCATTTAAAATAATAGCCAAAATTATACTTATTAAAGATAATTATCTTTTCTTACTTGATAAAGCTTACAAATATTTAAAATTTCTCCTACAGTTGATTACAATACATCATTAAAATTATACTGTCTTTTTAGGACGCTTAAGTATAAAGTTGTATTTAATAGCACATATGCTCAATACAGACATAAGGCCATAAATTATAAAACGATAAGTCGTAGAGTCTTTATACACCTATGTTAAACGCCGGCAGCTAGATTTTGACAATGAAATATACCAGCAGATAAATACGTCTTTTTTCTGCGTACATCTCCGTCCCACTTTCATCCTAAAAATGTACTTCTGCTTGCATTTAACATCATACTCTCTAGAAAAACCTTAAACAGCCTTTTTATCCCTGTTTTTTTTGTCATTACTCTGATACTACTTCTTTCCGACTTAAAAAAGAAATATCTTTGATGCCGCAACAAATTATCTGTTTAACAGAGGTATATGTTTGTCTTATAATAAGCCAATACAATTCCCGGACGTAATTGCAATAAAAAATATTTAATTTAAGTCAAAGTGGCATTTATACGCGGAGCCCATTATTACTACTAGTTTCGTAACGTTTATGAAAAATGCTTTTAGTTCTTTTTGCATTTCTAGAGACATGATTCCATTTTAAAGCTAGTGATTTTACAGCCTCAATGAATCGGAAGTGTAAATTGCCTGATTATTATATCTGTTTACTCATTGGCTAACGTTGGTCTAGATATATGTTTTGCTCGATTGTAGAAAAATATCACATAATAATAGTCAATATAGCAACATATATTTTGGTACAAGGTAGACCTTAGTCAAATGTCTAGGCTGAACTACTGGCTCACCGGCAGCAGAAAGACTTTTCTACATTAAGACTTTCGCACTAATTCAATATAAAGCGTGTAATGATGATTGTTGGGTATTATGTTACATTGCTTTTTGCAATTGATAAATTTTAATAAAAATGCATCCATTTTTTCCAATTAGATTATTTAAAATTATATAGAAAGACGACCTTATACAAATGACATACGATTTTAAGGTAAGATATGTTTTACATGTTCTGTGTTGGATGGTACCAGCGTGTGTGTGTATAAAGCATAGCTCAAAAGCAAATATTCAAAAGCAAAACTACAAAATCGACCCTCTTACAAAATGTGAACGTCTAGTATGCATATATGCCACAGTCAGGATGCAGGACGTTAAACTGTTGTACGCATTACTTGAATCAAAATTCTGAGGTTTAGTTTATTCTACGTTTATTACTTCATATATCAGTATAAGTATGTATGTATGTATGTATGTATGTATGTATACAGTGTATGTCTACTAAATCAATGTAAAACACAAATAAACAAAAGCCAAACAAAAGTTTCGATCCGTTAACTAAATGTTCATGGATTTGTGAGACGCATTTATGAGACAGTCCGATTGATGTAATCCGTTATAAATGTACGCATTATTTGCGCCTCGAGTCAGAAAGCTGCCTTTCATTCTACTGGTACAACACCATGCTACGTCATACAAATACGAGTATTGCCAGTTTGAACATGTGTGTTCTTTGCCTATAATAATTCTTATTACTGAATAGCCTTTACACAATTATCTATGCAAGGAAGACAATGACAAAATCTGTAAGTTTGTGTGTGTCTAACTCTCTGAAGTCACGGTGCGTTGTCTCTGTCATGGTCGCATTAAACATTTAACACAGGCCGCATGTGATTATTGCAAACTTCATTCCCTTATAGCATGCCCTTTTAGTGGTTTAACAGTTAGGAAATTGGAAGAAAATCTGGGCCTGTGACAATGAATCGGATAGTGTTTGGATGTCTAACATGAAAACATTTCAACTATATACGGTTAACCTGACAAAAACAATAATACGTAACGTGCTTTAGTTATTATTTTTCCAATGTCAAATTGTATTCAATGCCATGCCATGTTTTATGCATTTACGTGTTCATAGATATAGTTTGTACATTATTGTAATAATTGTCGCTTGCTTGTGAGTTTTATGGACGATATATATAGAGTAGTGCAAAAAACTGCTTGTCAAATCTTTAAAGTCTTCAAACATGCCAATTTTTATGAAAGAAATTTTTACTTTTACATTTTTTCTTACCTATATTCCACTTTCTTTAAATCTGTTACAAAGTCGCAGCATATAGGTTTAAATGGCAGCTTGAGATGCACTGAACCTGGGCATGTTTGCTGGTTGCCAAAGTAATGTGACTGATATTATTTTCTTCGTCATTATAGCAATATATTCTGCCATCAATTGTGCCAAATTATCATTATCTAATTATAAAAAAAGATTTTCATCTATGCCATCTTTGTCATAATGTTCTGATTTAATAAAATGTTCTTTGCACTTTTTACTTAGTTTGTTTTATAACAGATAATCAAAATAAGCTATTGATACTTTTTCTTCTTAATATAGTCTTCATAACTAGCGTGCTAGGGTTTTAAAAAATCTGCCAGAAAAAAATAAAACAACAAGGATCAATTACTCGGTCCTTAACGCGGCGCCGAATTTCTAGAACATGTAAATACCATTGTTTGTAAATCCCGTCTGACAAATGAAGCAATTATATTTTCTTATGTAAATCAGTTTTTAAGTCTATCTTCGTGATTGGGCGTAGCTCTGAAATAACGTTCAATAAACCATGAACAGATGTATATCATTTTAATGTTGTTGATTTGTAAACCTATCGTGTTTTAGTCTTATAAGTCTTACCTAATGTAATACCTTATCCATCATACCATACAAAATGCTTTACAAATTCTAAGATTCCGTGACATTTTATCTTGAGACACGATCAATTTCTCGCAACTGGTGACATTTTAACGTGTGGGTTGATATAGATCAAGTAAAGTCAGTTATGCTGCCACATATCTGTCATTCCGAATGCAGATCAAAAGCCTCGAATTAGTATTCCCAAGGCTCCAATTTTATCTGAGGTGCCAGTTCACGGCCAGTCTGTTGAGGTTTCTGGAGCCTCGATTATACATCGAAATAGTTAAATGCCTAACAGTCTCAAGAGACTGATGTATTGACAGATTCAATCAATAAAAGTACGCCTTCAAAAATTCTGAAAGGGATCTTATTGATGTAAATTGGCTCGCCTTCTTAGTCTTTAGTGTAAGTATATAACATATATCAATGCCTGCCTTTCTATATTAACTACAATAACGAATTCTAACTAGTTGAAGTCGTATAAGTAAATTACTATGATAGCAATAGCTGACATTCTTATTTCCAATGCTTTGGTTTCGCCTCATGGAAGTGGCCTTAATGATCCCAGAAAGTGTATACTTACCGACCCGAGGTGCGGCGGAGTGTTTCCTAGACTTTCTTCCAGTGTCTTCTACAAACAAATTTACATAACTGTGCATGTTTGTTTTCCAATTAGATACTGAAATTCAGAAAGTGTCGATCAAGAATGCATAACAAATTGCAAAACTAAGCTTTGATTCCTTAATTAAATACAAACTATGTCATGATTTATGCATTAAAAATAAGCATATATTGTTCATACGATTAGCTTTCTACGATATATGAAATAAGGATTATCATGCATAACACATGGTAAACCTTTTAAGAATTGTTAAAGTAAGTAAAAAACGTCAATTGTGTGTTGCTACAACAAATGTTGCAACAGAACAAAACTGTAGCCCGCATAACAAAAATGTATATTTTATAAACCAAAATTCACAACAATATATTTATGAGCAAATCTATATAAAAAAGACAGTAAAAACTGACCCAGATCTATAAAATTCCAAATTCTAGTAAATCAATTTTGACATGCATTGTCTAAAAAGGTATTAAATCCGAAATCCAACACACTTAAATTAATTCGATGAAATAATTCATCTTTATTGATCGAAAACCCTTGGTTAAAGTGATATATTGTTATGGTCTTAATTGTATACACGACCAAATGAAAAATGAAAATCAATTTTACATACAGCTATAAAGAATAAACAATAAACAAATAAAATCTTGACTATTTTCATGTTGTTCGTATTAAAGATAGATATAAATGAGGACAAAGTGTTTCCTATCAGTGGACACGTATCAGGTCATCAGGAAGAGTTGTTTATTAACAACATAATAAATCAACCAGTAATTATGCTAAAATTCACAAAATTGACAAACATAAATACAGATTTCTAGTTGATGTCAAATTAACATCACCTTTGTTCCCCTAAATCTAATTATGCATTGACTGTCCAATCACGGATATACATATAAAGGAAAATGTAGTTTTTTACCACACATATGTTAATTCTAGTTGTATGTAACTGTAAAATTGCGTTATTGGATCAGATGTTAATGGTTAAGGTTATCTTTTTTATAACATAAAGGATAATCGATAGTCAGTTTGTTAATTAGGTTCTCTATAAATGTGTGATTAATTGCCTTATTTACATATATTAATAACGACTTGCAAGCTGCGACTAGAACATGACCAGATCTATTTACATGTTTATGTTAATGATATAAAATTAGTTCGTGAATAACTCTGTCAATAAATTACCAAGAAAAGTAGCAGTGGATTAACCCTTAATACAAGAAGCATAAAATTTAATTCTCTTCAATATAATTTTAAATGGGTCATTGACAAATATAACGACACGTTAGAAATTATAATTAGAGAGAAGCGAAGGTGCTTCTATGAAGCAAAATCAGTATAATAACTGGAAATACTTGTATACAAAAGCCCAAATGGTAGACATAAGATGAGCAATGTTAAAGTAGATGTCGTTTCTAGTAAAATGCAGTATGCTGGTATATGTATTTATGTTGGTTATTTCGTCAACATGTGCAATTAACATTTATTTTATAAATATTTTTATACATACTCTAATGAACAACGTAACTTAATTGAGATTTTACACTGTAGTTGATTACGAATAAGACTATGTAAGTATTGTGATTTTTTAAATAGTTATAGTCTAATATGTTTAATATAATTGTTTAATGCGTGGTATATAAAAAATAAAAAATTGGATTGATTCTATCTCATACATGTAATACAAGATATTCGCTAAACGATTTAATCAACATTAGGTCATGCGGGGTAAGTTAAATTGATCCACAACTGCCTGTTTGGAAGCTGTTTAATATAATTTGCTTATATGGAGGCTGCAGTATGGCTTGATGTATGTCTATTTTAACGCCTGAAAAAGTACAGAAAATATGAGGCCGATTTCCGCAGCTGATTGCAGTTATAACTTCAAGGTTTGCATATTGAAAAGTTACACACATATTAGTTCAATGGTTAGTTATCTCTCTGTTTCTGTCTGTGTACACTTGGTTACGGCAATTATCTTTGAGCTTTTGAAAATGTGATTTGTATGCACCATCATATAACAATCAGAGACGCTCTAATACCCCCACCAGTTAACGTGTCCACTGGTATATTTGAGCTTTTAGAAAGTCAAATGGCTTTTTCCTGGCGATTGTTTCCTAAATTTGAACCAAAATTTTAAAATGTCATTGTTCGTGTTACCTTGTTAAAAATGTATCAAATGTTCAACTAAATTTGTGGTGTTACGAAAAAAACTTACCAATTCATAAAAGCATATATTGATCAATATTTTACTGATAATGTCATCCATTGCATGGAACTGCGTTTGTTATATATTAATATGACTATTAACCAAAACATGGTTAAAGGTTAGGTCGTGGTAATTCGTATACGTCAAATCTACAGACATAATCGGAAATTATGTTGTCGAATAATCTGTTCTGCACGACTAACCTTTGGTTGCAAACAGACAATGCTAAAAATGACGGTGATAAAATGACTGTTTTGCTGCTTTCATTTCTCTATCGATTGACAATACTCAAACATATGTATGCAAGACTTTAGACTTAAATGTAACACAATTAGATTAAATTCTATCTAACAGGATGAGACATTTATTTTGCAATAAGATTTATTCAATTGAATTAATTTAAAGATGGGCTTTCTGTAAAACAGCTTTGAAAACTTTACGCTGCTTTAAAGTGATAGGGCTTTGTTAGTGTGTGTATATCGTTGTTTGTTTCTGCTATGCGACATCACTTTTGTAATCCTACTATGGTTCGCAGGTAAATTCTGAAAGTTTGGTCATTAAGATCAATGTTAAAATGTAAAAACAAGTGCTGCACATTTCAAATACCAGGAAAATAGGTCTTTCAGCATGTATTATGGATGATTCATAATATCAGTTTTAATATATGTTGTTGTTTCTGTACAACAAGAAGGTTTTAAACAAAATGGAATTGAAAGCGCAATAGTATGGGAGTTCAAACTTAACCAAACTTATCAGAAAATGTATTGCTGACGTTTGCAACCCAGCAATACCTTGTTGCACTGCATTTATTGCAATTGACCATTTTGCAGTCAAGAACTTGCTTAACATTTCTATTACATGATGACCGGACAAGTCGTTGAGACTATATGAACATAGTGACTTAAAGCCATAAGTTGACAGTCACTGTTGCATTTCTAGTCTCTTCATCTCTCCAATCGGGCCCAATATAGGTGAGACAATTAGGGCAGTCTCCATGCCCTTTACGTCCATTCTATCAGTTTCCAACTACTGATGCAGGTGCTCACTGTTAGTTGTCTCACTTTGACTTATAAAAATTATATTTTTATTTACACAGTTTATTTGATAGAACAACCTTCAGGAAGTGCGAGGTTTGAGCGCTCCACAAACCAAGTTTAATTTGCCTAGTCGGTGTTTTTGCCGACTGACCATTCCACTGAGGTAACTTCTGTCTTTTCCTTTAAAAAGTACATTTCATGAGACCATCTTAATCTTATTCATTCTTTAAGTTTATCTTTTTATTTTACAGATATTTATATTAACACTATATCCTTACAAGCATTAAACAAGAGTTAGTTTTTCTATGCTATTTCGTGGTGGTACTTGATACTAAGTAGAATGCCATTTCAAATCTGTCTCCTTTTCTTCTTGTGCACAATGTAATTTTAATTTGTTAACTTAACATCTATCTAAATTCAAATTATGATTACAGTTTCTTAATTGTTTTTTATTTAATTAGTTCAGTATATTGCCCTATGTTAAGGTGGTTGTTATACGCTTGTTTTATTTAGAGTCTTATACTTGTTACAAATGCAACATTTGATCGTCTGGCGGGATTATAAAGAGCTATTTCTGTCAGGTAAAGCTGTAAGAGATAGTTTGTGTTATTTGAAATGAAATTATGTAAGATATGTGTGTTCTTTGTAATCAATATGAGGAAGATATCCCTTCTTTATAGCATTACTGAATAAGAATATATGACTGAGTTGGTTTATTATAATATTACTAAGATACGCTTTTAATGCAAATGGATAATTATGTTTACAAGTCTATGTTCATGGTGAATCATTTATCTTTTGTAGCCATATTTGTTGGTTGCCACGACAAAACAAAATCGGGACAGGGCAAAAGTGGTCTCTTAAGACAGGTGGTCTCTTAATGCAGCATGGTTACTTTTTGTGAGAACCACACTTGAAATTTACAAATTGTGTTGTATAAGCAAGGAGCGGAGAAAGCAATAACATCAATATATTGTATTAGTGTAACAGAAAAGTTAGGCCTGTAAAGGTCAACTAATGTCTATAAAATTAAAAAAAAAAATCAGCACATTAATACATGTATGTTTATCAAATATTGTGTTTGTGCATTTTGTATTGTGTACATTCCTCCTGGATTTTCACAGTCAGTTTGTATTTTGTGCTAAATCCTCTGTCGTCTTGTAATAAAATTAGTATGTAATTAAAGTATACACACTACAATTTACCTGTCATTAAATTTCAAACAACAGTTCTAAAATCATCATTTAGCACTGAAATAATCATGAATGGTAGTTTGTTTCACAGATGATGTCATTCGCATGTCAATTAGAATGTGACACTGGCACTTGACGTCCGGTCGCATCCAGAAACCAACGATAACATAAGTCTTTCAGCGAGTCATTTTGAGTTGAACGTTTAACTCGTTATCTTTCGAATTTCCATGTTCATATTCGTCCATTATTTCACGTTTTCGTTTTGCAATGTTCTGAATCTGCGTTTTTCCGACACCAAGCTCAGATGCAACAGCACGACAACTTTTCCCACTGTTCAAAAGTTTGACAACTTGGACACGATCGCCTATTGTAAGGCACGTTCGTTTAGAAATGTTGATGCGTAATGCAACAAAGAACAACTGTTCCAGATATTCCATTACATTACTGTATCCAATTGCAGTTTGCGCTTTATAATTGTATATTTTAAGTTTTTAGCAATTCAACTTATCGTGATTCATACAAACATAACTTTGATTTACTTTTAAAGAAACCGAAGTCGGAACATGGTCAATAAGTGTCAATACGAGCGGTAATAGGGCACACTCGATTAGGTGTGAATCGAGCGCGGGCTTGATGTGTACATCGACCCAGTGACATTACGCAATTTCCCAGTTTGACACGGTCGATTGCAGTGATTAGCATAGAAGAGCAAACGTGTAAATTAATTGCTTATTATGTGGTCGTAACTAATGTGTGAGTGGATTAACGCGGTCGCCTATTAGGGTATAATTAAAGCATGTTTGACATGTTTATGTGCGGTCGCTGGACGCAGATCAAAGGTGGGCGCTAATTACATTACAATTACAGAACAAATATGATCGGGCGGCTTTGAAGTGGTCGCATAGAGCAGGTGGTCGCCGGTTAGGGGTGGTCGTATGGTCAGGTTTGACTGTACTTATTTTATTCACAAGACTTATTCAATTAAACCGAAGTTTAAGATCATCAGTCCAAACAATTTTCGAACACAGAATTTGAAGTTTGATTAGCACAAATGCTTCTTTACCAACATTTCTTTATGTTATTGATATATGAGTTATAATTCGTGCAAAACTTTGTCTGCAGGAGGCAAACCAATACAGCACTAGAAGGTTTATTGTAACTTGTGGGTAAAAGGTCAGCCATAGTTCAAATAATTCACTTATGCTGCAACACATCTGTCAATCAATATGCAGATAGTAATAATTATCATTCTCAACGTTTCTATCTAATTCTAGATGATTTATGGTCGGCAATTAAAAGGAATATAAAAGCAGTCACAGTTTAAAAGTCTGCCGTTTGAGTTTAAAATAGCACTACACTGCAAGAAAATCCATGTTCGGCAGTTCTTTCCTTGTGTATTTATATTCTTCATACATTAAATTTATTAAAGCGAACAACAGCAATATAATAAACCGATATGGATCATTGTAGTAAAAACTAAATTGATAGTAAAATGTAGATGCTCGATATTTCGAAAAGAAATGGAAGTTTATGTTAAAACGTCCTAAGTAAAGAAACAAATGCCGATTAAATTAATTATTCGCTTAATAACGGATGTAGTTAAGTTTATAATGATTTTGTCATTGTTTATTTTTTTTTTATATATAAGTACAGAGGATAATATAATACTTTACATTTCAGCTATATATGAGTCGTATGGTTTGTCTTTTTAATCTAAACCGTCATACTTTTTTGACATTAAAGACTCGATTATCTTAAATGTAACTATTTATGTTAAACATATCAATATTTGCATGTACGAGTATGGACTCGAGTTGCAAGTTATGTTTAGAATATCCTTGTTTATATATATTTAGTTGACTTGCGTGGTTCAGTAAGGCTTAAAACAAAATACTTTACGATTAATTAAATGGAACTGTGCTGGCATGACATGGATCCTTAACGTTAAATTATAGGTACATCGACGTTATACATCGAGGTGCGTAAAATGTCAACCAATAACTTGTTTTTGTCATAATTGTAAAAATAAAAGTTTGATCAAAGACAAAAATATACAGATGTGGGAGTTGTTGTTTTTTTTTTAATCTTATCAAAAATGGTTTGACACAATTGATAAATAATTCTAACAAACTTAAATGTTCAAAATCTGCACCTGAACAGAAATACCATCTTGACGTCTTAAGGACAATAAATATCTGGATATACTGGGGATCGTTCTGAATGTTGCACAGTTAATAATAACCTCTTTGAAAATATTCATTTAGCCAAGACATGAACTCTTGCAAATGGCCAAAGAAAATATTTCATGACTATTCAGATAAATGTTTACCAGTATTCAACTTCAAAGCGCAAATGAAATGACCTATTACATTAATACATACGACTACAAGAAAAGAGAGACTGGTTCAAAGTGCACGTCTCTTTGAACTGTATTTACCTTAACACATAACGTAGAAGATAATTATTATCACAAAAGTACATTTCATCAATGGCAGGTGCGAAGTTAGGTTCTGGTTGATTAGATACTTTGATTAGATATTACAAGCACTTGCTCAGTCAAGTTAGTCAAAAAGGATAAATCTTATCAAAAACTGTCGAATCATTTTGCTGAGTTGCGGCATAACCAATACTGATGGGTGTTTAAGCTAATAATAACACATAACATTGGATGCAACATTTAAATTACGGACGAAATAAGTTAAAACTATCTTGTTCAGATGCATGATATGAAGTTAATCAACTAAGCAACACGACGCCGTTGCAGTAATGCGATGGTATTTGCAATAATTGGACATCATACACTTATATTATGCTCATCAGCAGTGATCATACTGCTTTAGATAGAACAAGGTTTCTTTGATAAAAAACAAGTATTCTCTCTACAAAGTATAAATACAATTATTATATTACTGACAATTTCAGATGTGTTATCATTTCTTTTGAATTGTTAGGAACATAGGTACATTTTGGATAAATTATTTGCTTGCGTATTATCAAAATAAGACCTTACATATTTGCTATATAATATCGTTTTAACGGAGGAACAGAAAGGAAAAGGTTTTTAGCATATATTTACAACCTGTTCTGTAATGTTGTGCTTGTTTGAACAAAAATATAAATATGACGTGTCCTTAAATGAGACGTAATAAATCTTAAAGACGTTCATTTAGTTCGATAATTACTTCTGTCTTTCTATCATGTTCTGATAATTACTTCAACTCTATGCTTCACTTGAAAATTGTAAAGGTAAAAATTGTACCTATGAATTATTACGCAGATTGATATAAAAGCGAACCACTGAATATCAAAGGATTGCCAGTTATATGATAATTTATTTAAACAATAAGTGGAAAATTAATAAAAGGATGATATTGTTTATTTTATAAACGGTTATCTACTTCTGTAAGATGCTGATAGTATCCTGCATGATGTCTTTCGTGGTATGAGAGCTTGCTTTAATTGTCTGTATTACTTGCAGACGCCTACCACCAATACCATACCAGTAAATGTGTGGTTTGATTAGTTGGATTTTTTACTTTTGCAAGTCGGTGAATACAAAAAAGGAAGTGATTTTAACAATCGAATTTATCAACATAATATGCAACAATGACACAATGTATTGAAATTAGATCTAGTACTTTTGTCCAAAGACAGTGCACTGAACCTTTTTTCTAGCATGGACAGTATCATTAAATTTCTAAATTTAAAAACTCACCTGTGTAGTGATTTGACTTATCCTATAAGAATCGTAACCTGTATGTTCCTTTGATGGGCATTGGGCTTTGGTTCCTCTGGCTATTTTTTTCTTGATTAAAAAAATTAAATCAATTAGCTATTTACAATTTCGCGTGATTCTTCTGAATGAAATGGGGTGCCTCTCTGATTCTAGATACCATATGGACATCATTTGCCAATTACGTCACTGACGACTTCATAATTTATCTAAGATGTTGTCAGCGCTTAGACATGTTTTATTCAATTAGATCGGTTTTCTTTTCATTGCTTGCATTTGAGAACCCCCCCACACCCACACTCCCCCCACCCTATGAAGTGCAAGCTTGGAGCTCTGTAAAACCGGTTTAAAAACCCCAGTCTATCTCTTTTGCCGACTGACCGTTCTAATGCGGTTAATGATGGGTTTGCTCCATTTTTTTATTTTATTTTTATTTTTAAATCACTCATCACAGCTTTGTTCTTTTGATTACATTTGAATACCTTTGTTCTGTGCCTTTTCAGATTTTGGTATATTTTTCAATGCTTTTAGGATGACCTGTTTTAATGGGTTCCGCTTTTTCATTGTGAGCAGGTATTCCAAGTTTACAGTGGGTATTAGTTACACGTTTATGAGAAATGGACCTTAACAAATATGTAAAGTAACGTCGACACCAACGAGAGGACAATGAAAACAGATCCATTCTAGATTCAAAATGGGGAGCTAAACATTACATGAAATCAGTTTTAATTAGACGGATATTAAGAATAGACAGATAGTAAGAAACGTACTTAGTTGCTAGTTATGTAAATACTGAAGGTTTTGTTTGATAAGTTATACACATTAAAAGTATTATAGGTTGCAAATCAAATTCAATGTTAATTTCTTTACTCCTGAAAAGGGGGCTTATCTTTTGAATTTAGTCTAATTCATATTTTATATAAACGGACTATATTTAAGAACACTTCCTAGGAGATGAGAGATTATAAACAGGTAAAGCAACCTACTGCAGCGACAGTGCGGTCCGAGGCAAGCCAGTTGGCTGTTGTGTATTAGCTAAACAATCCACCATAACGGTGTCACTATATGGTAACTTTTACTATACGGTGGTGAAACATGTAGAATTTAGACATCTTTTAATTAAACATGCATGTTTAAAAGCATAAATAATTTCTTTTCAATATACGACATGTGTTAACGTCAAATCTAAGACATAAATACTTTATTCGAACATTTCACTACAATTTCACAGAAAAACTTTTCTATTACTAAAAAGCATCCAATCAGAGAAATCAAGACTAATATCTACTACTTCATGAAACCAAAGTCTGTTTTCACTTTTCAAGTGAACATTTACTCGATATACATCTCAAACATCAAAGAATATAACGAGACCAGCAGACACTTATGCCAAATTTAATAATTTGCACACAACAGTCGAAAATATTTTAAAAATAATGTCTGTCTTTAATATCATACAAATAAAACACAATTCTTAAACATTTTAGACTAATAAAACCTTTGATAGGTATGTACAAAATTATGTATCAAGAAATGTTATAAAGATTAGCTAAACATATCTTCTTAGACAAATTGTTTAAATTTAATTTTAATGCGACCACAACGGTTAATTCTTCTCATCTGTGAATAATTATTATTGAGCATAGCAACAATTAGTGTATTTATGTAGCATGACCTTGTCTATATACGACTATCATAGACTTTGTTTTTGTAAGAACTTCTCAGCCAAAATTTGCCGTTTGTGTACGAACATTTCGGTAAACAAAACCAAAAAATGCAACACCCAAAGCGTCACTACACAGCGGCTGTTCGACGAGAAATGTCGGACCTTTTCGAACACATTGATTTTGTTAAAAGTTGCAAAGCGACAAGTTTATAACCTAATCTTTATTTTGCAAAAAAATTGTGCGTTTAATAATCGATGCCTTGTAGAAATCTATGCTAGGTCCAAATTTATAGTCATTCCGTCTGTTTACTTGGCACTTTCTTAACTGTGAGTATCTAGGTTGCATGATAGGAGCTTGTGGATCTGACTACATGAAGACAACTGCATTTCTCAGGGTTTAGGTCATGTATAGAGTGTATTAGGATCTCTCTTTATGCTTGAAGTTCTCAAAATTCAGCCGGTAGGATAAAATAAATCTCTACAGGCCTAAACTTCATTTTTGTGTAATACAATTGTGACAAAAAACATTTCTACTCGGACAGTTGACACCCAGGATATCACAGGAAAGACAATGGAGATAAGCAGACGTCGTGGGATCTAACACTTAACTGGAGCCTCTTCGGATGACTGTCCAAACACTAAGGCCATCTGTGTGCTAAGCTATAGAAGAAGACAATCTTCAGTGCCAATTTGCTACATAGGCGGTTCCTATAACATATTAAGTACTGTTACGAACTGTGTCGCTAATGTCTTTATAAAATGGCACGTTTACTAAACGACGAATTGGTGTTACAGAAAGGACAAGCCAGCAACACCAGAACAATAATGTTTTATTTTAATAAACAATTAAATCTATGGTGTAACAAAATAATAACAAATATATCAGACAAAATTTGAGAATGCAAAAAATATGCTAGCTTACAGTTTATCCATTTAGGAGGTGTCCCTTTAATAGTTCAATTAATAATCCAACGTCGAATAATACTGAAGAATTTTCGGTAGAATGTCCTCGTAGATACGCACAGGTAAAATAAAATGCGTAGAACAATACACGAATGTGATTAATATAATTCCAAATCAAACACTTTAATATTTATATCACTGTAGAAAAAATCCACGTAAGTTCCTACACAGAAAGGTTTAATACAGAAGCTGCAAGTATTTCCAAACTATTTGTCCATACTTCATGTCCAAACTTAAACTTAAATCGGCTAACAAGCCCTTTTATAGACCCAAAGAATTTCTAGAACGCAGAAGTCTATAGGACATTTACGACACCCAGCTGAAAATAAACAAATGACTTTTCTAGCATCATTATATAGATGTTATGCGTATACTACGTCATGCGAAATAGTAATTAATACTACAACGATAAACAACCCCTTAACTTGACTAGCGTAACATTTAACGCCGGTGTACTGCTGCACAGAACACCTCCACTCCTTAAGAGAAAAAAAGATTAATGCAATAAACCATTTTTAGAATATAAAATTAACAATAACTCAATTAAGTAGGTTATAACAACATTGATACAAAAAACAATAGAAGTATCACGTGTTAAACAGATGTAATATAAAAAATATATGATATTTAAAATTCACAAAATTTAGTGTTATAAATTACAAAACGCATTGTATTACATATTTAACAGACATCACATCAAAACAAACTGTGTTCAATTTAACACAATAACATCATGCAAAATATATATAATATAAAATAATATAATATTATATATGATATAAAATATATGTAATATTTTGAATAAACATGTTGTAATAAGATATTGTGCTTCAGTAAACACAATAATATACGAGACAGAGCACCATGTATAACATTGTAATTCCTTAAATATGTTTGATTTCTAAATCAAACTCTTGTAAGGGCAGGCTCCACCTTAGTAACCTTTGGTTTTTGTTCTTTAATTTGTGAAAGGACTTAAGAGGGTTGTGGTCACTGAATACAACAATAGGTTTAACTGAAAAAGTTAAATACACTTCAAACTGTTTCATAGCAAAAATAAGAGCAAGACACTCTTTTTAAAGTGTAGAATAATGTCCCTGATGTTTGCTAATCAATGATCAATGATCAATACCCTCACTATCCGATTGTAACAGAACAGCACCAGCACCGACGGCGCTATCAATAGCCATTGAAAAACGTTTCCCAAAGTCTAGTGCTAAGACAATAGGTGCGCTCTTAAGTAAAGCTTTCAATTTGTCGAATGCATCTAAATGACATTTAAAATTCCATATAAATGAATTACCTTTTTTAAGAAGGTTTGTCGACGGTTCTGTAATTTCAGAAAAGTAAAGTTTACATGTAGGTGTTGGAAACTCAGAAAAAGCCATAACTTTTGTATCAATAGGTTTTACATGACCCTGCCCCACAACATGTTAAAAGGTCGACGTAGTATGACAAAATTCACTTTTATCCAGGTTGATGGTTAGCTTTGACTCAACCAATATGTTGAAGAAAGATCGGAGTAGTTCCAGCTGTTCGGCAAACATCTCAGAGTAGATGATGACGTCGTCGATGTAGGCATCGCACCCGTCAAGTCCAGAAATGACATTGTTAATGAGTCGTTGGAATGTTGCTGGTGAATTCTTCATGCCAAATGGCATAACCTTGAATCGGTACAGTCCATCTGGTGTCACAAATGCAGACAATTCCTTTGCACGGTCTGTAAGATGTACTTGCCAGAATCCTTACAGAAAACCGGACTTAGTAACAAATTTGGCGTTCCTAACTTTGTCAATGCAATCATCCATCCTTGGTATAGGATATGAATCCGTCTTTGTGATGATATTGATTTTCCGGTACTTCAGTCCCATCTGGTTTTGGCACAAGTATACACGGTGATCTGTATTTGCTCGAACTCGGCTCAATAAATTCATTGTCCAGTAAGTACTTTACTTCTACTTTTAGATATTTTTGTTTTGATGGATTCATTCTGTATGGATGTTGTTTAACAACAGCTTCAGTTTCAACGATAATATCGTGTTGGATTTTATCAGTTTCCATCAATGTTTCTCACAATGTCTGAGTTATTAAGCTTAGTGGGAAAAGGGTCAGCTGTGGTCTCAATTGCACTGCCTCTATCTGAATTATTAATGTCTAAATCAGGTGGGACAGAGTGAACAGCTGACACAGGTTTACTAACAATTTGGCTATTTATGTCAATGTAAAATTTCAACATGTTAACATGGCACATTTGTTTTTGTTTTCGCTTCCCAGGATTAAGTTTTATGTAATTGAGGTCACTGACTTTCTTCTCAACAATCTTCTTAAGGACCAAAGTGTCTAGCTTATAACGGTTTTCCTGGTATTGGCAATAATGCAAGAACCTGGTCACCTGGTTTGAAAGATCTAGTTTGAGTATTTATATCATATCTGCTTTTAGATTTGAATATGCTAATTCACAAGCTTTTGATAACCTTTCTCGGAAATCGGATACATACTTCAACAAGTTCAGTGATTACTTACCTTCCGAAAGGAGCGTCTCCTTAAGAAGTTTAAACAGTCCACCAACAGAGTGACCAAACACAAGCTCAAATAGACTAAATCCAAGAGACTCCTGTATTGACTCCCTAGCTGCAAACAGGAGCAATGGGATTCCATCATCCCAGCTTGTGTCAGTGTCAAAGCAATAAGTGCAAATCATCTTTTTCAATGTCTGGTGAAATCTTTCTAAGGCACCTTGACTTTCAGGATGATGAGCAAATAACCGATATTGTTTGATTCCTAGCTCATGCATGACCTTCTGAAATATACTAGACATGAAAATCGAACCTTGGTCTGACTGAACTGACTAAGGGAGGTCAACAAATGTGAAGAATTGGAAAAGAGCCTTGACAACCGATTTTGACTGATTATTCCTTAAAGATATTGCTTTGGAAAACGTGCCGAAGCACACATGACGGTCAAGAGATACTGATTTCCTGACTTTGTCGTAGGTAAAGGTCCAACGCAGAAGAAGTGGTTTAGGATCTTATTGTGAGTGTTTGAGATACCTAAATGACCAGACATATGTGATTCATAAGCCATACTTAAAATTTCCTGTCCGGACTCACAGGGACCTACCATCTGATGGTTAACCGCCCTATCATCATCAACTGCAACATCTAGTTGTCTCCATTTTCTCATCAAACACCATTCCGTATATAATTAACAGACATGTACGCATGAAATCTCATTCGCAGGTAAAACCTTCTCGAACATGCAAGAAATATCAGGATCATTGTGATGGTCGTGAAAAGTTGTGACCTTGACCTTTTATCATCAAGTTTGTCATTAGATAAATGACCCTCAGTTAAAAATGTTGACGTATCAGAATGCGACGAACTCACATGTTTAAGGAACGGGTCAGTAGCCTCGTGGTTAATCTGACCCATAAAAGTGTCAGCCAAGTCAACATTAAAAAGCTAGATTTATGTCAACAGCGTTTTTATCTTTGCTAGCCATAGAACGATTAACTGCGCAAGAAAGATAAATATCAGGAATTTCCTGTTCTGCAGGAGCAGTTCGTTTGTCAATGATGGATGTGTCAGTTACGAGTTGGTTTACCACGATCTTATCTTCAGCTAAGTCGTTGCCTTGCAACAAACGCACACCCTACAAATGGTAATAAAGATCTAAAACCGACAGACACTAAACCACTTACTAAAGTGGAAGATAAACAATGTTATGGCGAGGAGCAGTTAGAAAACCACATTCAATAGGGGGTAGGCGTACAAAAATCACCTGGAAGTGATACAAAACTACATAAATAGCTCATAAATTTTCATAACAGATTCAGAATTGGATTTCAAACCTAGGCGGTATGAAAAGGCTCTTTTGCTTTTGACAAGAAATTAGATGTGTTAGCCTGATCAAAAGTGTCAACTTCGACACAAGTATGTGGCATTGACTTGAAAGTGCTGAGTCCTGTTGGTTTGTACCAACCACCAATCTACCTCCTCTTTAAATGTAAACAGTCAGAAATAAAGTGACCAGTTTTCTTGCAATAAATGCAAGTAACAATAGATAAGGTATTTCGTTCACCGGACGGTTTTGGTCTGTGTGAACTGAACTGACTTGAAGAGCCAGCAGAATTACTATTGTGATTTAACTTAGCATACGCATGTGGACTTGAATTGGTATTACTTGTGAGTCAAAGAATAGTCATCAGCCAAACGAGCAGCTTAATGTAACGTTTCGCTTTGCTTTTCATCAATGAACGTCTTTATGTCAGGTTGGATGCAGCGTTAAAGCGTTAAAACTCTTCAATAAGCATAAGCTGCAATAATTTTTCATCGTCTTGTTCTATTCCTTTAGATAAACACCATTTGTCAAATAATTGTGTTTTTGATCTAGCAAACGCAACATGTGTTTGATTAGTTTCTTTTTTACAATTCCTAAAACGTTATCTATATGCCTCGTGTACCAGTTCCTAGCCTTTAATGATGGAATGTTTGACATTATCATAGTTAGAACACTGTTCAATGCTTAACTGTGTGTAGATTTTACGTACTTTACCTAGCAGAAAAGTTACAGAAGTAAAGTCCACTGCTCTTTTGGCCATTTCAAGTTATCTGCAACTTTCTCAAAATGTAAAAATTATTTGTCAACATCCTTTTCTTGAATTGGAGGAACACGTCTAATATTTTGACACATCAAATGCTCTATTTTAAATTGGTGTCTGATTTGCTCTTTCTAGATTTTTCAGTTTTAACTGAAACTGGATATTTCTCCTTCTCGTTCTTTTTCTCTTTCTCGTTCTCTTTCTCGTTCTCTTTCTCGTTTTCACTCTTCTCGCCGTTTGCTCGTTCTAATTGTTTCATTTTCTTTTCTTCCACCTTAAATCTTTGTAATTCAATTCGCTCTTCTCCTTCAATTTTTAATTTCTCTAATTGCAATTTTAATTCTAAGTTCTGATCTGACCTTTTTGTCTTTGCAAAAAGCATAAGGTCAGTCGAAAGTATGTTGTCGTCAATCAAAGTTTGAATAAGTATGATGCAAATATCCTGTTTTCTCATGGTTGATTCAATGCCGATATAATGAGCAGCGATGTCAAGTAAATCAAACTTTTGGGCCTACTAAAATCCTCCTGGGTAGGCGACTTTACAAACTTTTCCCAATTAAATGCCATGGTAGCGTGTAGCTGGTTTGTAGAAATATTTGTTCACAAAAAAAGAACACAAAAATAGCAATTATCCTTTAATGTTTCAGTATCCAGAACGAGCCCCCAATTTCTGTTACGACCGTTGTCGCTATTTAAAATTGCTGAAATTTAGGACTACCCGGACAGCAGTCGATAAATTATTTAGCTCTGCCACAGCTAGTAAAAAGGGTAGATATTCTAGTCTCGCGGCTTTATTTTACCCTAGAACAATGCTGGCACAAGCACGACGGATCGAGTGCTGGTTCAAGTACCACATTATTTGATTTAGTGCTTTTGTCTACAGTTGCATATGTATTTTCAACATATTGCTAAAGTGAATCGGATTGGTTGTTTTCTTTGTGTTGCTTTACACCTTTTTTCCTCTACCACTCTGTCTCTATCTATGTATGTTTCTCTCTTTATCTATACCTCTTCCCCTCTCATTTATAACATTGTTTGTTAAGACTGTCAGTCTTTTTGACTGTTGTTGCTCAGCACCGTAAGAATAAAACCTTTGCCGACATCAATGGCATCCATTTATAGCTTTTGAATGCCTATGGTTAGGATTATTATGTTCCTTCTTCCGTGAAATCAGACATGCATTGCCGGATGACGGGGTCTTATTCCCATGTTATGTTGAAAATGCTGGGAGTGCGTTTCATTGGAGAGACATTAGCGATGTCAGTGTATCTAATGTAACGCTTAATCCTATTGCATGTCTGATTTCCTAGCCTCATTTAGGTTGTAATCTTGTAAGCAAGGTATGTTTAGTACTTTACATTAATGACCGTATCCTTTCTCTTAATAGCTGCCTAGATTTCCCGGCCTTCCATTGCTTTCTCATAGAGGTTCCTTTTATAACTTTTGATAAGTTTTGCTCCATTTGAGATATTATGAGTGTTCGTGTCGTTGGCCTAAAGAGTCGAAATGGAAGCCTTGTGTAACCCAGGCATGTGGATATTACGAAGCCAATCTTTAATCTGGTAACTAAAGCCGTCATGGTAGAACTTCAAGCGGTCGTCTTGTTCAGGTGGCTAGTGGTCGGGAATTTATTATATAGTTGCTAAAGCAGGTCCAGAATATAAGTTGCAGTTGGCTGTGTTTTGTGGTTTTGTTAAATTGATCACGTTTCACAACTTTAAAGGTGCATATATATAAATATTTAATACATAAAGTAATATGTTTGAAAATAATTGGTGCACATCTCTAAGTAAGACATGTGAATGCACCGAGTTCTCGTTCAGTCATGACGCTACACAGCTGTGAGTCAGAATTATGTCTTGCATCATTATTTAGTTTTATTCGTTATGTCAATTTAACTCTAGCTACATGTAGTTACTTGAAAGTATTCACGTTTACATAGACGGCTTCAGCTTTTAAACATGATTACCCAATGCATCTTAAGCCATTATTATATTTAAAATGCTCAAATTTATTTAAACCGCTAAACCAATAAAATATTTTCTTTGAATTCTAAATATTAATATTTTGTTCTATGATTATTGCAACATATATTTAAATTTACAAATACGACAATGGTATTTTTTTGTCATTCAAACGTAAAATTTGCACAAATGTTGGGGAGAGAAATAACATAAAACAGAGCAAATCCGACAGTTAACACCTTGGAAGGGTCAGTTGGCTGTAATGAGTTTCTTAACCGGTGTAAGACATCTTTCCTCGTAATACATGTTTGTATAACAAGCAGTGAAAGGAAAACTAATCTATGTGAAACTTAACAATTCAAGTGATGGCGTATTTCCTTAAGATGCAATCTGCCTGGCGACACTTGGGTGGTTATATCCTTGAATATGTGTGATGCGAAGATTTGTATGATGCAATAATTCCATCAACTGTATATACGTGTTTTCCATCAGTAAACCTACTCGCGTGATTATGTATGCAGACCACATCGTATGAAATTGATAAGATACTGTAGGGCTTATGTAACGTGAAAATGTCAATGATCCTGACACGAAGATCATCCTAGCTTGTTTCCGTCTAACCTTCTCTACACATGCAAACTTGCGAAGAAGCAGATTTAACAAGTATGGTCAGTATTTTAGTCATACTTTAATCTAACAACATGTAAAAAAAACAAGTTACATCATCGATTGTCAAACCTATAGTTATACATTGTCGACGGATACTTTTACAATCGAAAAAAAAATGCTGGATACATTTAAAAACCGACATGTGAAATCCATTTTATTAGGGAATGAACAACAAAAACAAATCCCTTGATCACAAATAAAAGTTGAAAAAGAAAGGGGTGCTATATCAACTCAATATGATTACCCTGTCTAATTTACTGTGCTCTCCTTCGATTCAGTAAGTTTCGAATTTGTCAAAAACATTATTTTGAAATTAGTTAAAGTAATATTCCGTTCTGGAAAAATACAGCATGTTATGCTGGCTTTATTAACTTATGTCGTTGTGCAGCTTCAAAGGTTTCAAAAGCAACACTTACTTTAGAAAATTAACGTCATGTCAGAGGTTGTTCTGTTGTGATTTCTGAAATACAGACAGAGCAACGTTCAGACTTTGTGTTGCAGAAAGAACAGCATAAAAATGTCAGAATAGGACCACTGCTTAGTTGGAAGAGATTCCCACATTAATTCCTTTCGTCTGACCGCGGCTAAAACTCAAGCGCAAGGAGGCTGCGCAGTCGAAGAGGTTGAAGTAGTCGATCACTTGGTCAAACACGCCCGCGCCCAATTTGTATTTATAGTTTGTGCATAATGTGCACAGTTTAGATATTTCATTGCATGTGATGTTGTGATATTTGTAGTTTCTGCTTATTTGTATTTCAATAACGCAGTTTGTTATCCTTAGACGGACTTATATTACTGTGCGGAGCTTTTTATTTACCTCTTATTTATTTCCCAGACAAATAAAAATTGTAAATTCGACCGCGACTATACCATTGTTTACTAGCCTCATGGAAAAAATTGTCAGTGAAAAAAACTGAGAACAAAGAACTACTAATGAATAGTCTTTACCATGCAGATTAAACAAGACCTCCTAACGTGTGTGTGTGTGGGGGGGGGGGGGGCATACTTCCTAATTTAGGCACAGACCTGACTAAAATGACAATAATCATAAACATTTATGATAATCTGATATATATACAGGTCCATTTAAACAAGAACTAGACCTGTTTGAAAATGCAAGATGCTGGTGAAGTTGACAAAAGCACTGTAGCAAGACATTACACACAAAAAAAACGAAAGAAAAACAGTTTCCTTCTTCGAACGCTCAGTCGACTAAACACTGCATTGGAGTCAGTTTTGTAACTTTTTATTTCATTTAATGTCTTTGACTAATGCTATTTTACGGTAAGGCGAATGTAATGCTGCACTTCCGGCTGAAATTATGTCTGCTTCACTCAACTTCAGACAACGTGCATAGTGTTAAACTTTTGTAAATGAACTTTAACTATATGATGTCTAAATTGTTTATAAATTCGATACCGGGTAAATTGAAAGTCTAAGAAAATCAAAAGCATGTCTGGAAATTATGATTTTCTTTTTGCAGCATCAACCAAAATATTTAATAAAACATTTTTAAATTAGTCGTGTGGCATTCAAGAGCTCGGTGGATTTTTCAAATACATTAAGCAGAAAAAGGGAATATCAGATTTAATTATGTTGGGTTCGTTAGCAATTTATTACATATTTGAAATAGTTTGAGTCAAACAATCAAAGTAACATATTTGGTTTGTTTGTCAATCTTGTTTCCGAATGATACTCAGTAGCGAAACACTTCTCCTAAAGAAGATATAACATAAAATTTGGAGTTTTATTGTTTCTAAAATGAGAGACACTATTCATACCAATTCTAGAAGAAAAAAATATTCATATTTTTAAAACCGGTTGGAGAATTGTCTTAAAGTTTGACATAAACGTAACGTTAAAGTATATAACTTATATAAGGTATGTAAATTTCCAAATTCTATATATTTTCTAGTAAACATGTTTTACCTTAATTTTTCATGCATTTTGTAATACACTTTAGAATTGTCGAATATTTGTTTTAAGAATTTAAATGATTATATCTCGTTTACAGTAATGAATCAACCTTCCCGGATACACGACACAACAAGTACATACTGTAAATGAGACAATTAACTTTTTTAAATAAATTAATTACGTACGAAGCCAATGTTTTCTCATTGAAATGATCCTGCAAAAATGAGAATGTCGGTATGATTTTAAACTTTCACGTTTAAAATATCAAATATAGTTATTTCATGTTGAACTTGACATTAAAGTTCAGAGCGTACACGGATGAAAGTGGCGTGTTCCACTAAAATGTTTGTGTACAAAGAACATATCATTTAGAAGAGATAACACAATTGGTCTATGATTTGCCTTAACCAAAACGGTTACCTAGTCTTAAAGTTTAAAGAATGAAGAAAAAATTAAGCCTGATAGTTGACATGCTTATTTCCTACTATGAATATATGGTGTTGTTTGAGTAGCGATGTTTTAATAACTATGTATCGCTTGTATATTGTTCACTACTTATAAAGTAAAATCGATTTAAGTGTTTCACTTAAACAATTTGTTTGGGAAAAAGACTTAACCAGACACAGACAACATACACACCAGCGTGTATTTTAATATTCCATGACTCAACTCAACGACTGCAGTTATTTATATTTCGATTTGGTAAATAATTACGTGTGCCGAACTATTTATTTTCATTATATTTATTTGGCAGACATCTGGCAATTAGTAATATTTATACCGCTAATGCCTTTATTTAGATCTTTACAACTAGTCTCTTGGGAATCTTTGCCATTTAAATAAATCAGTGCATGGTATTTCTACTAAAGAGCTGAAACTATGTTTATCTCAACCATTTGTGAAGCGTTATCAGTTAGGCTAGAACAAGACATACAACTAAACAAGAATGAAGTGGTCACGTCAAGTGGAATCAGTGTCATCATATAAGGTCAATATTCAGGATAACACGACCATAGTATTTTCCTTCCATTTTCAACTTATTTAAATAAATTTGTCATGCTAAAATTTTTAGACATCATATGCATTTGACTTAAGAATACATTTTAACATAATGCTGGTTCTTTAAACGTGTCGACGCGTAATGGTTAGATGAGTGTCATTCACTTAGGTTTGTTCGAAGTGATATAAACCACTTTTACATAAACGAAAGCAAAATGTTTAAGACGTGTAACAATGAAAAAGAGAGACTTCGTCACTGTTAGAAAATATAACTTTTTGTAAATTTGCATATTCCATTGTAATATAGTCCAAAGCTCAATTCTTGCCGATTCAGCCTCTTAAGCATAATGTAGCCTGAATTTGCTAATGATATAACATTAGTATATAGTTTTCCCTGAAATAATATCTTAGTGTTAGTTACATTTTGGTTCAGGAACAGAAATACATCTAGTCGGCTATTTCCTATCCAATAAAAAAAATGTCACCAACGTGCCGGTAAATATAAGATCTATTTTCCTTACGCATCATTTTATTTAATATCACATTTGCTTTACTTTAATAATACGATTTTGATAACTTCTCGTCATCTAAACGTTTCAAATTACTTTCTCCCCACTCTTAAACTGTTTATTTCTTTTACTTTTATCTCCCTCATTCTCAGTGTAGTTTAAGATCACCTTACTTTTTATAACGTCTTGTATAACGCTTGTTAGGGCTTTGGAAAAATAAGCTATTTTCGGCTACTTACTAACCTCACACAATTGAACTTTCCTGAAAGTAATTGTTTATATTCATAGTTTGTGATTCACTTTGTTCTTTTTATCCTTGTTTTAAATGCACGGTGTAGTCGTTTACATTCGCGTACACAACTGCTTTGCGTAAAAAGTGCATATCATAATACCTGCATATCATAATACCTGATTCATAATACCGTGAGTATTGCTTTATTATTCGAGTTGTCTCGAATTATCAGACAAAACAAAATTATTGTAACACCAATTTTACAATAGATATGTGTCTTTTGAAACACAATACACCAATTTCTGCTTTGTCATGACTGGGCTCTTCAACTTTCTGGCCGTAAGCGTATTGCAGTGGTGCGGGTATAAGTGAAAGTAACGAACGGTTGTATGGGTAAGAAGATAATTCCCCCCTTTTTGCATTTAAGCAAAAAATTCGATATTAAAATCAATTAACAATACACAATAAACCATGTCGATATTAAGATCTTTAAGGACACACAGTTTTCTATAGAGGTTGAGGAATTAGTTTTCAATGTTTAGTATTGTTTACAGACCGAGAAGAGAACAAAGAAAAGGAAATCGTCCTCTTGATTGATGGATCATTCGAAATACCTTTGTTGGACTGCTATAAGGACTATTCATGTTTGTAAAGTGTTTGATTTGTTTGTTTGTTGATTGTTTGTTCGTGTTTGAAACTGCGGGAAAAAGTTTTCGTTAAGGACATTATTACTTATTTATGATAGTTCAGACAAATAAATAAAAAAATTAAAAAATCCATGAGAAAAGTAGTGAGTTGAATAAAGTAATAGAAGTTAAAAGGGTTGTTAAAGTAATTTCCAAAAGAGGTCTGAATGTAACACCGAGACATATATGCAGTAAAATAGATTCATGCGTTGATAATCTTCTGGAACCACACAAATAAAATATATATGTTACTTACACCTGCTTAAGGAATTAAATTTTACAGCAAATAAACACAAACATTACAAGTAGCAATCAAACCAGAAACATGACGAGAAGTCACAAATCATTTTTACTAACAAAGCCCAAGTTCACACTGTGTACGGAGAAACAAAGACATATTATCCAGTAAGTTGTTTGGTTGTTATGTCGTAGTCATACCTTTACATGATATTGCATGGTGTGGAGTACTTACCGTAGCAATTATCCTTAATTGCGGACTTATGTTTGCATTTAAAACTTGACAGTATTATTCAGTATAATTAAAATGCTCATATGTTTTACAAATATTTTAAAGACGGTAAATAAATTTGGTAACTTATCATTGAACATGTAAATGTTACCTGTCCATTATTTTATGTTTTGTTTTATTGTTGTTGTTGTTTTCAATTCAAAAATTAAGGATATGCTTTTAAGTATCCTATGTGTTCAGTAGACAATTAAATATAATGCTAACCAAAACAAAGATAGTGCTTAGTTAGCATTTACTGTTGTTTCTAATGTGCTTACATTCGCAGAAGGTGTCTAGACAGGTCTAATTACATATTGCATAGATATTTATTTCCAGACAGGAGGCATCTATAGAATGCAGTTCATGATTATGTCAATGCTTTTGAAAATTACCATTAGACCTGCGGAGCCATTGGCACTGGCTGTCACCAAAAGACCAGTTAACTTAATTAGCCCCCTAGAAAAGAAACCTTACAACCGGTACATTTACGTCCGTCATTAGACCTTACCTTGACGGAGTAGTTATCTGTTTACACAAAGACTCTACGTTCTTCGCTAAGGCGCATACGAATCACGAAAATGAAATTGTTATTGGCATAGTTATTAATGTCTGCAATTTGATCTTAGAATCAAACAAAGATGTAAATATTATTTTACAGGCTTTTCATTACTGGCAGGTAATTACATGCGTTACGATTGATAAGAATCTGTACATTAGATAAGGCATGTGAGTCGCTCTTCATTTCTTCAAGAGGATCAATAGGATCAGTTTAATCAGTAGCGATAAATGTGTATTGGATTCTCAAATATAAGAACTGTATAATATTTCAGTTTGCTAAATATCGTTATACATTTAAGTCACGGTAAGACATACATTGAGTCAGAAACATGGTGTTCAAAAGGGATACCTTTGCAATCATTATTCATTTTCTGTATCTAGATGGAATACCGGATGTAATTTCACTGTTATATGTAACATGTTTTGTTGTTGTTATTTTCGACATTGTTTCATATTTATTAGGTTGTTAACGCAGGTAGACATCCTTTTTTATCTTTACTTTCTACTTTTCAGCATTTATGTCAAATGTCAAAATTATCTCTTTACATGTATTATCGTCGCTCTACATTTGTTATTGAACCTACCAGAGTCCCTAACAGAGAACTAGTATGAGTACTACCAACTATAAACGAGTATTTTGTTTCATATACACTGCATCGTGGACAGGTCCTGACTTACCATTTTATTTGTAAAATTCTCTTTCTCATCTTTCATGTGACAGAGACATATAAATATAAAATATAATAAATAAAAAGACATGACTAGACTGACTAATTAAGTCTATTTCAATGCAGGTAACTAAGAACTTCCAAATTAGCAAAATCAGAGGGAAAAGAATTATCCAGTCACTTGATCTGACCATCATCAATACATATGTAGGGTAATTGTTACATCGATCATATCATCAGTATATTGTATGTTATAAATGGCTTTACTTGATGTACTGGTCTGTTTTGTATTATTTTCTTATACCTATAAAACAAATAAGACACTATTCATTTATAATGATTGATACTTTGTAGCCATCCAAGTCAGGAGGTTGGCAACCTTACTAGATGCTTTTGAAAACATCTTGTCTTCTATTGGAATCGTGTACGTGTTTAACTTTAGAAAGCCGGGACGTATTATAAGCTCTTGAAACTGAATAAACAAGATGTATGTTCATTTCGTATCACTTGGACGATCCGTTACATGTTTTCGTAGAATAGAAGCTAAGTATAGATTGTCAAGTTTAATGTTTAATGTAAACGTATGGAAAGGAATGATTTAAATTGTCAGCATATTATTAGCACGCAATTTATACTTCTTACATGCAATAAAACATTGAAGTTTGCTTGCAACACGATTGATCCTGATAACAGCGATGTAATTTTGAAAATGTTTTCGAATTTAGTGGTAGAGGTCAGGAAGTCCTTAGTTATTTAAAATAAAAAATGATTGTTACTTTATGTTTTGTGCATTATATTTTCACATAAATAAGTAAGACAGTGTGCATACTTAAAGGTACCTCTTCAAAAATTTGAAAATTAAGGGATAAACACAAGGAAACAGAAGCAGTGGAGAAATTATCGAGAAATGTTTAACCGGGACTTGTAAATAAATTAGAATAGTTTCTTCAATAACGGAAATTAAATTCTACAGTTTGTCTCCGATATATAAAGAAGGTTGACAGGAGGAAGGGTACATGTATTAATGTGTCGAAACATACTTTCAATATCAGGTGCATAAGCAAAGTTTTAAGCAATAAGCAAGGAACCGTCAAGAAAAGTATTCGTACACCTGTGCATTGCGCTCCTTTGACATTAATAACACAGATTTTTATCAACGTTATGGCAGTTTGAAAAGCATCAGAAACAAATATGTTCATGCACGTAATCGATTCGTAGGTCTTTGAATGCATTCGTAATATAACACTAAGGGTTCTGAATCCTTTAAAATATTTGTGAATTTAGAACTAACCAACAAGTCAGTAATCAGTAATAATGTTTTACTGTATACCAGTTATGGGCGATTTAAGACAAGTCTAAGTTAAATAGAAACCTAACAATGCTTGAAGTGATTTCCGGGGTCAAATTAAAGGCCTTAATTTACAAGTGAAATTCTTTTACTCGAAATTACACTTTATGTTAAGCAAGGACATTTTTAAAAATTTGTTTTAAGCAACGTTTATGCGTCCATTATCGCGCAAATGGTTATAACAATTCAATACATTTTTTAGATTCTCAACTGTTTCTGTTTGTGTTCTATGTCAAACGGTCAAGGAGTGAAAGCGAAGATGGAGTAAGTATAATGCGGCTGATACCTTTATGTGGATTCTCAGAAATAAAGAAACGTGTCTTAAGCAATGTCATACAGAGAGTCGTTAACACGTCTGATACAAAAAGGTAAAAATACGCGAACAAAAGATACTGACATCCTGTGGAGATAAAGTAGATATATCTTCTCGTTGACATTTTCTAAGTCAATTTGTGAGTAGCCGAAACAATAAATATACTAGTTAAACTGATGCTTAATTTTCTTTATATGAGGTATCTAAAGTAATGTAATTTTAAATAGCCTAAGTGGCACTTGTGCATGAAAAATGTCAAGGTCAATAACAGAAGAGGATAATTGTTCAATATGGAATAGTCACTTTTCATCGATACATTTATAAAATACATATAAAAAGTACAATTAACAGGTATTCAAAGCCAATGTTGTTGTTTTTGTAATTCTGTATTAAACCAAGTTCTTAAACATAAGACATTCCATGTACATGTATAAAATATTTGGTTCTATGCTAAAATACTGAAGTAATGTGTAATGAACATATAATGTATTGAAATAAACGATTCATTCTGGTTTTCTACCCACGAACAAACCACTTAAAGATAGAACGAGCACACTTCGAGTCACTTCTTTTTGCTACTCAGTACTGGTATGCTAAAGTTCGGGGTTCGGCACGAGGTTCCTTCATCGTCGATTTAAGACAAAGAAGCCTAATGATAGTAACTGTCATAATTGTGGAAGCAAACTGCAAAATATACCAATGACGAATGCATTATTTGATATTTCTTTTCTGTGATTCCAAGATTGTTAACCACGTCTCGACTTATCGTTTACCTCATGAATATTCACAGGCTCCCTGGATTCTAATTCATAATTAACTGTAATGGAATCTGGACTAGTCTATCATTAAAAGTAGTATCCGACAGTTTAGATCAAAATTTTCTTCCTAAAACATCAAAGTACATACCTGTGGGCTGAAAATGGCAAGTAGCAGTAGACGAACAGCAATCTCGAAAGTACTTCAATCAGTAGATATAGTTGAAGGGAAAATTGTGATTATGTAATATATTAATAAACACAGAGATGAATGTCATACTGGCAAAAATCTCCATTCAAAATGCAATTATAGGCATGTTCTTTAAAGAAATAACACATATCTACTTTCCTAAACGAAAGAAAATATCAACATTGAAACAACATTGAAACAAGTAAGGCAATAAGGCAAAACATGTATTGGCGTCAAGGGAAATACGGTTACTTTGTCTCTACTTGTTCGCAGTGATTACAATAGAAACGATGATAATAAAGTTGCATAATCCCTGATTATGTGATAATATGTCTTTAGCATTAACGTATATATTAAACATTTAATATATACAGAGAAACCTACCTAATCCGTCCACTAATCGTGCCTCCAAAAAATGTCCGGATTGCAGAGCATTGCGGATTATAGAACATTATAACTGTTGATATATTGTGAAGTGTTTAATCATCTTTGTGCTTGGTATAGCAGTGTACTTTATTTTAAAAGAGAGGCAATAACTGATATTATAAGTTATTTACTTAGATAGTTATGGCAAGAAATCAGTTTGATAATATACTAAGCGAGTTATACATGGCAATTATGGTTGGGAGGTGTGTCGAAATCTGAAATGTCGTCTAGGAGTTACAAATGTACAAAAACATTATTCCGCAAAACGGAAGTCGTTAAAGTCATTGTAAGTTTTCTTTCCTGTGCAGTCTACTCGAATGATAAAATTTGGGATACAAAAGGAAATCCCATTACTATCAATGCATGATTAAATTTAAATACACATACTCATTTAACAAGAAAATAGTAAAGCTTCATTCAGATATACCTCTGTAAGAATCGCTGGCAAATAAGAAATCAAAATATTAATAAAGAATCATATGTGTTATTTGATTTGATATGCAATAAATAAATCTACCAGTGGAATAACAATATATATTTTATAGTGAGATCGTTAAAACTGTTGTATCAGCATATGTAACGTTTGGAGGCAATTTAATTAATTTCATTTACCGAAAGACAAATCCGACATCCACAGCTGGCAAAGTAGTTAAAATTGCAGTATCTGTGATTCAGTATAAAATGATAGAATGATTGAGCAAACATAACTCCAAGATGATAAAACATATTTTACATGATAATTTACCATCCTTTTGCATGATACATAATTTCTTATTATACGATACAATTTTTCACTTAGTAAGCTTGTATATTTGATGCGACTTTCGTTGCAAAGTATGAGCATGCGACTTTCGTTGCAAAGTATGTGCGTTAAAGTATATTATTCTATATCGAAAAAGCAGCCATGGTGACACATATGTAATATCAATTTATTTTCTACTTTCAAGCTAGTGCTCATTCAACTGACTTAACAGTTTTCCATCTGTTTTATACACCTTGGTAGAGTGGACAATTCGAGGTGAATTTCGTGCTCAAGGACCTGTCTGGGGTTCGAACCGCTGACCCTATGATCCGGGGTTGTGCGTGCAAACAGCAGACTATTCCGCTCCTCAATATGACTTCATATGATATGATATTGGTGACTTTTATGGTAATAGCATATATCTAGAAAATGGCTTCTTAGAATAATTTTAATCGCATAAATAAATCGCCCTGTCTTAACTCTTACTCGAATATCGATACGTGCATTATATTTTAGGCTTCAAAGATTGCTAAATGGCGGTAATGTCATGGTCACAGCCCTGGTCAAATATAACACTATGTTTTTCATAAATGTAACATGCAGACGCAAACGTTGTTTTACGCAGCAAAGTAAATGTTATGCAAATAACATATCTTAAATGTGACTTCTGTCTCTATAAAGATGATGTGTAGCTCTACAGTCTATAATATATAGTCTTACTAATAAGTAATCATTTTCTTCTTTACAAAACCCAAGTCATAAATTGGGCAGTCCGGTAACTAAGTTGTCTGCCCTTGAGTACTCTCCGAAAGCGCATGCGCACTCGCACTGATAAAAACTTCCGGGGTATAAGAAGAAATTTTATCAGCGTGTCTAACACAAACATCAAGTGACATGAAAAGTTAATTAAACAAAAACCGAAATGGAAATCGCCGATATATTGTTGCATATGTAAAGGTGTTTATGGCGGGAAGGTGGTCGAAAACAGAACTGTTTCATTGCATCGATTTCCTCAAAACAAACGACTGCGACGCATTGGATGGTATTAAAACACTTCGCCCTCCCTTAACTAGTAACGGTTCGCCCTTGATCGGTAACAGCTCGCCCTAGATAGGTAACAGTTCGCCCTTGCTTTATAACATATCGCCTTCGGATATAAGTGTATACATCAAGCAAAAAAAAATAATTTGTTTATTTATTTATAACTATTCACATTGTATTTGTTTTCTACGTCTTCATATACATTATGAGCATTTCTGTTATAAGTGTTTACGCCACCCTTCGCCCTTAAATCTTCAGAAATTACGTAAAAAGAATGTAAACTTGTAAATTTATTTTTTTATTATTTTGACACCCTTCACATTAAATTTATGCTTCCTTTGTCTTCTTATTCTTTATTATTATTAACATCATGTTAGTAGCATCGTAAATTATTATTTTATTTTTTCATATTTTAAGATTGTTTTAATCAATGAAAAGAAAATCTGATCCTCCCATTACAATATACGAACTGTCACTGTCCCTTGATTTAAATGTAATGTTACGTCATAAAATATAATAATTATACTGTGTACGTGGTTTATTTATTTCATATTTTATGTTTAAATAAAATTCCGCTGTTTTAAGGATTTTAATTTTACTTCGTTGCATACATATTTAGTTCAAGATGACTTGAGTATGCAGTTATCTTGTAATTGCACATACATTCTTTGAAGTGTTGACGTTAATTGATGTTTGCCTACAGTCATATTTGTAATAAAGCATTTGCACTAATCTTGATTGATAATAAGTCAGTGTGATCTTAATTAATGTTTAACGGCATAGACGTATATAAAAATTAAAATTAATAAATTGGTCAGTGTGTGATCGTTAATTGATGTTTGCCTACAGTCATTATTGCGATGATAGCGTTAGCAATAATCTTGATTGATAATGAGTCATTGTGATCCTAACTGATGTTTGCCATCATAGACGTATATAAGTGCTTGCAATAAATAGCCTAGTCAGTGTGTGATTTATTCTCGCAACAGACGCTAGCTTTATCACAATGCGGCATGAAGAAGTCGACGAAGGCGGCAACCAACTAATTGTGTTTGAATGCCTATCTTATAAAATATTATATAATATACACTATATAACAAATTAAATTAAGTATATACTTTACTTGATATCATTTTCCCCCTTTATTTAACGCATGGAAATGGTACCTTTAAATCCGAAGTACTCGTAATGCATATGAAGCCGATGGAAACAAATACTTATGCTTATTTAAAGTGTCGTATATCACCTTTAGGGAATAAAAGATATGACAATTTTTAAGACTGTCGCAAGATTCGTTCAACAACTAATTTGCTGATGTAGAGTAAATATGCTAGGAAGATACTGCAGTTACATTGCATATTAACATTTTTGGGGCTGAACTACCTGTGGTAAATTAATGGTTTGTTTTCTGTGTTAGGCTACAGAGGAAGTAAAAAGTGCCCATTGTATTGTCGTGTTCAAGTCACTTTGTTAACTGATGGTTAATCATCATCGTTGGAATATTTAATCATACACAGGATCAGAACACTTCTCGAGCCTTCATCATTAGCGTGCAAGGTATGAATTAAATCAAATTATTTATACTGCTAACATTGGAGAGACGGATGTAGTACTTCCGGATTGTATTTGCAACTACGGCAAATTGGTTTCATCCATTGCTTCATTGATTTTTGTTGTAAAATTATTCTTTAAACGAAAAGGTAATCTTGCCATGAGACATTAATACAAGCTTGAACATTTACAAGAGATTTAAAATTTACTGAATTTATTGAGACTTATAATCTGACTGTCTTAATTATTTAGAGACACGGGTGCAATTGTCTGAAAGTTTGTTGAACAGCGTTGTACTTTTTCAGAAGAATGTGCATAGGACGTGAAAATATCTGGACGCATAATTGCTATCATAATAAATGCACACGTTCTCAGAAGTCACGTGTTCGTGTTATTAAATCAACGTTTTCTTTTCAACGGTAAAATTAATTTGTGTCTAGCATAGTGCTATTTTCCGTCTTTTTAAATTAACCCAACTCCAGACTAATCTATATAATGTGATATAGGCGCGAATAATATATCAATAATTATATCCAAAATTAATCATAATAGTCTCAAAAAGTACTCTTTTTGACGCGCTTCAAAACAGCTATACAATCTAATTGTTCTCCGACAGTCTTGATACATGTTATTAGATGGCGATTGGTCAAAGTTGCGCACTAATAGAAATAATTACTTTAAATTTTATCATGCTATACATGTAGCAAATGAAGTTTCTTTGAACCAGCACTTATGTAACAATGGCGTAGGGTCCCTGTAATAAAGCGAGTAGTTGGTTTTTTTTACATGATTTTTTTTTATTCCGTAGCCCAGTTAGTTGCAGTTGCCAAGATAATTTTCAGAGGGCTTTTGCATCTACCTTGGGATACTGTCTATTTCGGACGATTTGTCGAATAAACATCATAATCGCAAGCGTCGTTGCAATGTTTGTTTAGCAATTCAGTTAATTATATCTTTCAAAAAATACGATTTAAGTATTCAAATTGTTAACGAGTATGTACTGGCTTAAATGCAAACGCCGTATTTCATTAGCACTAGATTGTTCATTTCCTTGTTATCGATCATTTATATTTGACGTCATCCATTTGATTGGCTTGGCTGAAAGTATAAAAGAAGTTCCTTCGGCGATTTTGAGTACTATTGAATCGATGTTGTCAGCAGCTACTGACAGGTTCAGAAGGAACAGAATAGAAGTGATATTATCATTCAGTACTTAATGTTAAAGCAATTTCTCTGAAATAAAATTTTGTGTTCTTTAAGACACGTGTCAGCCACGTTCGCAAGCACTTTGGTCATGTACGTTAAGATAGTGTTGGTCAAGGTCTGGCTTCTTAATTAGGCACGGTATGCTTGAACCTGTAAATAAAATTTAAATGAATAAATCAAAGTGTCTACTAAGGGCATTAATAAGATATTCTCAATGAAGAAAACAACATGCAATCATTATATTGCGCCCGCGTCATGTTTCTTAGGAAGTTGTTTCTTTTAATATTCATAAAAACCAGATAGTTTTACCATTTTATTATTGTTATCTAACTTTTGCAACTAGAGTTAAGTGTTTATTTGATAAATATGGCATGCGAATGAATCCTGTGAAAATCTGAATTGTCGATTCTGAATTACAAAAAAAATAACGTTTAACTTGATTACTCTTTTTAAGTATAGTGGGATATATCAATGGAATAAGCCAAGCCTACCTAATCTTGTGTAGGAATCATTTCAGCCGGATACGTCCGAAACATAAGACACTGAAAAAACCTTTTAAAATTATCAATAGGTTTTTAATGTATGAGTGTGTCCGCCTGCAGGTGTGTGTGCGTGTGCGTGTGTGTGTGTGTGTGTGTGTGTATTTATGTTTGTGTGAAGAAGTGCGTATGGATATGTGTGCGTATTCGTGAGTGCGTTTGTTTGTTCGTAAGTGTTTAATATACATGTATATAATGTAAGTATGTATGCACGTGTGTGTTTTTTCGGGTGTGCGGGGTCGTATGCGTTTGTGCGCGTGTGTGTTGTGGGGGGTGGGGGGTGGTGGGGTTGTGTCCGGCGTTTCTAAGTGTGTATTTGTAAATATGAGGTGGAGCGAGAATATGCATGACCAAGGTCACAATTTAAAATACCTCGATGCGTCACATGTATATGCATGTTGTATAATTATATTATTGTCTAGCTCAATTTTATAATTGTTATGATTTTCGATTAACCTTTTCAAAGTTTCCAAGGATGGTGGTTAGTATCACAGTTATAGCAAAACAAAAATAAAGAAAATGACATATTACTGTATTTCGTATGTCGTGAAGTAAAACTTTAATTGCTTTCTTCCCCGTTGGCTTAATTACATGGGAACAATCACATCGATTAGATTAAAGGTGTAATTTCTGTTTCCCGAGAATAGTATAAAGATGTATTTATGAGGAAAAACACGCCCTTTAACTGTGTATTATGTCGCAGTGTATAAAAATAATAAATGATAACGTCAACGTAATTCACATGGTTGGGTCCCCCAATTTATATTTTATATATTCAGGCATATATAGGCGCATGTTCCAGATTGTTTAATTCATCGTCTTTTTAGATGTCCGGGTTCGATTCGGTTACAAAAATGTCGTCATACTTATTACAATAAAGCATTGATGAGAAGCATCAAAGGTCGCCGTCGTGCTTCAGTTCAAGTGGTAAATTATGCCTAATAAGAACTCATCCAAACAAGAGCAAGCGTATGAAGGATTTAAACTGCCTTTAAACGTAGTGTAGGCAGCCTGATTTCCCGTCATAAGCATGTTTAAGCTCGTTTGCACTACTATATACGGGATCGTTTTAGCCCCATTAATCACAACATCAGTACCAGTCTGAGTGACTAGACATCTGACATCCGCCAACCATGGGAAGGAGAACTATCTGCGCGAGAAGACATACGAGTTCTGCTTACTCATTGGCTTAGGTATATTTTAATAAAGGAGCAAACTATTGCTAATTCCTATAACTACAACATGTCTAACCAGTTTCTAACCACAAATTAAACACGAATAAAATTAAAATTAAAACTGAAGAAACAACGATGAACAAGCAACAAAATAAAACGTTCTTTATAAAGATGCTTAACTTAATTGCAAACTTTTAGCTTGAATTATATTGTTTATTTACGAAAGGAGTTTCCGGCTTCTATGAGAGAATAAAAATAACAAGGGGCGAGTAATCCTGCTTCAAAAGAGGTCTGAAACCCAACAACTTTAGTTACAGCGAACAGCCCAACATAAAAATAAAACTATCCGATAAGATGTGTTTTATTTCAATACTATGTCAAAACATTGTAAGAATACAATTAAAAATAACAGAAAGATGGCCAAAAAACCAGATAAATCAATGACGAAATATCTTTGGACGCATGAGAAGAGGTCCGAATACAAACAGCAGAACAGTACATAATTTTACTTTCACTTGTGCAAAGTACATCGTAGTAAAATGCAATACATATAATGCATAATCATTTTCAAATGATTTGTGAGGATGTTAACAACATTTTAAAGTTAACTCAAATATATTTCTGATATTTACCAAACTTTAATAACGTCCGACATTTCTATGCATGAAAGCGCCGCATTTCACGTTTGCTTGAAATAGTAATCAACATGGCGCCTTCCGTGAGACATTCCTGGAACGATTGCATAAAGACGCCGCGCTGCACGCGACAATGAATATGCCGGTGTGATATATATTAAAGATGAAAAACGTAAAACAAGATAAACATTCGGAAACAAAAAAAAAACAGGAACGCATATAGAGACACACAGAGTGTACGTCCACACGCAATGTATATTGCAGTTAACAGCTCACCGATTGACTCAGTATGTGCATTAAACAATTACCTATGTCCATCGTGAAATCAACCTAGAAAGGGATATGGTATCAAAACACAAGCAATTGAAGGCCTAAAGTACCCCAAATCAAATCGTATTTTCAGGATAAAGCCATTCATATAATTCGCATGATCTAGCGCCTATCCATCGGAGAGATGAATTGCGTCGATATGACGATGTAATACTATATTTTTGCTATTAAAACTACCACAAATAATCCAAGTACCACTGAAATGGCACACACGTCAGGCGAAAATAGACACTGAGGCGAGTCATAACACACATAGGGCAAATCATTGCTTTGGTACTATCAGTCGGTGGAGCTTCAACCTCGAATTGTATAAGGGATTTTCAGAGCACTTTATATACAATTCAATACAGATAATTATCATATTGTATTTGAATCGTGTATCGAATTGTAGTTGTACCGTATTGTATTTAATTGTTTGAAATGGAAAATTGACATGACGTTTGAACAAATAAATAGACAATACTTACCACCTGGAACGGTCAGTCGGCAAAAGAGTTCATTGGGGATCATAAACTTTATTCATGAAGGTTTTCTCAAAGACAGAGAACATTGTTTCATCAAAGTGAGGCAAGTAGAAACTGCATCCGGATTTACAACTGAGCAAAGGAAACAATTAAAAAATATCATAATTAAAGAAATTATCAAATAAATAGGTAGTTACGTAAATAGGTACGTACACGTACGTACGTACGAAGTTATAAAGGTAAATAGGTAGAGAGATAAATGCAGTAATATTATTTATTTATTTATTTATTCATTTATTTATTTATTTACTTATTTTATTTATTCATTTATTTATTTATTTATTTATTTCAGTGATTTTCTGAAAAAAATGTATGCCGCTATATGTATTTCATAAACGTAATTTTTTATAAGCCTTAAAATATATGCAGCGTTATGTTTTGTAAAGAGCATGTTAGTAGTCATCTGGGTCTCAGTGTCTAAGAATAACCGAACACTATCATGCAATAACATAAATTCAACTGTCAGTTAAACTCATTCTTTAACATTAAGCACGCAACCTTCTAACACGACTTTCTAAAAAGCTTTCGCAAACCTCTTTTAAGTATATATCCCACTGACTTAAAATTCTTTTTCTCATATTTGAAAAGCGATTGTATGACAGGTGTTCTGTAGGCATTATTAATTGCTATTGTACGTGACATTTGAATAGTCTCTGCCTTAAGACATTTAAGAGAAAAGATTAAGCACCTATTTTTGCACAAATATGATTCTCAATATGATTACTGTATAATTAACGCAAGGACATACCTTTAATCGTAAATAGTTTAGCCGCAAATTAAGAGATTAAAAAAAGAAAAAAAAATGTGACTAACGTTGTATCGGGAAAATATGTATATTTATTTTCTAACATTTTGTTGTTGTTGTTGTGTTTTGTTTGTTGTTGATTTTTTGTATAACGAAGAGAATGTCAATGCTGCGTATATATGTATATATAAAAAATACTTATATTTATCTTAATGAAAGAACTTCCCAGCTTTTAATTGCTCAAAAACCTTGAAACAAATTATTCAAACAGGTGTGATGTGACACAATATATGTTTAAGAAATGTGTGATGTGACACAATACATGTTTAAGAAAAGAAAATCATAAACTGCACGTACCACAGTATTATCTCCCCTAAGGATAAACACCACTATTTAAATCTGCTTAATTTGAAGTGGGAGGTAGTTAATTTTAGATCATTTCTCGGAATCGATTGCATTGCGTGTATCTTTTCACTGCTGACAAAAAACAAGGAATGGTTCAGTGGCATTTAAATGGAAAGTAAATATCCGGAGAACTTTTTTTTAGTTTTAAACATTTTCAGTAGATAATTAAGTAAGTAAAGATAAATATATGTTTTTGCTATTCTTGATGATATAGCTTATTTAGATTACTTTCGTTTAGATATGTATGAATGTATGTTACTTAGAAATGTGGATATTATTTTTTAGTAGATTAACGAACTGGACAGAACTTTATTCAATGTTGGCCAATTTAAATCAAGCAATTAAAATCTTCAAATGGATCATAAGTTAACAAAGCACGTTCCAATCACATTTTTTTGTTATAGCTGCAACATAGTTCATTAGCCCAATGTGTCTTTTTCTGAAAGAAGGTCACTATCTGGAACTTTAAGGTCTCATGCTACAGTTTCTTATGGAGAATGAATGTTTGTCAGTACGGTACGCGGACATCTAACATAGCTTCTTCTTCTGCTTTATCCATGTCTCTTAAAGCAATTTAAAGACGGGTTTTTATCACTTTTTAAATTAACATCATTATTTATCCTTTCAATATACTTTCTGCAAAAATAACTGAAAAACAGTGGCGATCAAAATGTAGAGTTTGCTGGTATCAAAAGAGAATTAGCATTCAGTTAATTGTCTATCAATGTTATGACGTTTTCGCCGCTATAAGATTCTTCATTTACAAATCAGAAAAGGTATTAACAAACAAACAAAAGTTGCAGAAAATCTGATGTATTGATGCATCTGTTGTCAAAGACACTGTTCGCATTGTGTTATCTATATGAATCCTTTGGAATAAGAAAGATATTGTCAGCTTTGATGTCTTCAGTTACGTAAGGTAAAGATGGAAAGAGTGTTTATATGGTGTACTTTTTATCTCAACAAGTCGATATTTTTATATTGTTTTAGAAACAGAATAACTGTTACTATAATTCACAATAAATATATCTACAAGATGTACAGGAGAAAAAAGCCTCGTCAACTAAATGTCCCAAACGAGAGTAGTTCGAAAAAAAAGCCTAGACAATTACATATAATAAGAACATGTTAATAACGTCATGCAATAAAATTTAATATTTGTAATTTAAAAAACACGGAGAAAGCCATCCAATTTTAGAAACCAACAAAACAGAATCAAATTTCATACTGGTAATTTACTTATTTCTAGCATTCGCATACCCATATTTGTACAAGCTCGTGCAAATCTTGTAAGTTTAAAATACCATAGGATGTAGAACGCGGTCAGTAGCTACAAATGATAAAGATGATAGGTAATGCCCACTTTTGAAGCTGCAATTGTCTCTCGTAGCATAAGCTTATTTAAACACCACACCACTGGATTTGGTAATCTCAATCAAGCAAGGCTGACTTTACTTATTTTTTGCTTTGTTCTAGTGAATAAATCATGTGCGTCAATTGAAATGCTTCAATTCGTTGGTAAAAAAAACAAAAACAACCTGTTTTTAATTATTCTAACTGCGCACAGCTTTTCAGCGTATACAATTATTCTTTCAAAACTCCGCGTGAGTATAATGCGGTGCCTTCAATAACACAGTTATACAATTTATTATTAAATTGAAAGTTCGTAAGCTGAGTTATTTCAGAATATTGTTAAACGATAATTCAAAACATCAATTTTATGGTTTAAACAATATAATTATTATCAGTGTACAACAACGACGGACATCCAAAGAAATGGATAAATATTATAAATACTTTGACTTTAAGTGCAGGGAGATAAAAATAAAACCTGAATAAACTAAATAACTTATTTAAGGAATTATTAGCGCATTCATGTTAAAACTTTCCTACAGAACTGTTACTCGTGCTTAACCCACGTCGTTTTAAATTTCTGTATCGGATCTTTGTTTGCGAGGGGCGAAGTTGAAGTTATACAACGTCACCTAATAACAAGTTAAAACAACTTAACGTTATCTACGAAATGTTCCTGTCGAGTAGTAACGAATGGTCTAATCACTGCAAAAACAGCGAATTTACAAATTTTCATTTAAGGGTCCACACTTAAGCATAAATGCCATTAATATAAGCTTAAGATAAGCACAGCCAGTCCAAAGAAAAACAGAAAGAAAATTGACTGTAAGATATTAGAAAGAGAAAAATTAAGATTTTTACTGTAACTCTATTATTACAATGTTTAATTTCTTTTTTATAATTTAATAAATTACGCTGGTTTAAACAACATGTCAATAGGAAAACAAGAACAGGTCTTATAAGAATTACCATAAACATTTTAATCCAAACTACCTCTAGAAAACGGCAAACATGGTAAATGTAAAAGTGAAATAAAACACAGAGACGCGACATCAACACAGAAAAAGAAAATTCAGCAACCTTGGAATGTTCATTCGGCAAAAGGATCAACTGGTGTGCCTAAACCTGGTTTGCGGAGCGTTTCAACCTCGCACTTCGGGAAGGTTTTTTCTATCAAATACACCGTGTAAAAATAGCCCATCAAAGTGAAACAACTATGTAACAGTAAGCACTTGCATCGAAGTTAAAACAGATAAAATGAACTTATTTACAGACAAAATAACTAGTAATATAATAAACTAGAAACATATGTACCAAATGTACAGTAGATAAAAAGCCGAGGATTTATCAGCATATATTGGTATAAATATTGATATATTTTATAATAAAGTTACAAACAAGACCCGATGTTATACCTACTGTGCAATCTCACATTGAGGGCGTGGATACTGCCCGAATCGTCTCACCTACACAGGGCACGACTGGAGTGGGGAAGAGACAGAAATCCAACAATGACTGTCAAATTATGTCTTTATAACCAATGTTTTCATAGTAATCAACGCCCTCTCCGGTAATCGTATAATTTAAAAGCTAAGCTTCTTGACTGTAAAAGGGTCAGTTGTAAGCAATAGAGTAAAATGGAGGATTTCCTGGTTGTAACCGTCAGCAATAATTATTCAATAACTTTTGTAAAGAGGTCAGAAAAGTTATTAAGATTCTTGTTTTTTCTACAATTTGTATAAAATATTTCCCAAAAAATGCAGGATGGATTATGCCTTGCTGCATAAGTGTTCATTTTGCGGTGAAAGAATTTTGAACACACCGTCCTTAATTTGTGAAATTGAAGGCTTTTCTGTAACAATTTGGTAGAAATAACCGATTTCTAGCATTGAAATATTCTACTTTAGTACAAACTCGAGCAAACGTTGTAAGTTGGTATGTCTTAATGCCGTAGGAGATATCATGGGGTGAATCACCGTCAAAGTATGGATAATTCACAATAAAGAAGTTGAAATCGTCTCTTTTGTCATAGATTTTAGTAAAGACGTTGTCATTGGAAATAGCTACATGTATTTCAATATCTAGCAATGCTGCATTCGAAGCTTAGGTCTTTCCTTATTGAGGGTAAGTTATAGAGGGAAAAGGATCATTTGAGAAAACAGAAGAATTATATATAGTCAGAATATCGTCTAGGCAGCGCGACGTTGAATTGAAAGCCTTTATTATGTGGCTTTGGTTCAAAGGGGATAAAGTTAACATGAAATGACGTTCAAAGCAGTATAAAACAAATCTACAATTTATGGTGCACAATTAGTTCCTACAGGGTAACCAAATACTTGTCTAAATAAAGTGTAACCGCATTTTAATTAAATACCATCTAATGGGAAACATAGAGCTTAATGAACATCCGTACAAGTTCACATTGTACATTTGTCTAAGAAATCGTTGGTAAAAAGGCATTTCTTTTGTGACATGCAATGTAGAAGACGTTGCTCTCGAGCAAATGTTTTTCCCAGTACGAGTTATCAAATTGGTCTTAATTGAATTATGTAGTAAAGAAGTGTACATCGTAGTGAAATCGTAAGTATTATATGTAAAGCATTGAAAGTTTAAACTACGAAACTTGTCTAAGACTTCTGACGAATTTCTTATAGACCAGGGCGTTTTGTGAAGATAAGGAATCTCGTTCAGTGAAGGACTAGATCTAAATATTGAATTTATGCCATATCTGTTTATGTTTGTCAATAACTGTCTGAAAGTCATCATTGTTGCTTGTGAAAGAACTGGTGGAGGATAACTCAGCAATTTGTACATTTTTGCACTAAAGTCGTGAGACAAAATTATGATGTGTGAAGCTTTTATCCGCAGATACACGCATCACGATATGTATATATCCAAAGTGAGATTATATGGTTACGCCGAATGAGACGGTAAAAACTTTATTTTCGTTCCAAGTAATTTTTAATCCTACGAAAGTCTTAAACGAGAGATACCTAACCGAAACGTGGTCTATCAATATGTACCATGTATCTGCAGTTTAGTTAATTAAAGATTCTTGAGCGTTAAACGACTAAAGCAGCTTACAGCATGCAAAAGAAACTATCAAGACTGGTTGACGCTTGCAGAGACAGCCGAGTAACCGAGTAAAATCATATTATTACCTTGATTCCTTTGAAGGATAGTATGATATATAAATAAATTAAAATACGCTATAATTGAAGGAGGCACCTTTCTACCTGGGCATTAATTTATGCATATTGCGTTAAAACCTAATTTGGTAAAGTATTTGTGCTTCATTTGACCGTAATTACAAATATAAACATGCAGTTTTTTTAATAAAAAATGCCAAATAACATTTATGCAAAAAAACACAAAATCCTCCGACTGTTTGTTTCCGTAGCCATGCTAAAGTTAAATAGCTAAATATTATTGACTCTCAATGCACACAGTTGGTCGTTAGAGTGGACGAAACAACTATCATGTTTTGTCATAGGATGGATTAAATGTCATGACTGATTCTGTTCTCTTATAAACCTTTCTGATAAACATATGCTGTCTTTCTCAAGTTAACATGATAATCAATTTTAATCTTTACCCTTTACTTATTAATTAAATGTATTCTGTGTTATTGTTTCATAATAAATACGTGACGTCGCACATAATATCGTCATGTCTTAGATAAAATGCGGGTCCTGGTTTCGTATTTAAAACGGCATGTTTACATTTTATTCATCATGTCATTTATACGATTACTGTCCTTTTGGCAAGAGAGCGTACAATACAACTGACTATAGCGAAAGAACATGGTCAATATAGTTCATATTAATGTGTAATGTATTAATTTAGTAATTATTTTAAATTAAAAGTTTTACACCAAAGTTTGGGAAATGGTGTCAGAGACAGAATATGTAATAAAATATACACTCTAGTATAAGTAATTAATAGAATTCAACATTATCAGGTTAAAAAACCAGGAAATTTCCGCATTCTTTTATTTTATGAAATACGCCTTTAATGCCTTACACTTTGTAAAAAATGTACATTCATTCGCACTTTTAGTGAAAGGGGTAATCATGTTTAACATTACGATGGCAATGACTTTTTCGAACTCCTAGATTGACCAAATATACTTTTAGTAAGAGAGAAAACATACACAACAGTGTTTTATCAATCAGGATGATATCTCCCAATGCAATTCCCTGCAAAGAACAAATATCTACCCCAACAACAAACATTCATTATTTCCCACGAAATATCTTCAGTGAATTGAAGACTTTTGTATTTCTCGTTTTCTTACTTCTTTGGCGTTAACAACACACGTTAGATATGAACCCACGTATACGTGCATAAGTAGCATATCCATTCATACTCATCCATAAATTGTATATCAACTATTTGTAAATTTCATTCAACGTTATAGACACTTCAGTGTCTGATTATGGCAGTCAGGTATGACAAGCCTCGAAAGAAGCTATGTATCCTAGTGTATGTATGGTTCTGGGCGTTTATTATCGTTACTATTGTACTTTTTATCAAATTATAAAAAAAATGATGAAAATCATGGAGTGTCGCTCATTTGCTTCGGTTGCTAGACTGTCTGTGTCTTATGGCATGACGAGGATAATATTTCGATCTGTCGCTTATTAGTGCAGCTTCAAAAATCCCTCCACTCGTCCAAGACTGATTGTTCATTGGAACATAATTTCTCAAGCGAGTTGCCACATGTCGTGACTGCTGCTTTTTTATAGTACATGTTCCTATGGGATAATCTAGGAATATCAACAAGGAATATTCGCGAGCGTTGGTGGGAATAATTTACTTGGTAAATTAGCTGCAGAAAGTAAAACTGTCTGTTGTTACTTGAATATTGTTCATTTGTTGTAAAATGTTGAAAAACGTGTCACTCTCTTTTCTTTCTTTTCAGGATATAACATATTTGTATTCGCTGGACTGCTTTTTTATCCTCAGCTTAAGGTACATGTACATGCTTAATCACAATGATTAAATCTAAACAGTTATTCCAAAGTTTCACACTATGTCTGCATTAAAATTTTCAAAGAATAACTTACCTATGGAATTGTTTGCCAGGAAAAAGCTACTGTTACATAGCTTTGTTCATTTTCTTGTGAAAAGACAAACCATGTTCGACTGAAAAGATCGGCATGCATTATTTCGATTTCGTTTTTAAAATGATTTCGTCTGAAATAAATCAAGAGTGACTTCAAAAAGATTCCATTGGTCGTTTTCATATAGCTTTCTAGCGTCGGTCAGAGATAATAATGGCACCAGGTGGTCTTCTCTCAGTTTGTCCTTGATAATTCTCTCACAAATAATCACTGAATATTATAATAATGTTTTTATACCATTATTATCCTTTTTTTTCATATCTGCATTAGAAAGTACAGAAATATGAAATGTGTTCCATAGTACGGATTCAATAACCTTAAAAGATATATGCCCAGCTATGTCCATGCCCATTGTTTTCACATCGGGTACATGAAGAAGATTTCAGATGAAAAACTGTATTTTGATTCTTTCTTTAGTATCATTTCCTATTATAAAAGTGGTGCTAATATGTTCAGTTTTTTTAAAGTTTCTATATCAATTGATCTTTGACTTTCTATTATTAGATCGATTATTAAATTGTTTTCACAAAATAGAAGTAAGAATTTTATATTGTGTGCTTACAAACGACAATTTCTGAATTTATCTATACATACAGACAAAATGCAAATTCCCCTGCTATGATAACTCAACATGGATTACAGACACATGTTTGTATATAAAGTTACGAAGAGTGTATTTGCATGATATCATAAGCGATTTTATCAGGACTTATATGCATAACCATGACGTCTGATCTTTTACACCGTTTGTTTTTAATTATAGTGAAAAACAATACAGTAATATTTATGTGACAGTTTATAGAAAAATCTGTTCAACAGTGCTATATGTTCGTCTAATAATAAGCCGCCAAAGCAATACCAAGACATTGTTGCAATTACAACGATTTAATTTGCTTCAACGTGTCATTTGTCCGTATACATTGTTACCACTTCTTTCGTCATAAAACTGCTTTCATGTCGTTTACACTTCTACAAACATGATCCCATGTAACAATACCGGAAGTAATAGACGAGAATATTTTTCTCTACACATGTTTAACAGAGAATAAGATGCATTGACAAACTTGACACTCAAGGCAAGTATCTATAGGAAACGCCATTAGTCCTAATATTATATAAATTATTAATGTAAAGGATTTTTCTGTTGGCTGGCATGTCATTTTTGTGCAGAAATATTATTCCATAGTTAAGATATGATACCCACAAGTACAATGTAAAGCTAGGCGGCACGTGAACAAACCACTTTTAAACCGAAAAAATGATAAGTTTGCATAAGATATAACAATGTCGTTATTGAGTTGTTGTGCATTTTAGTTCATGTATTACGAGATACGTGATGAATATATACGTTCGTTGTACGACAAATAAATGGTTTGTTAACGGCTACAACTCTGTAAGTTTCTGGAATAAGCTGTAACAATACAAAAATCCATTGAGCAGTGCATGATTTATGTTTAAACCTAAGCATTTGCTTTATGACATAACTAAACGTTTCAAAGATTATGTGTTTGAAAAATATTTAGCATAAATCATGTTATAATAATTGTTGGACATAAAACGTTACATTGTTTTAAACACTTTTGTCAAACAAACCTTTATGAAATTACATAATAAATTGTTATTTCTTTCTAGTAGATTCTTTGAAAATATATCATGACAAAAAAAAGGTAAAATACAATTCTGCGATTGGGTTTGCTCTACATGTACTATGTTAGATGATACTAACGTGTGTATGTATAATGAACCATTGCTAAAAGCAAATATATTAAACCAAAACTACAGCAACGACCCTCAAAATATGCATGGACATCTGGTACATTCATGCATTTATGTCACACTTACATTGCAGAACGTTTTAAATGTACTGTTGTACGCATTACTTGAACCAAATTTCAGAGGTTTACTTTATTTTATTTGTACCTATGTAATGTGCCTTTTGATATGGTAGTATATGTTGCAATATTTATAGGACTTTGTCATAAATCCTTATTTTTTAAATAACATTATAATAACAATTGCTTGACATTTTTGTGTTTCGTAATACTGAATAAATAATTTGAAACTCTTTTGGTATGAAACTTTTAATAGCCTTTTATGTTAAGTACGTGCATCTTCCACCAAATAATGCAGTAGTCTAATATTAAATCTCGTAAACTGGTGCACTGTTGTATCATGTTCTTGAACACATTCGGTGTGTGTTATTCTCTGAAGACGCCGTGCCTCGTTTCTGTTATGATCGCCTTATACATTTAACATTAGCCCGAACATTTGCATTATAACCTTCGTAAATAAGTTTGACGTATAGATTTCAACCCCGAAACACATTTTTCTTACATTCCGAAAGCTTCTGTGTGACAGGTATGCTCTGACTGTAGGCATTATTAATGATTATTTTAAATTTTATTACTTCTCTTCAAAGCATGTCCTTTGAGAGGTTTCAACGCTAGAATATCGGACGAAAATATTGATTATAGGTAATGTAACGGATCGAGTTCGGATATTTAAAACGTAATACATTTCAAATGATTATCTATACACAGTTAATCTGCCAAAACAAGTATTTGATGTTAAATAATACGAAATGATTTTAGTTATAACGTTATCATTTTTTTATTTAAATGCCATGTTTTGCGCATTTCTGTGGTCATAGAAATAGATTTGAAGTGATTTACAGACAATCTATTCAAATCTGTGCATCTTGGAAAAAATAGCTTGTACAATCTTCTTTTCAACACAACTATAGAATCCTTTAAATTCTTCATAATATAAATTTCTTATGTTGCATGCTTACCTGCTTACAGCATTTGGCATAAGAAATTTCCATTAACTTTTAATTTTACTTTTTGCTTACTTATATCCAAATCTTAGCATATAGGTTTAAATGACAGCTTGAGATACACTTAACTTAGGCAAAGAATTTGCCGGATGCCAAAGGAACGTTACTGTTTTTATCTTCTTCGTAATAGCAATACACATATCGCCATCAAGAGTGCCGAAATATTCATTATCTGACCAAAACTTTCCACTGATCATTAACCGCTTATTACAATGTATACGAAAATAAGATGGTTAATCTATGTCCCAAATTCTTATCTAATATAATGCTCTTTTCACGTTTTGTTTTATTTAGATTATTTTATAAAAGGAACAAACAATAGAAGCTATTGATATAGTTTTCATATTTATATAATCTTCATATTTAGCGTAATGAGTTTGTTGGAGAATCTTCTATAAAAAAACAATGAGATTCAATTAACTCGGTTCTTAACACGGCGCGAAAAAAATTCTACTAGACCGACTGGGGTGCTTAAACACAAAATCTGCAATTAATGGTGCACAGTTGTTTCCCGTAGCAATACCAATTGTCTAAATAAAGTGTCACCGCATTTAATGTAAATATTGTAAAACATAGAGCTTCACAAACATCGGTGCATTGCCGCATGGTAAACTTTTCTAAGAAAGCGTTGGTAAAAATACAATACTTTAATGGCATGCAATGTATAGACGTTGCTCTCGAGCAAATGTTTTCTTTATAAGAGTAATCAATTTGCTTTTTTTTAAATCATGAGATAAACATGTGTTCAGCGTAGAAAAATTGTAAGTATTAACTGCAGAGCAATGAGAGTTTAAAGTACGAAACTTGTCTAAGACTTTTGACGAATTTTTAATAGACCAAAAAATGTTAATTTCTGAATTTTCATACACTTTTTCACAATATTTAACATCGGCTGTAAGGCAAGAAGTAAGAAGTTAAGATATGTGAGTGGTGGTGCTAGAGCTGGCATAAGCTATGAATCGTGACTTGTTTGCTCTTTTCGTTAAATGACTCATCACAAATTTGCTCTTACTTTTCGCTTGGCTTGCATGTGAAGTACCTTGTTCTGTGCCTTATCGGAGTTTGGTATATGTTGCAATGCTCATAGAACTTTGTCATATATTCTTGTATGGTGATTTGTGAAGCTTTGGCATCCAGTACAGTGAAGGAAGTTTTTCCTTCTCTGATTCTTTCTTGATATTGAAAGTATGCGATATCTGTTTATGTTTGTCAATGACTGTCTGAAAGTCAAGGTTGGTGCTAGTGTAAGAAGTGGTGGAGAATTCAGTACTCAGTTATATTTGTAAAATACCATCTTATCAATTTTACCATACATACTGTTTTTTCAAAATCTAAGATTCCGTGCCATTTTTTCTTCTATGACACTATCCATGTCTCCAAACTGGTGACATTATAATGTGGGTTGATATAGTTCAAGTAAAGCTAATTATGCTGCCACACGTCTGTCATTCCGAATGCAGATCATAAGCCCCCTATTAGTATTCCCAAGGCTCCAAATTATTTGAGGTGCCAGTTCAAGATCAGCCTGTTGAGCTTTCTTGAGCCCTGATTATTCATCGATACAGTTAAATTCCTTACCGTCTCACGAGAAAGATGTATTAACAATTTCAATCAATAAAAGTAACCGTTCATAAAATCAGAGAGGAAATTATTGATTTATAATGGTTCGCCTTTTAAGTCCTACGTACAAGTATTTGTTCAACATGTCTGCCCTTCTATATTAACTACAATAACTTAAATACATTTTAAGTAGTTGAAGTCATATAAGAAAATTATTAAAATAGCGGTAGCTCGCATTCTTTTTTTCCTAATGGTTCGATTGAACGTCTTAAAATGTCATAATTGATCCGGTATACTTACCGACTCGCGGTGCTTTAGAGTGTGTACTAGATTTTCGCATGTGGTCTTCCGGAAGCTGAAAGACTCTAAAACGAGCATAATTGTGCATGTTTATTTTTAAATATAATACTGTCTTTTCCGGAAGTGTCGATCCAGAATGCATAGCAAATTGCAAAACTAAGTTTGATTACTAAATTTAGTATAAATTGTGTCTCGATGTCTGGATAAAAAAAGAAGTTCATGCAAATTATGTCTATCCGTCTAGCTTTTCGACATATTTTCTTTAGAGGGGGCGGGGTCATGCATAAAACAAGATGAATCTTTTTAAAAAGAGATTTCAAAGTATATGTAGAATACATTCATTATGTATGCTACAACCAATGGCGCAACAGAAACAAAACCTGTGAATAAGCTTTAAAAGAAGATATATTTAATTTTAGACAATTCTCAATATATTTATGAATAAATCATCTATCTTAAACACACAGTAACGATAGATCAAAATCTAGTAAATTCCGCGTACTTAATTTAAATCAATAAATCACTTTTTACTATCACCTTTGCCATGTATTGTCCAAAAAGGGCGAAAATAACACTAGAATCAATCCGCTGAAAAATAATCCCTCAGAGTTGTATTAAAGCCGTGATTAAAATAATTTATTTTATGGTTTTTATTGTATACAAGGTCTAATAAAAAGGGGAAATCACCCCTTCTTTTGCAAATGAAAAGTTTCCAATAAACAGTTGAACTCATTTTTTAATTCAGAATAATCAAGAATTCTTCTCAGTTGTTGCATAAAAATGTGTTTGAATAAAATATAAATGTAAATATTGCGTTTCCGACAATAGACCAGGACATAAGCAAGAGCTGTTATAAAACTATGTAGTGCTTTCAACAAGTATTTATGATAAAAATGCACATAACGTACGGACATAAATAGAAAAGCTGACACGAGTTTCGATTTAATACAAACATTTATTAAACGAATTCAGGAAAAGTTACAGTTAGCGAGCCTATGGCGAGCTTAGTATCCTTTTTCCTGGACGAGTTCTATAAATGTTTTTATTAATTGACAACGAGTGTCCGATTCTTTTTATCACATTTCAGTTCAGTCGCCATTATATGAAATTTTAACAACACTTCTCAGTGAAATAATGGTAAGAGACAATCTGCATTATGATTATTATACTAGTACATGTATAATATAAGAAAATATCTAGTGGGTGTGTTGAATGGAAAACAATGGGAATCGTGTGATAAATAAAGTTTACTTGTTTGGCATCGAATGAGGGTACTATTTATATAAGTTGCACGTCAGCCGATCCACAAACTTAAGGTTAATTAAGGGCAAAAGCGCCTGTCAAGACTACAAATTAACATCGCATTTGTTCCCCTTATTCTAATTATGCATTGGCTGTTTTATTTCGGACATTCATGTAATGGACAATCTAGTGTATTCCCACACAATTGTGTTTTTTATGCAATTGGAACATCCGTTATGTAACAAATGACGCAGGTAATGGAAATGTTTTCAAACTCATGGAATGCAAACATAATAGTTAATTAAATTGCTGATCTAAAGTTTCCCAATACGTTTGTGATTTATTGCTCACAATACACGTATGTATATAGCTTCACATCGTGTTGCATGCTGCGACAAGGACATGACCAGATCTATTCACAAGTACGTTTATTTTTTATTAATTAGATGAACGTAGTTTGTGAATACTACTCTCAACTATTTTGATTGGACCTTATCTTATTTAAGAAAAACAGTAGCAGAATGTGCCTTAACACAACATAATATATATATGAGGGCTAATAATTGCTTGAATAAATTTTCTTCTTACTTTTTTTATTAAACGTTGCTATTGAAAGATCACTTATACGTGTAACTAAGACCAAGGATGATGTTCAGGTATTAACTAGACAATTACATACAGCGTCCGTGTTTACACAATTTGTTTTTCAACTTGTCAAAAGAGTCCAAGTGCCGATTTGAAAATGGCTTGTTGTCAAAATCGTTATCCAGTCAAGAAATGATTGTAAATAACATTAGATTTATGACGTAACTTTTGGAGAAGTGTCAGTAATGATTGGATGCAAAAACATGATGAATTATTGTCTATTGCTGACCCCGATGAGACATTAGGCTCCATATTGAAGATGTAAGTGCAAATTGTGAATTTATTATTAATTAAGCTTATGCATATTTCTAATTGGGTTTATTTTTTAATATGTATCAATAACAATTTTAGCTTGGAGTGTACGTATTTAAATCAATTGATCATTTCGATTCAAATAATGCACACAATATGAGATATGTTTATACATTTAATTTATTAATATTTTTACTTGATAATATTCGTAAAGGTATGCAATGATTTTTGCATCAGTACATTTACACGTGATTTGATACCAAGATAAGTTAATAATTTAAACAAGATGATACAATATTCGTTTCCATAATCATGTGTTCTGAACATAACAGATTTGTGTCTATGTTAAAAAAAACACACACAGACGTTTTATGAATACTAAATGCAGTTATCAACTATGAAATATGACAACAAAGCATACGTACTGAATGTGGCTTAAATTGTCCATTCCTTTGCTGTAATTATTTACACCGGCGTTTTATCTCGCAAACATGGCAACACAATATTGCATCATTACTTTCGAATAAAAGATAACCCGTGTGTGCATTTCCAAAATGAACAAATTAAATATCGTATATCAATACGAAATTAAAAGAGAAGCATCTGAATTTTACTAATAGCTAAATAGATAAATCATTTATTCAGAAATTAAGCTGCCAATTTATTTAAAAATTATACAACGTAGTCATGCTATTATTCATGTGTACTATTTACATATCTTTTAATAATTTAAGGCTGTTGTATTAAATGCTTTACTTCGCACTGATTACAGAACTCAGACACAATGGCTTACAAAATATTAAAAGTTCACAGTTAATTATAGTGTTAATAAAAAGATTTGCGTGTTTTCTTCAGTAATCGCAACATTTCTCACAGTTTCAATCCGGACAGACAACAACAGATTGTAGTTAATACAATAAATTGCACAGACTCGGAAGACCTGACGATTACTTTTCCTTCTTTTGCTAGTGCTTTCAATTATCGAGTTTATCGAGTTTAGCCCCAGGGGGATTCGCTCAAGGACACCGAAAAGGAAATGAACATGCAAGTGTTGTGATCTATCTATGAACGTTACGTCAAAAACTAAATAAATTAAAACTGCAGGCATATAAATGAAAAATGACGACAACGTATAAATACGTTGTCATAGGATATATCTAGAACTACTATTTTGATAAGGTATTGATTACTAATTCATATATAATGTTGCAAATTACCAGTATTTTATAGTGTACGTTTAATTAAAAAAGGAAATATTGAATTTCAATAATATTTTTTTTTAAATAATATACACAAAAATGGCGCTAAGGATTCCAGTTGATACCATATTAGAAAATAAAGATGGTGTTCTAATTATTTGCACCTATTTTAGAATCGATATAATTCAAGTAATATACTTGGTTTGACATATTGAGAAAACAAAGACTACATAATTACATAAGTAAATAACTAAACTTGGTGACTAACCAAATAGATTTCAGCCGTGCAAAATCCGTTAATATGGAGTTTCGAGAAGTTATAGGGAATAGCATTCGTACATTTTTATACATTTATTGTACATGTTTTGATTTATCATCGTAAACATGTATAACGTGCGAAAAGTCCCTGCATTCTGTCGTCAAGATGTTTCTTTATTCAAATATTGAATTTCTATTACGATTAAGTATTCGGTGAAGTTGTTCCCATAGAAATAATATTTATATCCTCACCACAGTCGGTGAATGTGTAAACTTACCGCTCTAAAGCTGTACATGTTACAGAACCTACACTTAATAGCCTGAAAACGCTATGAACGACCGGTGTTTAGTTAATTTTGTACATTCTGTCTGCATTTTGTGTTTTGCAAACTCAACGACTAATTTTACCTGAAGTAACAAGTGTTCATCCGGTTTTCCCGACTGGAGGGTATATACGTATTAGAAGTAGTATGGCTTGATGTATGTCTGTTTTAACGACTAAAGAGTTGAGGTAAATATGAGGCAGAGAAGTGCAACTTTTCCAGGTGATTGTAGTTATTTGGTTTAGTAAATTTAGATTTTTACTTCATGCTTTGTATACTGGAAAATTAAACAGAAGTTAGTTTGATGGTTATCTCTCTGCTTCTGTATGTGTATACGTGGTTAATACAATTTACTTTGAGCATCTAAAATGTGATGTGTATGCTCTAACATATAACAATCGAAGAGGCTCCAATATACCCCCACCACCACCCCTCCACCCCATCCCCACCCAATAAGTTAACAGGATAACTGAGCTTTTAGAAAGTGATATGACTTTTTCGTGACCAGTATTCTTTTCGTAAATTTTAACCTTAAAAGTATGTCCCTGATCGTGTAATATTGCAACAAATGTTCACAGACTGAAATTGTGGTGGTCACATATCAGAAAGAGCTTACCCGCGCATGAAAGAAAATATTGATAATTATTTTACAGATAATACAAGTCATTTCATATGACATTGTTTGTTATATCCTAATATAAATATATAGTGACCCAAACATGGCTAATGGTAACGTCGTGACAAGAAGTATACTACAAATCTACAGACATAATCGGAAGTTATATTGACGAATAATTTGCGTTGCATGACTAACGTTTGGTTGCAAAAAGATAATGCTACAATTGGGAGTGCTATTGCTGCTTTCAATTTTAAATTAATTAACGATTAATCATAATCAAATATATGGACATATATTTTAGATATAAATGTAAGACAAATAAGATTTAGTTATTGAGTTTATGTTCTTATTCTATCTAACGGGCGGAGACATCATAATTTACAATGATTTATATTCAATTAAATTCAATTAAATATGGGCTATGTGGCTTTGTGAAACATCTATTAAAACCTTACTCTGCTAAAACCTGATAGAGTGTTGTTAGTTTGTGTTTTTCTTTGCTTGTTTCTGCTATGCGACATCGCTTTTTACCCTCATGTGGTTCGCATGTTAATGTTAAAGTTAGGTCCAAAAACTCAAGTTTCAAAAGATAAAGTGTTCTTCATTTTAAATACAAAATATGTGTTGGATTATACATAACAAAAGCTAAAATAGCTGTTGTTGTTTCAATAGAACAAGAAGATTTAAAACAAAATATAATTTAGAATACAAAAGTATGTGGGTTCAATGGCATCGTCAAAGCATTCCAGTGTGAGGTTAATTATGCCGTCGTGATAGTGATAGAGCGTCAAATAGGTATTGCAGAGAATGTATTCTTATTACTTTTTATCATCGTTCACAATATCTTTATAACTGCATCTGTCAATATTATTGAATGTGACGAATTCCTTCGACATATTACAACATATATTAAAAAATAAAATTATATACTAAAATTTGAATCTACAAAAGACAATGCTGTAAACTTGCAGTTGTACGCAAGACAAAACACCGAGACGAGATATTACACAAAAATAGTGTGAGCCCAACATATACAACCACCTGGTCGACAATAGGACTGACTGGAGAGCTTCAACCGTGAAACAGAGATCTAAATTCACACTTTTCGTATACAAAGAGACATGCAGTGAACGTAAAACAAAAGAATAAAGAACAGATCAGTCCATGAGATAATGAAAAACAAATCAATGGCGTTCTGGCGGACGCCCCGGTGAACAGACGAACAGACAAAAGTAATTTATTTTTTTATATATTAAAAATGCGGCATTTCTTTGCACATTTTGTATTACCACAGAACAATGGGCATGAGGAAATGTAATAACCATATAATAAGTTGTGAAACATTGATTGATGTAATAAATAAATAACATACATATGCGCTCTAACAAATATTTACAATTTCCTTTTTTCTATAAGGCCGTCAATATCTTATTAATTATTAAGGTCATGTTTATTATTTACTATTTTTATAGACACTTATACAAACAGTACACCCTTATATGCATGTTGCAAGAGTGTTTTGCAAGAATATTCATATTTAGATGACTCGCGTGGTTCGGTAAAGCTTCAAACAACACACTTCATTTATTAAATGGAACTGTGTTGGCACGACATGCGCCCCAAAAATTTAGCTAACTGATACATCGACATTATGCATCGATTTCCGTATACTTTTTCAATGAAAAACTTGTTTTTCTCATAATCGTAAAATAACGTCTGACTTTAGATACGATTGTATATATGTATAAATGGGCGTTACAAATAAAATAAATTGTCTGCAATTGTTTGACAAAATTCAGCTGCGGAGATTCATTATGGGCGTGCTTAAGCAGGCCTAGAATGTATCTTGTATTATTTATCCTGAGGTAATGTGATTTTCGTTTCATATGTCGCTTTAGTAAACTTGAGTATACACATTTTTACCTACAGTAACAGGTTTCTAGTGCTTGATAATTATTGATTCATTTTTTCACTGATCGACACAATTGACATTTACAATTAAGTTTTCGAAACTAGTTAGACAAGGAAACAGCCACACAGAGGCCAATCTTGCTCAGTCGTGCCGCCACACAGATGTCAGTGAGAATGGTGATAATACAAACACTCATACAAAGGTCAATCTCGCTCAATCGTGCCGCCACACAGATGTCAGTCAGAATGGTGATAATACAAACACTCATACAAAGGTCAATCTCGCTCAATCGTGCCGCCACACAGATGTCAGTGAGAATGGTGATAATACAAACAATCATACAGAGGTCAATCTCGCTCAATCGTGCCGCCACACAGATGTCAGTCAGAATGGTGATAATACAAACACTCATACAAAGGTCAATCTCGCTCAATCGTGCCGCCACACAGATGTCAGTGAGAATGGTGATAATACAAACAATCATACAAAGGTCAATCTCGCTCAATCGTGCCGCCACACAGATGTCAGTCAGAATGGTGATAATACAAACACTCATACAAAGGTCAATCTCGCTCAATCGTGCCGCCACACAGATGTCAGTGAGAATGGTGATAATACAAACACTCATACAAAGGTCAATCTCGCTCAATCGTGCCGCCACACAGATGTCAGTCAGAATGGTGATAATACAAACACTCATACAAAGGTCAATCTCGCTCAATCATGCCGCCACACAGATGTCAGTCAGAATGATAATAATACAAACACTCATACAGAGGTCAATCTCGCTCAATCGTGCCGCTACACAGATGTCAGTCAGAATAGAAATAATACAAACACTCATACAGAGGTCAATCTCGCTCAATCATGCCGCTACACAGATGTCAGTCAGAGTAGAAATAATACAAACACTCATACAGAGGTCAATCTCGCTCAGTCGTGCCGCTATATAGATGTCAGTCAGAATGGTGATAATACAAACAATCATACAGAGGTCAATCTCGCTCAGTCGTGCCGCTATATAGATGTCAGTCAGAATGGTAATAATACAAACAATCATACAGAGGTCAATCTCGCTCAGTCATGCCGCTACACAGATGTCAGTCAGAATGGTGATAATACAAACACTCATACAGAGGTCAATCTCGCTCAGTCGTGCCGCTATATAGATGTCAGTCAGAATGGTAATAATACAAACAATCATACAGAGGTCAATCTCGCTCAGTCATGTCGCTACACAGATGTCAGTCAGAATGGTAATAATACAAACACTCATACAGAGGTCAATCTCGCTCAGTCGTGCCGCTATATAGATGTCAGTCAGAATGGTAATAATACAAACAATCATACAGAGGTCAATCTCGCTCAGTCGTGCCGCTATATAGATGTCAGTCAGAATGGTAATAATACAATCACTCATACAGAGGTCAATCTCGCTCAATCGTGTCGCTACACAGATGTCAGTCAAAATGGTTATAATACAAACACTCATACAAAGGTCAATCTCGCTCAATCGTGTCGCTACACAGATGTCAGTCAGAATGGAAATAATACAAACAATCATACAGAGGTCAATCTTGCTCAATCATGCCGCTACACAGATGTCAGTCAGAATAGAAATAATACAGACACTCATACAGAGGTCAATCTCGCTCAATCATGCCTCTACACAGATGTCAGTCAGAATGGTGATAATACAAACACTCATACAGAGGTCAATCTCGCTCAGTCATGCCGCTACACAGATGTCAGTCAGAATGGTAATAATGCAAACAATCATACAGAGGTCAATCTCGCTCAATCATGCCGCTACACAGATGTCAGTCAGAATGGTAATAATACAAACACTCATACAGAGGTCAATCTCGCTCAATCGTGCCGCCGCACAAATCTCAGTCAGAATGGAGATAATACAAACAACCATACAGAGGTCAATCTCGCTCAATCATGCCGCTACACAGATGTCAGTCAGAATGGTGATAATACAAACACTCATACAGAGGTCAATCTCGCTCAATCATGCCGCTACACAGATGTCAGTCAGAATGGTGATAATACAAACACGCATACAGAGGTCAATCTTGCTCAATCATGCCGCTACACAGATGTCAGTCAGAATGGTAATAATACAAACACTCATACAGAGGTCAATCTCGCTCAATCGTGCTGCCGCACAAATCTCAGTCAGAATGGAGATAATACAAACAACCATACAGAGGTCAATCTCGCTCAATCATGCCGCTACACAGATGTCAGTCAGAATGGTAATAATACAAACACTCATACAGAGGTCAATCTCGCTCAATCATGTCGCTACACAGATGTCAGTCAGAATGGTGATAATACAAACACTCATACAGAGGTCAATCTCGCTCAACATACATATAATCTAGAAGAGATAACACCATAAGCCTATTAATTGCCTTTAAAGCAGTTAACAAGTTTGTAAGTTAAAAGAGAAAAGAATAAAGCCTGATAGTTGACACAAAATTTCAGATAAAAATATATATGAGTAACTTCATTTATATGGTCAGTTTGTCATCTAAAAAGCGTTGTTTTAAATACTGTTAACCAGTCAAATATGCATTATAAATTATAAAGGAAGATCGTTTGAAGTGCTTAACTTAATATTTATATTGGGCCAAAGGCTTATGCAAACAAAGACAACATAAACACTAGCGTGTATTTTAACATTTCATGTCTAAACACAATGTGAATCTGCAGACAATAACATTCAGACTAGGTAAATAAAAACGTGTGCCGAGCTATACATTTTCGTTTTATTTATTTCATAGACAGCGGAAATCTGGAAATTACTATTACTCATTCAGCTAAGGCTTTTATTTATACTTCCAAAACCAGTCTCGTGGGAATCTTTGTCATTTAAATAACTTAATGCATGGAGTTGTTGGTAAGGAGCCTAAACAATGCTTTTATCTCACCCATTTGTGAAGTAGAATCAGCCATTTTGGCCTGAACTAGACATACGACTAAACAATTATGGAAGCATTTCAGTCAAGCAATAAACGGGATAACCATGGTACGTCAATGTTTAAGGCGACAATGTTCAAAACAGTTGAGGTTTCAAATTATCTCTCTTGAAACTGTAATTTCCTATCCTGAAAGAATGTTTAAATTACTTTATCATACTGGAAGTATTTTATATAAATAGTATGTACATTTGACTTAAAGTTGATTGTATGCTGCCGTTAGATAATGCATGTTCTTCACAGGTGTCGAAGTGTCGTGATTACTTACTGTAAAAACACTGTTTATTTTGTTCGAGTTATAGGCCACTGTTATAAATAATAGCATAATTACAATGCAAACAAACAAATAAACTTTTACAATTCGACCCTTTTGTTATGCAAACAAACAAATAAACTTTTACAATTCGACCCTTTTGTTCAGATGCGTAGTATTGAATGTAATATTAAGCACATGCCATAGTGGCAGTTGGCGTTAAATAAAGCATTTTATTGCATAATTACCTTCACGATGTTCTGTGATAACACAGATTTATAAATAAAAGTGTTATCTTTGACTAAACTTAACAAATATTCTGTCTGCACATTATTTAATTATTAAAAGATTATTATCGGCCTGGTTCTGTAAATCCATCATACCCACACTTGTGAAATAAATTGACGAAGTATGACGTCAGGTAAAAAAAGAAACACGACATTACATCAAACAGGTTTCGATTTCATGTAGATGCAATATCTGTTATCACCCATATGATATCAAGCTCTACGTTTATATGAAGTTTTATCGTTCAAATGTATATATTGTTTACGTCACGTGACTATGTTCAACTTTATAACTGATGATCATATTGTATCAAAATGATAACAAAAAAAAACTTTTATTTGTATATCACTAGATCATTAACACACAATCATATGAACATACATAAAAATCAATGGTATCGTGGTTTAACACTCTTTCCAGCGTATTACACACCTGTGTAACACTGAGATTGGAATGTGAATTTAGCTTTTAGCATATGATATGAATAAGAAAGCCATATGTAGTCGTAGTAGCTTAAATGAAGTGTATATAGTATCCAAACTATATGATTGCTTAAGCGGTAATTATTTATTTTTTTCTATGGTCAACACGCTCACATATTATCATTATGCAGAATTCTAACAATCGAAATTTTTTACCATAAACATGCGGTCACAAAGCGTGGCCTATAATGCTAGATGGAGGTGTGTAATGTTCTAGATATTGCTTTGGTTAATTACAACATCAAATTTCATATATCTCGACTGATTTCAAAATCCATATACCATATATGCAATGTATACCATAACTGCATTTAAATGAAACTGTAAAACAGTGTTTTTGTCAGTTGAAAATTAAATTTCATTGCATTTCCTTATTGCAGGATGCAGTGATATTAGAGAAGGGGTGGGGATTAAGAGTAGTGCCGATCAACGGCAGTACGTTACAGTAAGCTTACATGTATCCATTGTGACGTAAACGACCTCTGCTCCCATTGTCACGTATTGATAGTTAATAGAACTGGACTAAAATAAAGACATTTGGTAATTTTTTAATATTGGCTTGCATATCATTGTAAAAACATACTTTCGACTTTCAAACAAATTTAAAAGTTAGGCATAAACAAAGTTTGGTATATTTCGGTTATATAGAAAATGTAATGGGCATTTTCTCTTATTTAAAATAAAATAAAAAAAACATGTCTACATCACCGATATAACATTAAGGGCAATGTTTTTTATATCTTCTTAGCCCAAGGATATGTCAGCAGTATCGACAAATCTTACAGTTAAATCCTAATCTCGTTATTCAATTCTCTGGAAACATATAGCATCAACATTCCTAAAGTAAGACAGCGTTGTACGAGCTTTTAGATATCTAAAAAAAGTTCTACAGTGCATCGAACGGGAAAGGTTCTGTTATTCTTTTGTTTTGGGGGTGGACAGAGTTTAACGGTGATGCAGATAATTGATGAGTCGTTAACTCTTTGTTTTGTTTCTTTGTGTAACCACAGCAGTAATAGTGAAGTACAAGGTTAGGTAATGTTTTATACCTTTTTGTTGGGTGTCTCGTAAAATGATTTTATTTATGTTACAGAGCATTGTATAGTGTTATTTTTAATCGGTGGTCGTTAGTCCATAAAGATGATTGTATGGAGGGTTCATAAAATGAGAATGGAAACAAACGAGATAATTTGGTAGACATATAAACACTTCAAACCAGCCTTGCTGCTCGGTTAACATTTTAGCGACGTGGTTTACGCGTCTTCCAAAGTCTAGTCTTACTCTACCAATAGTTTAGCTGGACCTCGCTAGTATTATGTCGCTGCACTATATTAACAATAGACCCCTAGACAAGATAACCGTGCAAAATGTATCCCAAAATGTAATGTCGATAGTTGCATCTAGTTGAATAATTTAAATTGTTTTGAGTGTGAAATTTTAATGTCGAAAAATGTATACTAACACCGTGGGGGGTGGGGGGGGCGATAATTTTATTTCTTGTGTGATTTTATATTGTGCCAGTTATTAGGTTATTAGTTAAGTTGTTGATTGATCAAATACACGCGGAAATATACAAATACGGTTTTGATGAATTGACAACATTTCTATTGCGTCTGTTTAAGAGACAACTCACTAAGGGAGAGTACCCAGAAAATTTTGGTGAAGGGATTATCTCCCCTATTTAAAAAAGGCGGTGACAATGAGAATCAAAAAAACTAAAGGGGAATTACTCTTAAAAATATAAGTGCAAAAATATATTCTCAAATTATATTAAATAGATTAACGAAATGGAGTATTAAGCATAATAAAATAATTGAAAATTAGTTTGGTTTCCAAAAAGGTAAATCACTAATAGATTGCATTTTTGTCTTACATTCAATAATCGCAAACTCCATATCAAAAAAAAAAACTATAATGTGCCTTTGTGGACTTTGAGAAATGTTACGATAAAATAAACCGTAGCTTCCTCGTTCATAAACTCATAAAGAATAACGTCAGCTCTAAGTTCGTCACATCGATAAAAAGTATGTACAGCGTTGTAAAGGCATGTCTTAGATGCTATTCGGAAAAATATTGGACTAAAACAAGTTGATCAATGCTCCATTTTACTATTTTTATTTTTTACAAATGATAATTTGTCAAATTTCAATCAAAATATAGATGATCTATTTACCAGTAATCAGCAAAAGTTAGTTATGTTATTGTTTGCGGTTGACGCTGCCCTTTTTGCCCATACACCACAAGCTCTCCGGTACCTTTTCAATGACTTACAGCGGTACTGTTATACTTGGAACTTGACAGGTAATACTAAAAAGAAAAAAAAATAATGATTTTTGAAAACGGAAGACAAACAAAATATGATTTCAGAATAAACAACAACATATTAGATGTAGTTACAAATTTTAAATACCTCGGAGAAACTTTAAAATGGCAAATGGACCAGAACTGAAAAATCCATAGCCGATTAAGCGTTATATGCCATACATAATCTGTTTATAGTATTTAACTAAGCTGAAATGTCAACTAAAGATAAATGTGTATTATTTGATAGTTTGGTGGCATCAATACTTAACTATGGAGCTGAAGTGTTTGATTAATTTAATTGTAAAAAGATTGAACAAATACACTGTAAATTTTTGCGTAAGGCGTTATGTGTTAAGAAAAGTACAAATCTTCATGGACTATACGGAGAAACCGGCAGATATTCTATGGTTATTAGAAGAAAAAAATGTGCTTCTTAAATATTGGTTTAAAATTATACAAGGAGAAAATAACTCATTAAAAAAAATACGTATAATCTTCTACGCAGCGACGCTGATAATTATAAACACTATAATGGTTTGAATTGGGCTTCAAGTGTTAAATCTTTATTGCAAGAACTAGGAATGACAGATATATGAATTAACCAAAACAACATAAACAGAAGAAATATCCTTATAATAAAACAAAGACTTATTGATCAATTTACTCAAACATGGCTCGATAACATAAGCAACTCAAATAGGATTGATTCATACAGGAAATACAAACAAGAATTTAAAATGGAACACCACTTGAACAGCATACATGTTAACAAGTATAGAATCAGCCTTTCTAAATTTCGTCTTTCATCACATGATTTAGCTAAAGAAGCCGGGAGACATCATAACATACCAAGAAATGATCGAATATGTCAAAATTGTAACATAAATGTAGTAGAAACAGTACAACTTTTTGTAAGTTTGTCCAAAATACAACAACCTACGAAGACATTTTTACATGTACCTAGATATTACTGTAACTGGCCTACCCTGACGAAATTCGAAACCATAATACCATCATGTCATATAAAGTGTCTAAACAATTCAGCAAAATTTATCAATAACGGATATAAACTGAGAAATTCGATTGCGTAAATACTCAAAAGTTAAGTATATTTAACTCTTATTATAAACAAAATAACACTATATGTAAACTCAACAGCTTACTTCTCTTGTTAATCATATTTCATGTACCACACTTTTCATGCACTTATATTATGTTTACTATTTGTGACTATGAACATATAAGTTCTATGCTAATAAACTATGTTTGTTCTGTTGTTTTAATTGCAGGAAGACATTTATGTTTAAAACATACATACATACATATATATATATATATATATATATATATATATATATATATATATATATATATATATATATATATATATATATATATATATATATATATATATATATATATATATATAGGCTAAGATGCCTATTTATGCTTATATTCAATTAAATAAAAAGCAAATGTGGTAAATTTAAAACACCTTAATGTTAGGTTTATTTAACATTTAACATTGTAGCATTGCATATATTATTTATTTATTTATTCATTTATTTATTTATTTATTTATTTATTTTTTTAAACTTAAGGATATGCTTTGAGGGTTTTTGAAATTAAATATGAAACAAAAATACAACATTAATATCAGTGTTTAACGCTTACTGTTTCAAATGTTCGCAGCAGGTGTTGTCTAGACAGGTCCAATTACAAATTGCATTGATGTTTATGAGTATCTTATTTATTTCCAGACAGGAGGCATCTAGACATTTCAATTTCTGATTCCGTCAATCCTTTTGAAAATTGCCTTTAGACTTGCGAAGCCATTCCCATAGGAATTCCTATACAATTGTCACTGGATTTATTTAGACCAATTAACTTAATTAAACCTAAAGAAACCTTACAATGTCTAATGCCTCACCAGTAAAACTACGCCCGTCTGTAGGCCTTTCCTGGACAGAATTGTTGTCTATCGACACAGTGACTTTGAACCATAAGACACGCGAAAATGTAATTTTCGTGGGCAGTTAATGTCTTCGATGTTTCTTAGAATTTAACAAAACATATGGTTATTTGAAAACCTGTACTTTTTTATTTACAGGCGTTACAGCAATGTCAGGTGGCGTTATAAATTTACTGATAAGATACGTAGGTGCTAAAGAACATCCTGTATATGGAGGTGGGCGGTACCTTATGAATATTTTATTCTTAAAATATCATGTTTTATAACATTAAGTTTTAAAATGTGTACGATAGGAATTGGCTCTGTCCGTCGTTGTAGCTTTTCGTTATAATTTGAGGAAATCATGAAAGTGGGATTCAACATTTTTTTGTGTTTTTTTAGTTGTTTTTTTTTCATTTAAGACAACCGAATTCTAACCAGGTGTCTCCATATGTTTTGTTTTCACCTTTGTAAATCTGGAGAGTGTTTCGTTTTCGTGCGTTTTAACGTACGCTTCAAACATTTCAACCGCATTCGTGCCGGAGAAAAATTGCGCCGCCATTTTGATTTTGAAATAGTATACGACTCAAATTCTTCTACGTCACGGATATTAACATAACACTTGATCCGGAAACTCCGCCCCCTCCAGATACTGGATGTTCTTTAGAAAATACGGATAAGATGCCGTACATTGATTAGGACAGGCTGCTCTTCACTTATTCAAACGTGTAAAAGCAATCTCTTTATTTAATCAGTTTTGATGGATATGTAATGGATCCTCAAGTATAAGATACCAGTTCGATTTTGTTAAAGTCAACTATACTTTTGAATGCACAATAAGGCATGAATTGTGCCAGAAACGTGAACATAAAAGAGAATATGATGTCTGCCTATGCTGTCATTGTAGGTGGCTTAACTAACCTCTTTGACTCGACGGAAAACCGGTAGGATTTAATTTTAAGCCTTACGTGCTACATATGTTTACCGATACAAGCAATGTCTAAACATTAACTGCAAACGATCTTATGCAAAGTTAACAAGGAACGGGTCCGAGTGAACTATAAACTTGCCAACAACATCGACCACCGGCGACGTTCACTTTAAAATTCACGTTGTTTAGATTATACCGTTTTGATTTCTGAGGTGGTATACTACAGTCTTGCCAATTTTAAATATTCCACTGAAATAGTTCCTATATATTATCAATACAAATTCGCACATGGTTATCTCGGGACATTTACGTTAGCCATATCATTTTGCCATTATCAAAGTGTCGGTAACCACCATAAAGGTGTCATTGACGACGCGATACACTTACACTTACAAAGGTACACGTACACAAGTTAATGTAAAAGTGGCATTCAACACTTATAGAAAAAAAAAAAACAAGTTTGCCGAAGGACCGACAGGGCTGCTTAAACCAGTTTTGTGGAGGGACCCATCCTTTCATTAACTAGAGGGTTTCTCAATAGAAAAGCAAAGTGGGACAAGTCGATGACTTGGCCACTTTAAATGTCATCATTAAATAGACGATGTTGTATAATATAATGTTATTTTATTGATATTAAAGGTTAACATCAGAAATGAAACGATGATACTTTACGTAAAACATTGTCTCGCATCATTCTGATCAACAAAGCAACTGTCAGCTTATGCTTCCTAGAATTATTATCATGAACGCATATATTGTAAAATAACATAAAATATTCCGTTCAATGTTTCTAATAAAATGCAAATTAATTGCAAAAAGTACATGATAATCATAAAGCAGTTGCATGCACTTTATTTCCAATAATCTTGAACTACAAGACACCTTGACGCCTGTATGAAAGACAATGTGAACACTTGGTGAAACCATTACACTAAGTTTACTTCCACTTTAACCTAAAATTTTAGGTTTCCAGACAGACAAAACATAAAGGCGGCCCGCCCCACCGCCTACTGTGCTTCTAGGTATGTATTACATTCAGTGTAGATATATCAAACATGCCACTTGCAAAATATGTCGTCTTTTCCAACTAACATGAAACCAGACTTGTCTGTCTGTCTGTCTGTCTGTCTGTCTGTCTGTCTGTCTGTCTGTCTGTCTGTCTGTCTGTCTGTCTGTCTGTCTGTCTGTCGGTCTGTCGGTCTGTATGTATGTATGTAAGTATGTATATATGCATGTATATATGTTTGTCTTTCTTACTTTTTGTCTGTGTGTCTCTCTGTCTGCCTGTATGTCTGCCTGCTTGCGCCTACGTGTGTGTGTCTGTATGTGTGTGTGTGTGTGTGTGTGTGTGTGTGTGTGTGTGTGTGTGTGTGTGTGTGTGTGTGTGTCTGTCTGTCTGTCTGTATGTATGTCTGTCTGTATGTCTGTCTGTCTGTGTCTGTCTGTGCACGTGTGTGCGCGCGCATATACTTGTGTGTGTGCTTGTGTCTGTATGTGAGTGCGTGGATTTATCTACCTGTCTGTCTGTCTGTCTGCCTGCATGCCTGCCTGCCTGTCTGTCTGTCTGTCTGTCTGCGTGTACGTGTGTGGGTGTGCGGGTGTGGTTGTGTGTGCGTGCGCATGTGTGTGTGTGCGTGTGTGTGTCTATTTAAATTAAACACTCACATATGAAACATTAATAATTGACAGGTAAATGTATGTATTTATGTGTGTCTGTCTGACTGCCTGCCTGTATGTCTACCTGCTTGTGTGTGTGTGTCTCTGTGTGTGTCTGTGTGTGTGTGTGTCTGTGTGTGTGTGTGTCTGTGTGTGTGTGTGTGTCTGTCTGTCTGTCTGTCTGTCTGTCTGTCTGTCTGTCTGTCTGTCTGTCTGTCTGTCTGTCTGTCTGTATGTATGTATGTATGTATGTCTGTCTGTCTGTATGTATGTATGTATGTATGTCTGTCAGTCTGTCTGGCCTTTCTCTCTGTTCTCTCTGTTCTGTATTTCTGTTCTCTCTGGTTTGTCTGTCTGTCTGTCGGTCGGTCGGTCTGTCTGTCTGTTCTCTCTGTTCTGTCTGTCTGACTATTCTTTTTGGTCTGTCTGTCTGTCCGTCTGTCTGTCTGCCTTCGTGTATGTATGTATGTGTGTCTGTCTGTCTGTCTGTCTGCCTCTATGTCTGCGCGTATGTGTGCGCGCGCGTTAACTTGTTTTTGTGCGTGTGTTCGTGCGTGCGCACGTAAGTGTGTGTGCTTGTGTCTGTGTGTTTTCGTGTATGTGCGTGGGTTTGTCTGTCTGTCTGTCTGTCTGTCTGCCTGTATGTCTGTCTGTCTGCGGTGTACGTGTGCGGGTGTGGTTGTGTGTGCCTGCGCGTGTGACTGTGCGTGTGTGTGAGTCAATTTAAATTATACCTACACATATGAAACATTAATAATTGACAGGTTATAAGATAGCAAAACTTAAAATAACTCTCCATATTGATTCTGATACTCGCTTAAGTTGAATAGTAACCGAAATTCAATGCATGAAAGAGCCGCGTTTTACTTGTTTATAAAAAAACGTGGCGTCATTTATAGTACTTTTCCAGGAACGATAACATATAAACGTATACGCCGCGCTTATGAGCGGCGACAATCATTATTAATAACATGATGTTATTTTTTTTTTCATGTTTACTATGGTATGATGTTTTGATTATAAAACACATTTTCAATCTTTCATCTAGTGCAATTGATCTTATTGAATGGCTGAACTAACTAACTCATGGCCAATTAGTCCAGAATGGTTTATAACAAAATATAAAGAATACAAATGTCCAACGCCTTATGGTGATATTAATGGCTTATTAAAGGAAAAACATATCTGGATCAGAAAATTGTGAAGGTATTAAGGCTTTACAGAATCCATTCTCATGAGAAACAAATTCGGGCTAAAATTCCTATGGATCTTGTACAGAGGGTGGGCTGCAGACAGTCAAACCTACGGGTTGTTTGAGAACAATTAAAATATTGTTAGAAATAGTGGATAAAGTGATGGCCGTTAAAGAAAAGAATATTCAGTAGAATATATTATAATTTTCATTTAAATACACATGTGTGACGAGTTTGATTTCATGAGCGGATTTGGGAAATTAATGTTGTATGGTTGTATGTTTTACATGTTGTAGTCACCTTGAGAGTTTGTATGGTAAGGTTACACTAGTGGTTTGAAGGCGCACAGATATTTGAAAGATGCAGTAATTGCCATTCTAAATGTTGTTTTCATGAAGGACACGAGTCCCATACCGATTTAGAAGGTGGTAACTGCTGTGGCATTGATGATTGACAACACTGACATGGAGGTAAATGGATTAAAGCGAAAATGACATTATTGATGACTAATCTACACTTGCAAATTTAATCAATGCACCCTCTATTTCCGTCTTATTAAATGACCCTGTACAACGAATGGTCTTCAAGCCCATGTTAGCAAAGGAATTAATATAAGAGAAACGGGTCCAATTTCGTGAAAGTTATTTACCAAAATAATTGACAATAAGGAGAAGGAACATTTGTTTTGTTGATTGATCGGGACCACTAAGCGAGTCCGTGGACTATTTTCTTATGGAACGGTGGAGAATGACAAATCGTCCCGTCAGTGAATTGTCATGGTACGCCCTGGTGCGCTCGCAAATGGCTGTATGTACTTCTTTGTACAAACATTGAGCGCAGCATATGTCCTTGTACATTTTTGTCAAACAGTCTTTCATCTTAAAGTGTAAATTATACACTTTCCGTTCTGTCTGAGAGCACGAGAGCAGGGTTTATTAAGAAAAATGTATGTTTGAAAAACATGTGCATATAATAACATCTAGTAATTATTTATATTGCTTGGTATTTGCCCTATTGTATTTTGATATTTAACGCTCAGCTAACCACAGCTGGGCAAAGTTGAGACAAAACGTGAAGATCCAGATCAGCCATCTCCCAGTGCTTTCTCCTTGATTGATGCAACTTATTTTCCTAAGCGTCAAACTTTTAGCAAATGACTCAAAATTTAGAAAATGGTAAACGTAGCTTAAATCGGGTAACGGCTCGGCGTGTTTATAATGGCCATTAGATAGAATTGGTACTTTGCAAATGCAGCATATTACGGGTAAAGGCACGGCGATATAATAATGGCCATTATGGCGACCTTCAGATGTTTGTCGCAGAGATTAATAATAACTTAATTAATAAAGAGTCTTTAATAAAGACATACGGGGATCTTTTCTTTAGAAACCATACAAATGTTCTTTTATAAACCTTGCAAAACAAAATCAAAACATTTTAATCAAACCTTGCTTTTGTAATAAAGTACACCCAGTCCCTATCTACACGGTGTTTTAATGACACCAGCTTTAGGAACGATTCAGAGACGGGCTGGCTTTGACATTATGCTAGCCGTAGATTAAAACATTTGTCATTTTGTGCAATTTTCTCTTCACCGAAATCTATCTCACGGGTTTCTACACGCGATACATCAACTTAATTCGATTCACATGATGGCAATTTTCTGACTTCTCGCTTTCCCTTCTAATGGCAATCTTTGGGACTGTACTTTTTTCTTTCTTTACCGTGTTCGTTTATTATTTTCAAAATAAAATCAGAACGTCATCAACAAAACATATCCATCGTGGAAATATAGTAAATGAGTTAATTTCGCTCAGCGAATTCCGATGCAAATCTAGACCTAAAGTCAATATTTAAATGAATATCCGAATAGGAACATTACAAGACTGAAGGCGATTCACGTGCATTTTACAATACTGTTGCTTTAATTTGTTGATTCAGGTAAAATTAATAAGTTGCAGGTTATTTGTTCTAAAAGCTTTTTCGCTGCCTTCTTTTATGTTGGAATATCACAGGTAATGTCGGTCATGTAGAAAAAATATAAATTATGATATGATAGGAAAAATATCATTAGAAAAACATGCAGATAATATACGGTGAATTGATAATGGAGACATATTGATTTGGCCTTTTACACCAACGTTGGTGCATTTGCGCCGTAATGGTAATAGCACATCTGCAATTTAGCAGACAGATGGCGTGGTTACAATCAAAAGGTATTGAGTGTACGTATACTTACATGTCGATAAGTATTGTTTAGTGATCCACATGAACCTTCTTATGTCAACAGACTGTAGCCGATTGTCTCTGCATCTTTAGTATGAAGTCGAAAAATAGCATATAAGTAGTGTCGATGCACCTGCAATGTCGCTAGACTTTAGAATACTAGCGGCACTGGAAATGGCGCTGGAGAAAAAAAAGAGGCACGGTGCATGTAGTATAACGCCTGTATACATAACGTATATCAATTAAATTAAACTAAATGTCAAGACACCTGCAGTATGTCGGTCGGTAAAGGGTTGTGTCGCGTTATCTGCAGTATGTTGTAAGACATGTAGCATAATGTCAAGGGACCTGCGGGATGTCTTTGGTGTATAGCATAGTGTGGCGGCACCTGCAGTATGTCGGTGGAGTATAGGGTAGTGTGCACATGTAGTATGTCGGTAGTGTGTATCATAGTATCAAGGTACCTGCAGTATGTCGGTGGTGTTAAGCATAGTGTCAAGGCACTGCAGTATGTTGGTGGCATGTAGCATAGTTTCGCGGCACGTGCAGTATGTCGGTGAAGTATAGGGTAGTGTCGCGTCATCTGCGGTATGTCGGTGGTGTGTTGCGTAGTCTCTCAGCATCTGCAGTATGTCGTTAGTGATTATTATAGTGTCACGGCACCCAGCATGTAGATGGCCTTTAGCATAGTGTCGCGGCACCTGCAGTATAACGGTGATGTTTAGCATATTGTCGCGGAGCGGGCAGTATTTTGGTGGCTTGTAGGATAGTGTCGTGGCATCTGCATTATATCAGTGGTTTCTATCCTAGTGTCGCGGCATCTGCAGTATGTCGGTGGTGTGTTGCTTAGTCTGGCAGCAACAGCAGTATGCCGGTGGTGTTTAGCATAGTGTCGCAGAACCGGCAGTATGTATGTGGCTTGTAGCATATTGTGTCGGTACCTGCCGTATGTCGGTGGCTTATAGCGTAGTGTGTCGGCACCTGAATTATGTCGGTGGCGTGTAGCATATTGTCGAGGCCCCTGCAGTGCAGTGTGTCGGTGGCTTGTAGCATAGTGTGTAGGAACATGCAGTATGTCGGTGGCGTGTAGCATAGTGTTGTGGCATCTGCAGTTTATCAGTGGAGTGTGGTACAGTCTCTTGGCACATGCATGATATAAGTGGAATGTTGCATAGTTTCGTGGCATCTGCCTGCTCTAAGTTGAATGTAGCATAGTCTCGTGCGACTATTGTATGTCCGTGGAGTGTAGCATTGTTTCGCGTTACCTGCAGTATGTCGGTGGTGTGTACCATAGTGTCGTGGCATCCGGCATCTGCAGTATGTCGGTGATATGTGCCATAGTGTCGTGGCATCTGCAGTATATCGATGGTGTGTACCAAAGTGTCGTGACATCTGCAGTATATCGAAGGTGTGTACTATAGTGTCGTGACATCTGTAGTATGTCGGTGGTGTGTACTGTAGTGTCGTGGCATCTGCAGCATGTGGGGGGTGTACCATAGTGTCGTGGTATCTGCAGTATGTCGGTGGTGTGTACCATAATGTCGTAGCATCTGCAGTGTGTCTGTGATGTGTACTGTAGTGTCGTGGCATTTGCAGTATATCGCTGGTGTGTACCATAGTGTCCTGGCACCTGCAGTATGTCGGTGATGTGTACCATAGTGTGTCGGCACCTGCAGTATATCGCTGGTGTGTACCATAGTGTCCTGGCACCTGCAGTATGTCGGTGATGTATACCATAGTGTGTCGGCACCTGCAGTATGTCGGTGGTGAGTACCGTAGTGTCCTGGCATCTGCAGTATGTCGGTGATTTGTACCATAGTGTGGCGGCACCTGCAGTATGTCGGTGGTGTGTACCGTAGTGTCCTGGCATCTGCAGTATGTCGGTGATTTGTACCATAGTGTGGCGGCACCTGCAGTATGTCGGTGGTGTGTACCGTAGTGTCCTGGCATCTGCAGTATGTCGGTGATTTGTACCATAGTGTTGCGGCACCTGCAGTATGTCTGTGGTGAGTACCGTAGAGTCCTGGCATCTGTAGTATGTCGGTGGCCTGTACCATAGTGTCGTGGCATCTGTGGTGTGTACTGTAGTGTCGTGGCATCTGCAGTATGTCAGTGGTGTGTAACATAATGTCGTAGCATCTGCAGTGTGTCTGTTATGTGTACTGTAGTGTCGTGGCATTTGCAGTATATCGCTGGTGTGTACCATAGTGTCCTGGCACCTGCAGTATGTCGGTGATGTATACCATAGTGTGTCGGCACCTGCAGTATGTCGGTGGTGTGTACCGTAGAGTCCTGGCATCTGCAGTATGTCGGTGATGTGTACCATAGGGTCGTGGTATCTGCAGTATGTCGGTGGTATGTAGCGAAGTGTCGCGGCACTTGCAGTATATCGGTTGTGTGTACCAAAGTGTCGTGGCTTCTGCAGTATGCCTATGATGTGTACTGTAGTGCCTTACCATCTGCAGTATGTCTGTGATGTGTACCTTAGTGTCGTGGCATCTGCAATATATCGGTGGTTTGTACCATAGTGCCGTGGCATCTTCAGTATGTCTGTGATATGTACTCTATTGTCGTGGCATCTGCAATATATCGGTGGTTTGTACCATAGTGCCGTGACATCTTCAGTATGTCTGTGATATGTACTCTATTGTCGTGGCATCTGCAATATTTCGATGGTGTGTACCATAGTGCCATGGCATCTGCAGTATGTCGGTGGTGTGTACCATATTGTCGCGGCATCTGCAGTATGTGGGTGGTGTGTACCATATTGTCGCGGCATCTGCAGTATGTGGGTGGTGTGTACCATATTGTCGTGGCATCTGCAATATATCGATGGTGTGTACCATTGTGTCGTGGCATCTTCAGTATGTCTGTGATATGTACTCTATTGTCGTGGCATCTGCAATATATCGATGGTGTGTACCATTGTGCCGTGACATCTTCAGTATGTCTGTGATATGTACTCTATTGTCGTGGCATCTGCAATATATCGATGGTTTGTACCATAGTACCATGGCATCTGCAGTATGTCGGTGGTGTGTACCATATTGTCGCGGCATCTGCAGTATGTCGGTGGTGTGTACCATATTGTCGCGGCATCTGCAGTGTGTGGGTGGTGTGTACCATATTGTCGCGGCATCTGCAGTATGTGGGTGGTGTGTACCATATTGTCGTGGCATCTGCAATATATCGATCGTGTGTACCATAGTGCCATGGCATCTGCAGTATGTCGGTGGTGTGTACCATCGTGTCGCGGCATCTGCAGTTTGTCTGTGATATGTACTCTATTGTCGTGGCATCTGCAGTATATCGATGGTGTGTACCATTGTGTCGTGGCATCTGCAATATATCGATGGTGTGTACCATTGTGTCGTGGGATCTGCAGTATATCGATGGTGTGTACCATAGTGCCGTGGCATCTGCAGTATGTCGGTGGTGTGTACCATCGTGTCGCGGAATCTGCAGTATGTGGGTGGTGTGTACCATATTGTCGCGGCATCTGCAGTATGTGGGTGGTGTGTACTATATTGTCGTGGCATCTGCTGTATGTCGGTGGTGTGTACCATAGTGTCGTGGCATCTGCAGTATATCGCTGGTGTGTACCATAGTGCCGTGGCATCTGCGGTATGTCTGTGATGTTGACTGTAGTGTCGTGGCATTTGCAGTATATCGCTGGTGTGTACCATATTGTCCTGGCATATGCAGTACATGAAATTATATGATATGTTTAATGTTCTGTATTATTGTTTTCATTTATTCATAGTATACGCATTATAATAAATAAAATGTATGCTTTTTTCCAGTATACCGTGTTCGACACCGTCCGTTATTTTCTTATGATGATTTGTTTTTTTTTTCTTTTTTATGTTTTGTGTGTTTTCTTTAACTATGTGTACCTCTTTTTTTATTAATGTTGAACTATAAAACTGTAAAACAGTTAATTTATCCATTACCGCCTCACCATCTCTTTAACCTGTATGTGCGTACCTGATTCACGAAAGTAGGTATGAATAATTTTCGCATAAAATTGTCGATTTGCATGACATTGCAGTTATACACGCTCTCGACAAAAGATCTTTGGTGATAACTATGAAATAAAAAGCAAATGTAAAGCATCTGCATGTCCACATTTTAATTTAAGGGGAAAATAATTTTCAAGTTTACAGTATTTACATTTCTTTCTGACACCAATGTGTATTGCTTTTCAATGGAAATACTATGTTGTTTGTCTTTTTTGAACATGTGTTTTAGGGAAGAAAACGTCATATGTCGGCTTTTTCCTTTTAAATATAGTTTAACTTTCATATTTCCGGTATATTTCATTTTAAGTTTTCCAAGATTGCTAATGTTGAACGGACTTCGATTTAAAGCCAACATTTTTTGTAGCTTGCTAATTGTACTTATGAGGTGCCCAGGGACTGAACCCGGCCGGTCCATTATACTGACACCAGCGAGTCAGGCGTAGAGCTGTCCCCTTAGCCCCGAGCGTTAGGAGGAAAGCCACTACTACTAACTCTAAAGTCTTTGGTTAGACCCGGCCGGGATTCGAACCCACGACCTCTCGATCCGCAAGCCGACGCTCTACCACCTGAACTATTGAGGCTGAACTTTTTCCCGTATGCCTAATGACATTATGTCTCTATTAACAGAAAGATCACTTTGTAAATTTGGAATACTGGTCGTTTTGTTGTTGTTGTTGTTATAAATTTGTCAACTGCATATTTTAGGTATCTCTATCGAAATAATGAAACTAACAGAAATCCGGAAATAAACTGATCATTATTTGTTCTTTTTCAACAGTATATTGATTTCAGTCAGACAAAGATAAAATTAACCACTACGCATTTTTTCTACCTGAACATTTCAAAAGAAAGTACCTAAATGCACATTGGCTATTTTAAAAAGATGAAAGCTAAATCTCTTTATAAGTAAATAAGTACTTGTATATTCTTTATTTATTACACTTTATGCGCATAACTAAACTTTGTATTATGATCCTCCTGCGAGTCTGTTATGTCTCTTCGGTCTGTTTGGGTATATGTTGTACCGTTCTGCTTTGTAATCGTGTTTATGTTTTGCAGTACACTATTCGAACAAAGACATACATTCATTATTGGGTCTACCCTATATCAACAGTCAAATATCGATTATTGGCAGGTCCCAAAACTCAACCAAATCGTCTCCTTGTATCGTGTCTGTATGAATGTATTTTCAAGGTGTGTAAATAGCATGGATAATGAACGAGTTTCAGACTTCATCACTTCCTGAATTGTCACAGCGGCTTATACCTCCTGCCTTCAACAACCTTGTTGCTGTAAACGTGTACCGGATAGGAAGACAGTGACATTTAAATAAACCACGATCTATTAAATGTAACATTGACTTTGATTATTCTTAAACAATGGCGTGTTGTCGGTTGTGAGAAAAATCAATCTATTAGTGATGCATGCAGGATAAAGGGTGGAGACGTCTGAATCTGTAGACATGAGTGAACGACAGGTAATGAATATTCGTCTTGTGCGTGCTGTTTATAATACAGTTATGTTTTTTTTACACCTGCATTAAAACACTGCCTATGACTTCATTTAGGATATAATCAAAAGTGATGAGTCGTACTACCTTAAGGTTACGATTGACAATATATGCATATTTTATATTCCGACTTAATTAATGTACGGTTTTTTATTTGCACAAGATAAAAAAATCAATTAATAAAGACGGGTGAAATAAATACTTCCATGTCCATTTTGGACATTTTGTCTTTCATTAAAACTAAAGTATAAACAAATATCGACTTTCATTTAATCAGAAAAAAACTTTAAAACAAACATACACGTATTGAAGGTTTAGTTTTGTATGAATTTTCTTAACGACTTAACTACAATTTTTGTGTTAGTGCTAACAACTGCGCATGATTTTCATTCTAAGTGTTGTGTCTTGAATGTTTATATCTCCTTAAGCCAAGGTTACATTGTTCATATTGTTCAATAATATTTGTATTATGTCTATATTTCCCATTGACCCCTGTCATAATTATTTTCTGAAGCCTCCTGGGGCAGCGTCAGGTCGGTACTGGGACGTGTCTGAGACATCAAGTGTCAACACAGAACTCGAGCAGGCGGCCGACCGTGGGGCCAGGTCCTCTTTTCGGGTAATTCCGGTACATTAGTTTTAGTAAGCTTATAGATGTACTGCAGGTGTGCTACTAACTCCTACACTACTACATACGACTTGATCCAGCTAAGGCAAATAGTGCAGTTCCAGATCAACCAGCTGCCGTTGGCAGATGTCTGATCATGAACTGTACTATTTGCTTGTTAGTCTCTCTAGCAAAATGCCATCTTATCTTCGCATGTAGTTTCTGAGCAAATAACTAGGATTTTTTTTGCTTGATTATGTTGTAATAAGAGGGGGGTTTTGTGTGGACCTTTCTGGTTATTAGACACCGTGTATTATAACCTGTGTCCGTGTTCTAACACCGTATATTATTACATTTCTCCGTGTTCAAACACAGTGTTTTATTACATTTGTCCGTTTTAACCCTGTGTATTATTGCAGTTGTTCTTGTTCTAACAACGTGTATTATTACATTTGATTGTGTTCTAAAAACGTGTATTATAACATGTGTCAGTGTGCGAACACCGTATTTGATTACCTGTGTTCATGTTTTAACACCGTGTATTATTACCAGTGTTCATGTTCTAACACCGTATATTATTACCAGTGTTCATGTTCTAACACCGTGTATTATTACCAGTGTTCATGTTTTAACACCGTGTATTATTCCCAGTGTTCATGTTCTAACACCGTATATTTTTACAATTGTTAGTGTTTAAACACCGTGTATTATTACATTTGTCAGTGTTCAAACACCGTGTATTATTACCTGACATCGTATATTAATACATGTGTTCATGTTCTAACACCGTGTATTGTTACAGTTTTCCCTGTTCTAACTACGTGTATTATTACAGTTGTCCACGTTCTAATAACGAGTATTATTACATTTGTCCGTGTTCTAGCACCTTGTATAATTATATTTTCAATGTTCTTACACCTTGTTTTATTACATTTGCCCATGTTCTCACACCGTGTATTATTACAGTTGTCCTTGTTCTAACAACGTGTATTATAAATGTTGTCCATTTCTCATACGGTGTATTATTACAGTTGTCCATTTTCTAACAAATTTTATCATTACATCTGTCCATGTTCTAACAATGTGGCGATAATGGCAATGTACATATGTCAGCCAAATGCAACCGAGACAACACACCGAGACAGAATAAAGAGAAAACGCAACAACTTCCACCTTCGAACAGTTATCTAGCCAAATTGCAAAGGCAAAGTCTGCCATTCAATTTATCGGAGAAAACAAGTAATTATATGACCGTTGTATTGTATTAATTGAATTTACTTCTTTAAGGTTGCGAGAACCATTACTTGTGCTTTTCTTTGTTTATGTATTAGAAATTTCTTCCCATTGTAGTTTAAAATGAGAACTTAATGGTATTTGAGACATGGTTATTTGATACCTGAATTTTAATCAAACTTAAAACTATTCATCCTGACATACCAGTCTCTACACCTGCTTCTTTGTTTTGGGCCGTATGCCTTTTCTACAACACCTGTGGAAATGTCATTGTGTGTACATTTTCTACACTTTTACTCAGCAATTATAAACTAGTTATACAGTGTATAAGAAAAAATACTTGACGCAATGCCAGAATAATACGACAGAGAATCTCTCCACATGGTAATGTTTGTGATGTGTTACTTGAATTCGACTTGCTATCGCATTGCATGCAACATTTTATATGTCATATGTGTAAATATGTTAAAAGAAATGTGTGTGTACAATGAACACTCGATATGTTAAGGCCATGCATTTACATCGTGTAGCAATTTTAACTGGGTGATTTCCTTATATCACCGTATTTAAGTATTATCCTGATCATCATGAATTGGTCAGGCAAATGAAAATTATATAGATCCAGATCAGCCCTATTTGCTGCTAAATTTTTATCAACTTTACACTTAAAATGAATTGTTAACCAAGAGTCCATACTATCTTTTAACCAACGAGAAGGATAAGTCTTGTAACTGGTGACAGACTGTTAAATTATTGTATACATGTTGTGGAGCATTGTGACGAGGTTAGATATTATCGACCGGTAAGTTACACAAACAATAAACCTGTGTCCTTATTAATGTAGTATACACATTTACCCAACCGTCAAATTTCCATTCATCGCCTGAACTTCTTTAAGTGTTCAAGATATACCTGGAGTATGCAAAAAGCATAACTTTTCTTCCGCCTTCAAGTATGTGCTTTATAAATATTTAAATATTTGAATAATAAATAAAAGCAAGATGATGCACATCCTAGTTGGGTTTGCGTTGTAAAATAAGGACAGATATATAACTTAGGAAAAGATTTTAAGCGCTGCACTTTTCTGCTAAATATGAGATTTGTTTAACTCATATACAGCTTTAGACAAATTTCGATAAAAATTCTTAAACAAATACAGTGGATGTAGATCATCCTCCCCTACTAGAAGCTGTCTCACCAGGATCTGCACTTTTTCTGCCAAGTTTCTAACATTGCGACTATGTTTTCACGTTATTATTTAGCGGGGAATAGGGGTTCGTGTACGAAAATTAGGACGCTTCTTTCTTTTCCTAGCTATAGGTGCAATAATAACACGGTACATACTTAGTAAGTGTGTTCGTCAAAACTCAATGGGTCAGATTCTTTAGTTGCAGGTCACACCTACTGAAAATGTAGACTATCATAACAGGAAAAAACGTATATATATAAACTTTCGTGACACAGTTAAATTCAAAAGATTTTCATATTCCCTCTTCACTGTGTGAGCAATACAGTGATTTTTTCGTGTTTGTATCTTTGCATTTTTTTTTATTTTAATTTTATTTTACATGTATTTTTATTGTTGTTGCTTTTTGCGTGTATAATGTTTATTTTTCCTCAGATATCTCCTTTGTGAAGATTAGAGCTTATTGACAACCTTCAACACAGCATGGCAATTGAGCTTTATAATGTATACCACATTGTATTAGCAGTGCTGCATTTACAGTATTTTTTATGCTGCTGTTGTTGTTTGTAATGTAACGGTTGTTTCATTTGTTCATGTTTAATGTTTCTGTGGTTACATGTTCATGATAAACGTTTCCTTAATTACAATTTTATGTAGATTATTTATAGTTCCTTATGTGGATTGATTTCAATAGTAAACAAAATTAATTACTTACGATACTCGGTGAATGAAAAATAGACATACAATTTTATACATTTAATTAATTTTCTCTAGTGTATATTCAGCACACAACATTTTAAATGGTGTATATATGTCTTTCAATATATTTCAGGAATCATCTTCAGAGCGATATTCTCCTGCAATTGAGGTAAAGAATTTTCTTATGCAATTCCACTGCCACTTTAATTAACAGCATATGCAATTTAAAAGTAAAATCCTACTTCATCACATAAGTGATATTAATGGAGTTAGTTTATAAGTAAGATAGAAGACTTTTTCACATTTAAAACTAAATACCGCACTTAAAATATTACCAATAATTCTTTACGAATGATACAGAGGAAGCATTAAGTCTTACAAATGACGTTATTATGGTATCAGAACACAGGTAATAACATGGTGCACAAAACGTAACTTTTGTTTTCATGTAAATATTAATCTGTCTATAATTTGTCTATTTTTGAATAGGTAATCAGATCTGACATAATGCTTAATCAAGAAAATGCAGCATAACATTCAACTAGCATCTAAAGTTTTATGTCGACAAATTTTAGGATGAAGACCCAGGTCAAGTGCGACCTAAAACTGTTGATGTATACAACATGCCGGTCTTGGATGGCATCATGCGGGACACGCCCGAATCTGTACGTATAGAACACATCCCATGAGAAAGCACGTTGTGGTCAAGCGTAATATGAGGTCAATAGCTTTATGAGGTCAAGCGCTATGTGGGGCTAGCGCACCATGGGGTCAAGCGCACTGTGGGGTCAAACGCTATTTGGGGTCAACGCTATATGGGTCAAGCGTACTGTTGGGACAATCGCTATATGGGATCAAGCGCTATATGGGTCAAGCGCTATATGGGGTCAAGCGCACGATGGGGTCAAGCGCACGATGGGGTCTAGCGCACTATGGGGTCAAGCGGACTGTGGGGTCAAACGCAAAATGGGGTCAAGCGCTAATGGGGTCAAGTTCAACATGGGGTCAAGCGCTAATGGGGTCAAGCGCAACATGGGGTCAAGCGCTAATGGGGTCAAGTGCAACATGGGGTCAAGCGCACGATGGGGTCAAGTGCAACATGGGGGTCAAGCGCTAATGGGGTCAAGTGCAACATGGGGTCAAGCGCTAATGGGGTCAAGTGCGACATGGGGTCAAGCGCAACATGTGGTCAAGCGCAACATGGGGTCTAGCGCACCATAGGGTCAAGCGCACTGTAGGGTCAACGCAAAATGGGGTCAAGCGCTAATGGGGTCAAGTGCTACATGGGGTCAAGCGCTAATGGGGTCAAGTGCAACATGAGGTCAAGCGCAACATGTGGCCAAGCGCAACATGGGTTCGGGGTGTGGTTCAACCTCGATTTTGTCATCGACATAAAAATCGAACGTTAAAGATACAAATACCATCTTCCTCATTATTAAGCTCATCCTCATCTACCTTCTTATCCTTGTCTGCGCCATCGATTTCATCATCGTCATAGAATGGACATGAGGAGGAAGAGGATAAAATATAACTTCTTCTCGTTTTTACATTTCTGGTTTTCTAAATATGTGCAGACTGCAAGCAGTACCCGCCATATGTTCCTGCGACGCGACGGTACAGCGGGATCGTTTGACGTCGGAAAGTTTCAAGGGGTATGTCCGTCTTACATTATTCCATTCATTACATTGTCTGAGATGACGCTTATATTGTTTGTATTACTTATCATACATATCCGTTTCTTAGCCCTTCCTTCGTATGGATTCGTGTTGTTTTGACTGTTTCCGTCCCTGGTGTTTACTTGCCCGTACTAGTGCGAACAGAATATAAAACTCTCGCCAATATGTTAGTTTTGGTGAAGTGAATGGTGCAGGTCAATACAATGTTTAGGTCTTTTGTTCAAATTATGAGAACAATGAATCCGTATATCATCCGCGCTTGTTATATTGATGTATGTCTAAGCCGTCATGATTTAGGTTTTTAATGATATGATTGTAATAGAAAGTATCTACAGTTGCTGTCTTTGCCTTTCTCAACGGGGATATTTCCTTTTTCAGCACTTCAGTGGAAGGAACAATGCAGAGTTGACAATGCGAAATGTGGCTTATGGTACTGGTCAAGGTTATGACAATAAAGGGGCTGATTTCAACCAGGTATACTGATCAATTTTAATGAAACGTTTTTTCTAGAGACATTGCGAAATCTAAACTTTAAATATTTAACATTCATGAATCGTGCAAACAAACAAAAACTAAAACCTGTTCTCTTAAATAAACAATCAAATAAAAGAAAAGTTGAAAGCATGTGCTATTACTAAATGTTGTTATACATATTGCCAAAGATGTAATGGAAGCTTATGGCCGGCATCATATTATTGTTAAACAGGACAATGGGACATTTGGTAGGAAAAGATTAGGCCATATCCCATCGAGAGAGCCGCCGGAAGTCAAACAGGTATGCACACTACTACAATACATATACAATGTATGTACACAATGTACACAAACTAGGTCACAGATATAGGAAACTCATATCCGTGTATGTTTAATTAAAGGTTGTAGAGGAGAACAAACGAAAAATGAAGGCCAGAAAGAAAGAAAGAAGAAAGAAAGAAAGAAAGAAAAAAGAAACATAAAAAGAAAGAAAGAAAGAACGAAAGAAAGAAAGAAAGACGAACGGACGGGGACGGACGGACGGACGGGGACGGATAACGGACGGACGGACGGACAGACAGACAGACAGACAGACGGACGTACAGACAGACAGACAGACAGACAGAAAGACAGACAGACAGACAGAAAGACAGACAGACAGACAGATCGATAGATAGATAGACAGAATAAATAATGAACGAGGAAAGCGTAGAAATTGGGGAACAAAATATAAAAAAAGAAGTATTAAAGGAAGGAAAAAAGAAAAAAAAGATTGGAAAGGAAGGGAATCAAGAAAAGTGGGGAAATGAAGAAATAAATGAGAGAAGAAATAACAGGGAACAAAGAAGGAATTAGGTAAGAATTTGGGATCGTAAAAAAGAAGTGGGAAACAAGCACATTTAGATTGGTAATTTAGGCCTATGTGTTAAACAGTTCAGGTGTGCGATTCCGCGTAATATACATATACGAATCCGCCCTTGATGATAATAAGTTTAAATGGTGAAAAAACAACAAAACATATAGTCGCAACAGTGAGGAAAAATGGTTACTTATAATATAGATATGTACATTCTGTAAGGGGGGAAATGAATTATAACAATTAAAAAAGCCTAAGGATCAATGTGAAATGTATGTCGGTGTCTAAAGAATATGTCACTAATTGTACAGGCCCCGCTTGCAGAATCCTTTCTCAGTTGTGATTTTCCTTAAGCTAAGATATTGACCCAAAGACAACTTCTTACAGAGACATAATGTTACAATTTTCCTATACCATTAAATGGGAAAGCATGTGATAGAAATATAATAAAATGAAAATGAAAAGCATACAATAAGTTAATTACGCGCATTATGTAAATCTGAGCTTGAACAAAATCTCAGCTGAGAAAAGTTTTTGCAGGTTGGTCCTGGACAGTGGTAATATGATTAAAACTAATTATTTTTGTTTATTTGTATGATTTCAATATCAAAATGTTGTGATTTACCATTTATTAGTGTATATGCTTACTAATGCCACACAATAAAATGTGTAATGAAATCTAAACTAAACAAAAAGATATATTCTCGACAAAACATAAAAGAAGATTGTGAAATATTATTTGATAATGATTATTTCAACCTAATTTACTATTTTCGAACAAAACGACGCATTTCAAAAGTTAATCCTATATACACACAATGCCGCACTGCTCTGTAACCCATCCAACACCGACATCCCCGCCCCGACCTCGGCAATATCGGTCTCGTTGATGGTGCATAAGGATCCAATGATATTGCTAATTGCATCCTTACTATTTATAAAAATGTCAATTATGTACAATTCCAATTGTATGACCCAAAATGTTGTCGAAGAAAAGTAGGGTCTGAGTTACGTTGAGATTTAATGTATATAACGTAGCGTATAATAATATGGAAATGTCCAGCCTAGTAACCATGACATATAGTCAACAGATCTTTGCAGATCATTATCATGCTGCAATTTCTGAATGACCCATAAAACGTCTATATAGAGGATCTGACACGAGTAAAATAAACATTTATGAAACGAGTTCAGGAAAGGTACTACTAAGGGAGCTTACATTGTATGGCGAACTGACTTTCATTTTTCTTGGACGAGTTTTTATAAAGGTTTGTATTAAATGACAACTATGTCGTCTTCTTTTTATCACATGATTTTCGTCGAAGTATACGATTGTGCGAAATTTTAACAAGAATATTTGGTGAAATAGTGGTATGAGACGATTTGCATTATGATGACGTCGATGACATCATCAATTAAAAAGCTGTACTACACTAGTGTAATATAACAACATATGTAATGGTTGTATTGAATGGAAAACAATGGGAATCCTGTGATAAATATTTATCTTTCATTTGTACACACACGTAGACAGTGACTCAGCAATAAATAATTCATATCGTGATCAGACATCTCTCAGCAGGAGCTGGCTAATCTGGATTTACATTATGTCCCAGCTCTTCATAAATTCGAGCTTAGTAAGATGATATTCGATGTGGAAAGGCATGGGTTGTAATACATTGTTGTTGTTTTTTTTTACAGAAGAGCTGTCTGCCTCGGTGCTTGTTAGTACTGCTGTTTGTCCTCTGTATAGTGGGGGCCATTATTGCAATTGTTATAACGGGAAAGTCTTCATCGTCCGGTAAGTACAGCTTTAACTACAAACACTGTAGAAAGCTAATAACATCGGTTAATCTTGACTGAATTGGTGATTTCCCGTACGTCTTGTAAATACAGGGTATTTACCAGCTGTCCTAAAGTAATCTTAATTCTCACGATGCAACATTTTGTATTATCCCCATACAAATTTGTTCACATCTTGTAATACCTAGTTTGAAACTTCCCTAGACATATTGCTCGAGACTTGGCAGCCAAATGTTGAAGCTGGCAGATCCTCAGCTACACTGTTTGCCTACGTCTAAGCAAGATCAGGGCAAGCATGTCGTGTTCTGTCAACGAGTCCATGTTGCAAAAGACGATCATGTGGATGTGCAGACTAACATATCTGATTTTGATAAGACTGGCTGTGTCATAACAGCGTCTATAATTCAAACGCAAGGTTTACTTCATATGCTGCAAAAGAGTAAATACTCTGTTATGGACTGACTGTACATTTTTATAATAAAAACTATTAACAACATTTCCGAGAGCAACTCTGCCTCTCTTTCACAGTTTTAGACAAAGTCAAGGCAGTATTCAATGTTAAATAGAACAATACAAAAAACATACAAAGCTTTTTCAGATACAAGACCGTATATGTGTATATATAGATGAATAGACGATGTTCGTTTATGTTCCAAGTTACAGTCACTGCACAAATGCATGTGTGTACCCAAACATCACCATGGCAACTGGATAAAGCGGAACATTGTTCAATTTGAATAAACCGACTCGGCTTGTCAAATACGTTGTCTGAGTTTTTCAATATGGTCAAACATCAAATTATATTTCCGTATTGGACATTGTAAATAAAATAAAGTCACAAAAAAACAAAACCATTCTGGCAGATGCTTGTTTTTGTTTACAATGTTACGCTGACTATTTATGAACAATTAGTAATGTAAAACGTTTGCATACTTCAATTTGATCCGGATTCTCATTCGTTAGTGGATTTTATCGTATATTGTTTGTGTCCGAAAAGTTGAAATTACTGTCCAATAACGTAATATATTTGAACGATATACTGTCCAATACAGCTATGTACAGGATGATCACGTGATACGCGTCGTTTGGTCAAAAGAATTGAATGTGGAAAATTACATTCTTTAAGGTGTCCTAAATGTTATAATTTGTCTAAACACCTGTAACAGTTCGTGTCAGTTCCTCTTTATTTGTATATTTTTTGTTTTACCTTAAAAGGTTTTGGTGCCCTTTTTTGGTTTATTTCCACACGTTCTACCCATATTTTAACTATATATAATTCATAGTCTATTTCTGCATGTAATTTAATAATACTCGTCTTACTTTTATGATTATAATCTGTTACATCATAAACATAAAGAGTTGCAGTGCACTTTTGAAAGAGCATCAGCATTGGCCTGTGTTCATATATATCGATCAATAGCAGATGTAGAGAGGACGCAACCTAAAAATTCTGGATTACACATAATATATATATATATATATATATACATCATAAACATAAAGAGTTGCAGTGCACTTTTGAAAGAGCATCAGCATTGGCCTGTGTTCATATATATCGATCAATAGCAGATGTAGAGAGGACGCAACCTAAAAATTCTGGATAACACATAATATATATATATATATATATATATATATATATATATATATATATATATATATATATATATATATATATAGATATATATATATATATATATATATATATATATATATATATATATATATATATATATATATATATATATATATATATATATATATACGCTTCCTACAGAATCCGTTTTGTAACAAGTGTATAAAATTCTGCAGAAGTCATATTATTCTCCATTATTTACTCTTTGAAGGACAACTTACATATTCCTCATAAATACATATTTTATGATATGCACTGGTTGGAAATGCAACATATACATGTATATATAACCTAACACTCTATTGGGTAAAATCCTGTAAATCCTGATAGTGTGGTGAGTTAACTTCAACGCTACAATACACGCATATTCTGCTTACTACGATTTTTGCGATTTGCAACTTTAAACAAGTAACCAAAAACCAATGGTGCCCTAAACTGACTTGAAAACAGAAAAAAGTAGTTCGCCTTATGCGCGTTTGTGCATGCAGGATAAAGCTCACACCCAAGAAGGCTTTTACCATATGGGTATTGTTTATCTAGCATTTCATTCCATGGATATTGTTTGTCTAGCGTTTCATCACATGTGTATTGCTTATCTAGCGTTTCATCACATGGGTATTGTTTATCTAGCGTTTCATCACATGGGTGTTGTTTATCTAGCGACTAGATTAGTGATGATGGAATAAATGTGTACTTTCAGCTGGAACTTCTGCGTCTATATATTATGCTGTGCATAATTGATGATAACAACAATATGTACAATACGGACGTGTTTTTTTCCTTTACAGAGCAGCATGGGATAGTGTTAGAGGAAGAAGAAGGTAAGTATGGAAGTTTGATCAAAAAGTTAGACAGTTTACATGAAGCACGTATCACAATTACAATGTTCATCCTGATCTGCAGGTGTTGGTTTTGTACGTATAGTTAAGATACATTTTTTTCTTAAAATATACAAGGTCATTTCACGTGTTCTTTTGTTTTTGTCATGTATTTGGTAGCTCATACTGATCGCAAACATTTTTTTTTATTTTTTAATTTATGATAATGAAGGTCTGTGCGTCTGTTGTAAAGATAATATATTGAAATATTCATTTTTATTGCTTAATTTTGAACCTTAATTCAAGTTTGTTTTGTCTTTCAGAAATCCCTCCAAAAGGTATGCATATTAATGTTGTTGTGTGTTGTTTTCTGAAAAAAAAATGGTACCGTCATAAATATTACTAATCGGTAAAACCATTTACGCTGATGACTGAAGCTGCTGACAGGCATAACGGTGATGGTGCTGCTGCCGTTGGTGCTGCTGCTGTTGATGTTGATGCTGCTGATGATGATGATGCTGCTGTTGCAGCTGCTGATGATGCTGCTGCTGCTGTTGCAGCTGCTGCTGCTGATGATGATGACGATGATGATGATGATGATGATGATGATGATGATGATGACGATGATTATGATGATGATGATGATGATGATGATAATGATGATGATGATGATGATGATGATGATGTGTTTTGCTGAAACAGTTCTGTAGTTGCTTTAGTTGTGCAAGACCTTACATCAAATAGATTCTGTTTCTTGTATTATTCTGTGGACGATGAATCACTCGGATCTTCTCAATCAACATTGATTTATTGTTCGTATGTCAGAGTACTGTGATGAAGTTGCTGTCAAATTGGGGGAGATGATTACAGTCAACTGTCAACTGGTGGGTCCATTGACCTCCACGCCGGAAATAGTCAACATTACCCCGCCCATTTACGTTAACCAGGGCCAGCCAGTTACTGTTAACTTGGCTAAGAGGGGAGTCAGAGAGGTACATTAATACGTGGTTCTATTTCTCAATCATATCACCAGCATTGAATATTTTATTTCCAACTCATTACTTTACATAAAGTCTGCACAACCAATTGTCTTTAAAATGGGAATGGTCCATTAATGAGTATAGACTATTTAAAAAAAAAATAGAATAAAATAATTAAACAGCCAATCGTTTTCTACGTAAGAATTGCATACATGTATTGAGAATAATGACCAATTTACATTAATTATTATCTTTCTCATTACAAACAGGCTTATATAAAAGTTAATGATCCAGAATAATCGGCCTTGAAGTCATAAGAAATGATTAGTTTCTTGTAATTGTAAGTTAAAATTTGAAATTGAAGTAAAGACTATCGACAAATGTGACTGGGTTACATGCAAATTTTGTAATTTATAATTTGGGAAAGAAATGTGTCAAGACAAGAGATAAAACTGCAGATATTACAACTCCTTTTCCTACAGTTTTGAACTATTTTCAAAGGACAGATATCTTTACCGCATACATAATACGAACTGTGTGTAGCAGTTTGAACAGTATTGGTCAAACCTACAGTTTTCTTGTGAAAGAAGCCGCACCTAAAAATTGCAAGACTTTTCCACATTATTGTTAATGAGAGGAAATAAATGGTAGATGACTGTCGATGATGGGCAACAACTGGCCTTTTATGAGGAGGTAAATGTATTCGACAAAAAACTTGGACCAGACAAAGTTATTTGGTCATGAAACCCAGGACGAGTTGTTGCCTTGATAGTCCCTTGAGAAGAAGGAGTTGAGAAGGTCTATAAGGGCAAAGCATAGAGACAAGGCCAAATCATGCAGTGGCAGACTGTAAAGTGTCTGTCAATGGTGCAGAATTGATACCAGATGCCTCGGTAGTGGAAAGCGCCGAAGAGGGTCCTACGGTCTCTGACCCCATATAACATTACACACTACACTGTATGTACAATGTAGCATTGTTACCGCATACATCCTATAAATTTAGAATACGTGTAGCATTACATCCCACACTCATTGCAACTCTGTTCCAGCATTCATTCTGGGATTTTTCGTTAAGCTTTACACACAACGATCAGTGTTAAACCTTTGTCAATAACCAAACTGCGTGTTACACTGTCTGCAATCGTTCCATTCAAGGCCACCCCGATGTCCGGATGGACGGGTAGTATAGGCCTGGCCATTCTCCACCTGAACGGACCAACAGCCTCATGCAGTTCCGGGGGAGTTTACAAATTGCAAGTGTTTGGAAACAATAACAAAACTGTTTCTACAGCAGAGATGTTGATCACTGTCAAAAGTACGTGTTTTTGTTTTATTCAGGCAGTTTATTAAACTATTTAAGTTAAGTGTGTGGCCTGCGTTGTGTGTAGATTTTTTGTTCATGAAAGAATGTCACGAATATTATGTTTAAATATTAAGGACGCTTCAGACTGATAAGAACAACATAAAATGGAAGCATTTTATACTTAAATTAATAGAAAAAAACCTGCACTGGAGATTACTAGAATTTTTTTCACTTTGTGAATATGCAGTTGTTGCACGCCATAAAACGCGACATGTTGGCACAAAACTCCGAAATCAAGTCTCATTGTTTGGGGTGAACACGAGCTTACAAAACTGGTCTGACAAGCAAATAAATGTTTTTATTTTGTTGTAAAATTTATAAATTATTTAAGCAATGTCTGTCTCCATAGGCCAGATATCTCAAAATGTTGCAATGTCATACAATTATTTGATTTAAGTTTCACTGAATGCTCTGAATAAAACCGTATCACAGCATGTATATATATCAACAAATGCAAGGTTGATTTATAATTATTTGTATTGATCACCAAGGCTCATGATTTGTGTGTTTCTGATAAGATAATTCTCAGGACATTAGTGTTACCAAGTTTATTGTCATTTGTTTTGAGACTGAGTAGAATATCCTAAATCAGTCTTTTCCTTTTAAAGATTACTCTCTAAAACTTCTTAGTTAAAGTCACGTACGAAGCCCCAAAACAACTGCAGGATTTAACTCCTTGTTTATCATGTGATTCTGTGATATATGATGTAGTCAATGTATTGTACTAACATCACACAAACCAGCTATAAAGCATATGCGACAGACCGGACCTGGTAGCGCAATCGGTAGAGCGTCGGCTCCAGGTACGGGAGGCCCCGGGTTCGATCCCTGGCCGCGACATATCAAAGTCGTTAATGGTAGTGGTATAGCTCCCTTGTTAACGCTCAAGCAAATATAAGGGTAGTTCCACGACTGGTTGGCCCGGTGTCAGGATAATGTGACTGGGTGTTGTATAATGCCAGGTGTTCACGGCATGCTATACACAGTAAAGGCAGCACTATATCTGCTTCAAGTGGACACCGTCTCCAGATAACTGAAATACTGTTGTAGGGACGATAAACCCAATAAACAAACAAACAAACATTTGCGACAGATATTGATGTATTTACCAGTATATTTAAGCAATATGCAACAGCCTGCTGGTATCATAGTAGGGTCTATGGTGTTTGCATGAAAAAACGATGTATATGTATTTTGACAGTTAATCATCAGTATCTTAGATTGTTAGTTCAGCATATAATCTAACTGCCAGTGCAGCAGGCAATGTCACAATTAATTTCGGTATCAGACTATAGTTTTAATCTAAATCTTTAAACAAGTTTACTTAAAATCTGCATTATAAACAAACAAACTTGTAAAACAAATGTTCTCTTGCAAACATTCCTAAGCTTATCTTCTTAAACAAACCGTCTGACATAATTCTGAAATAAATCTTCTAGAAAAGTAAACCACCTGAACAAAATCTCCTAATACAAACGTTCTTTAAAAAAACTTTCTAACTAAATCTTCTAAATGAGTCCCTATCAAAACTGTTTTCCAAACCATCTATTCGTTTTCCCAGGCGAGATCCTGAAGGTAAATGTGTCCTTGAAACAATCAACGGAGGATAACCATACTGACTTCACCATCGGCTGTTCTACCAAGTCTGGATGTGAACAGTCCTTTGTTGACTTCTTCGCTGAGATCAACAAGGAGGAACAGTATCTAAGAGGCAGGCCCATTCACACCCAAACACGCAATACACTAGATCTAAGAGGCATGCCCATTCACACACAAACACGCGATACACTAGATCTAAGAGGCAGGCCCATTCATACACAAACACGCGAGACACTAGATCTAAGAGGCATGCCCAGTCACACACAAACACGCGAGACACTAGATCTAAGAGGCATGCCCAGTCACACACAAACACGCGAGACACTAGATCTAAGAGGCATGCCCATTCACACACAAACACACAAGACACTAGATCTAAGAGGCATGCCCATTCACACACAAAGACGCGATACACTAGATCTAAGAGGCATGCCCAGTCACACACAAACACGCGATACACTAGATCTAAGAGGCATGCCCATTCACACACAAACACGCGATACACTAGATCTAAGAGGCATGCCCATTCACACACAAACACGCGATACACTAGATCTAAGAGGCATGCCCATTCACACACAAACACGCGAGACACTAGATCTAAGAGGCATGCCCATTCACACACAAACACGCGATACACTAGATCTAAGAGGCATGCCCATTCACACACAAACACGCGGTACACTAGATCTAAGAGGCATGCCCATTCACACACAAACACGCGATACACTAGATCTAAGAGGCATGCCCATTCACACACAAACACGCGAGACACTAGATCTAAGAGGCATGCCCATTCACACACAAACACGCAATACACTAGATCTAAGAGGCATGCCCATTCACACACAAACAAGCGATACACTAGATCTAAGAGGCATACCCATTCACACACAAACACGCGATACACTAGATCTAAGAGGCAGGCCCATTCACACACAAACACGCGGTACACTAGATCTAAGAGGCATGCCCATTCACACACAAACACGCGATACACTAGATCTAAGAGGCATGCCCATTCACACACAAACACGCGATACACTAGATCTAAGAGGCATGCCCATTCACACACAAACACGCGATACACTAGATCTAAGAGGCATGCCGATTCACACACAAACAAGCGATACACTAGATCTAAGAGGCATACCCATTCACACACACAAACACGCGATACACTAGATCTAAGAGGCAGGCCCATTCACACACAAACACGCGGTACACTAGATCTAAGAGGCATGCCCATTCACACACAAACACGCGATACACTAGATCTAAGAGGCATGCCCATTCACACACAAACACGCGAGACACTAGATCTAAGAGGCATACCCATTCACACACAAACAATCGATACACTAGATCTAAGAGGCATACCCATTCACACACAAACACGCGATACACTAGATCTAAGAGGCAGGCCCATTCACACACAAACACGCGGTACACTAGATCTAAGAGACATGCCCATTCACACACAAACACGCGATACTCTAGATCTAAGATGACATGCCCATTCGCACACAAGCATGCGATACACTAGATCTAAGAGGCAGGCCCATTCACACACAAACACGCGATACACTAGATCTAAGAGGCAGGCCCATTCACACACAAACACGCGATACTCTAGATCTAAGAGGCAGGCCCATTCACACACAAACACGCGATACACTAGATCTAAGAATCATGCCCATTCACACAAAAGACGCGATACACTAGATCTAAGAGGCAGGCCCATTCACACACAAACACGCGAGACACTAGATCTAAGAGGCAGGCCCATTCACACACAAACACGCGATACTCTAGATCTAAGAGGCAGGCCCATTCACACACAAACACGCGATACACTAGATCTAAGAATCATGCCCATTCACACACAAACACGCGATACACTAGATCTAAGAGGCAGGCCCATTCACACACAAACACGCGAGACACTAGATCTAAGAGGCATGCCCAGTCACACACAAACACGCGATACACTAGATCTAAGAGGCATGTCCATTCACACACAAACACGCGATACACTAGATCTAAGAGGCAGGTCCATTCACACACAAACACGCGATACACTAGATCTAAGAGGCATGCCCATTCACACACAAACACGCGATACACTGGATCTAAGAGGCATGCCCATTCACACACAAACACGCGATACACTAGATCTAAGAGGCATGCCCATTCACACACAAACACGCGATACACTAGATCTAAGAGGCATGCCCATTCACACACAAACACGCGATACACTAGATCTAAGAGGCAGGCCCATTCACACACAAACACGCGATACACTAGATCTAAGAGGCATGCCCATTCACACACAAACACGCGATACACTGGATCTAAGAGGCAGGCCCATTCACACACAAACGCACGATACACTAGATCTAAGAGGCATGCCCATTCACACACAATCACGCGAGACACTAGATCTAAGAGACATGCCCATTCACACACAAACACACGAGACACTAGATCTACGAGGCATGCCCATTCACACACAAACACGCGATACACTAGATCTAAGAGGCATGCCCATTCACACACAAACGCACGATACACTAGATCTAAGAGGCATGCCCATTCACACACAAACACGCGATACACTAGATCTAAGAGGCATGCCCAGTCACACACAAACACGCGATACTCTAGATCTAAGAGGCATGCCCAGTCACACACAAACACGCGATACTCTAGAACAAAATGATGTGTAAAACTCTTAACAGCACTAATGATGCCGATCCAGTTTTTGTTCTTTTAGGGTCTTTTTCTTTTTTTTTTCGCTGATGTTACATGTATAACTGATTTTGCCCTTTTTAACTGTTTAATATCCTCGGGTATTCCTAATATTTTAAATATTTATATTTTTTATATTTATTATTGAACGATCTGCATAATAATACAACAAAATAGTAACGGCATTCACACTAAAATAAATAACTAAAACAGATCAAAATAGGAAGACGGTCTCAGTAAAAACCAATATCTTTCCACAGGTGTAAACTTCTCTTGCACAATCGAGTACAATGACTATGACGGCTACAGTGTATCGTGTATGGGCCGGATCCCTGACTTCCTGATGTCGCAGTTCGGCAAGATCACGTGCAGGCCACGATCAAAGTTGTTGGATGATCTTAAAGAGGAGGAGAAAGAGGAGTTGGAAGAAATCCTCGAATTGCCAGACTGCGACCTGACAAAACGTAAGCTTCATTTGCATTGCATATGTCTGTTTCGCAACTTCAAGTTAGAGTTAAAAGTATATTGATATAAACAAATAGTTCCGGGCAATACAAAACAAGGAAATAAAAATAGAAACATGTAAAAATGAACAAGAATTAGAGAAAGTCATGAAACTTTATGTAAAACAAAATAAAAGACATTAGATGTATGTACATGTATTGTAAAAACATTTATGTTACAATCTACCTGCATGGTAACTCATGGACAATGCGTCTACAGTTTAAGGCAAAGACTTTATTCTTTAAAATGTTATTAGGGTAAGACCAAACGCAAGGTTAATGTCTCCGTGCATGGTATCATGTCAGCTGACTTTTCTTAAACATAGCATAACTTATTTTACAGATAGCCCGTTTTCATTGTACTTGGAAAGTGTTTTTGACGTAGCTTTAAATTTTATCAGTAATAACATCACTCTCATTTTGGGGCGTTCCTTTATTTCTAGACTGTGGTTACACATGTGAGAAAGAAGGGGATTATTATGTGGTAAACACGGGACGTTGTGATATATTCCATCGTTGCTTTAAGAAGCAAGTCTACACGTCCTTTTGTGCACCAGGAACATTTTTCGACCCTTTCGTCTGTGCTTGCCGTCATACAACAGATTTACCATGGTGCCAGGCGAACGGAGCATTAAAACCAAACGAAGACGTCACCAAAATGGAGTGTGACACAGGCAATAATACCACGTCTCAGTGACGTCAGGGATGACGCATGAGACAGAAATCGGTGTCATTAACGGTGGTACCTGACAGTTTGTGTATATCAATGTCTGAAACAATGCCTTTTCCCTGTTTTGAAAACTTGAAATACTTTCTATATTTACTATACTTTTAAAGTGTTAGTTAAGACACTTTCAAAATGTCAGCATGGCAATATGAAAAACACACCGCAATTATTTTTGACGTGCTATGTCAATGTGAAACGTGAAGCGTAACACCGTTATTGTCTATGCAGACATGTTATTTTTATCTGAACCAAGTAAATTTGAAAATCCCTGTCTAATTATTTTGACAAAAATGAATTTTTGCAGCAATGGTTTTCATTGTGTAACACCGAATATAAAAAAATAATGCATTGGGCTTACAGATAGTAAGCTGCATAGTTTTATTTCAAAAGTTTCAGTAAAAGTATAAATTAACATTTATTTTTGTTTGTTTCCATATATATAATACTCACTAGCAATCAATGTTTTGTAGGTCGGATATTACACAATCTGCAGAGATTCACATTCCAAGAGTCTGGTAAAGGTCCTAGGCCTTACTAAGAAAATGTCCACAAGTCCACAACTTGTGGAAGTATTGGATTACAATTCTGCGTTAAGTTGTCATTTTAGGCACGCATAACACACTTTCTTTTCTTTTCTGCGCCTTCAGTATCACCAGAACCACAGTAAGAATGTTGGATTTGATATTATATTGTCTACATAAAGTCCTGAGAATTGCCCCACATAAGACATTTCTCATACTTGACATATGGAACCAGTTCAGTTTTTTTTATGAAATCCTACAATCTTTATTTTAATGGGTTATTTTCTCGAAAAAAAATCAGTAAAGAAGACTACACCGTGTCAGGCTTTTTATTTCCTGTTATATATACTTTAATTTATTTTGGCCCCTGTAGTTCCAATATGGCAATGCCATTTCTATATTTGTGTTGTGTAAAATCAGTGGACGTCGTGTATTTGAGAGAAAGAAAATGAGTTCAAAATGTCGGATACTACAGCTATTGACAAAGCTTATTTTTAGATAACCACAAAAGCTAAATCTCTCTATAAAAGGAATATTTAAACGCACGTGTTGGTGCGCGTAAATTGTTTATTTTATTTTGGGCTTGTTTTAGTCTTTCTTAATATGCTGTCATAAATATACCTCCCTCTGCTTGTAACAGTCGTCCAGTTTGGGATTAGAATCCAGCATTTATAATTCCTTAACTGGATAAAACCTTGCAAGACTGTCATTTGAAATGTTCAAAACAGTATCGCAGCTACTATTGATATCCTGAATTAAAGTAGTGTGTCTTGTGTTATTGGTTATATCGTATTTTAGATACATACACAAAAAAGTATTCTCCTTGGGATTAATAGTCAGTAGTAGGAATATCTTATTTCTATGACTAAAATTACTTTGAAACCCTACCGTGTAGTATTATGCTAATAAGAGATACAACATTGACAACATCTATTTTAGTGTCGGTGGCATTTCCATTGTGCTTCGTGTTGTCTTTCATCTGTTCTGTTAATAAATAAGCCATGTTTTATTTTGATGTATGCCGTTCTAGGGACGAATATTATATCTAAATATATCTAAATTTGACAAAGTGCCATACTTTTTTATTAAAACAATTTTGTTTAGTTGACAGTTGAAAAATCTATATTGTTTATTGTGCCAGTATTTTGTATTTAATTGATTGTTGAAAACATAGGGAATTTACACTTGACCAATATGTTTAATTGATGGCTGATAACAAAATAAAAATCATTTCAGTTAACACACACGATATTTGGTATCTGTTTTAACGATGCAGTTTTAAACTTGTGTAAACATAACAGTTCGATGAAATGCACAATTATTGCAGGACAATGATATGTGTAGGCTTAATTGAAGTGTATAGAAAAAATACAAAAGTATGTCCGAAAATCTCAGGCGCAACTATAGAGGTGTAGTAAAATATTTGCGTCCAGATTATTGCTTTAATAATTGCATTTCTCATATATCTTATAGTCCTTTTCAGGTTTTGTTTTATCTATCTGCTTGTTAACTATGTGTAGAGATCCTCTTGTAGTCTTTTATATTATAGTCTTCTATTGATCGGTATTCTCAAGAACACACACAAGTGGAATGGTTGTTGTTAACGTATAAGCGGACCAGAAAACTCATCGTCACTTTAGCAAGAATTAGTCAAGTTAAGGTAAACAATATAGGTCCTGACTAGCTAACTCCTTGCTGGGTGTTGTCTGGTCAGGATTGTCATCAGTTGCTATCCAGTATTTGTCAATCCGTCGTACATTCTTTTTGTAATCAAGTATCTAAGATTTAATCCCATGTTATAGACACATCCAGCATGATAAAATAGGGCTATAATTCGGGGTTTCACTGGAGGAATATCCACAAATCTGAAATATTCATCGGATTTGATGATAAATGTATAAACGATAATTGATGAGAGTGGAATATGTCTAGTAGAGGTATGTGTATGAAAAACGCAAATTGAAGTTAAGAATTTAATGCGTTCAACTATATCAGGTATATGAGTATTTGTTTATTGTTTATACTCCAATACATTGCTGTCATGGCGTTGTTTTTCGCACTTCTTATATCGTCTTACTTTATACATACAAGAAGTAGGAGGAAATTTGAATAACATTTGCACACAATTAAGCAAGTTTCCCCGTGACATAAATCGTGCGAAAACTACGTGAAATCAACACCCAGAAACATAAATAATTACAAAATAGCCTTGTTTGTTTCATGTTAGCTTGCATTGAAAGACGTATTTGTCTTTCGTAATGTTCAATTTTACGTATATTATTGGTGACAATTCTTGTTTTAATTTTGATTGTCTATGTTTTTGTTCATTTGACAAGATCTTAAGTAATAAAAAACATTATAACTTGTCAGGTTTGTTCAGATGTGTCATGAATGACAACAATAATTTCATTAATAAAATGTTTCAACACGTAAATGTTTGTACTTGTATATTCATGAACTGATGAAGGTTAAACAAAACGGCAATTTGTTTCAGACAGTTTATTAAACATAATAAATTTCAATACGAAACAACACATCAAGACACGTAATAATCGCTGGACAGCGGATGGATATATATATATATTGTATGAATTACAACCAATAAATAATAACTAGAGAACAAGTAAAATGGACAACAGAACAGACATTCAATAAAGATAAATGTAGTTATCACAAGTACGGTGTGTAAAATATGTACAAGAATCATTTTTAACATTGTAAATTATTGCAAAATTTTACACAAAAAAAATGTTAAATGTAACAATGACTCAAACCTTTAGTGCCAACACTTCTGGATGTTAAAGACAACTGCTGCATCTTTGCGAGCAGTCAGAGTTTATCTCCCTTGTTCCTGACCGAGACAACACAATTATTACATTTATACATGTCATTGGAAACATCGTCGGTCTGTCTATGATGTTCCATACCAAAAGGTTTTAAAGTCACCGTAGTGACAATAATTTTGTCAATACTCCTTTAACAAAAAGGGGATTAAATAATGTTACTTTTTGATGTTAAAGCATAAAAAACATAATATAAATTTGTTATGTTAAATATATACAAACTTTGTTACGATAAGTGCATTCAGTGCGTAAAGTATCAGAAAGTATCTAATATAAGTTAAGAATGCGTGCATTCAAAACTATGTTTCAATGTTCATTATTTTAAATAAAAAATAATTTATAATGTATAACTAACAGATATAGTGATTACACGTGGGAATAGAAAATAAAACGAATATAATTATTAATACGATTTTATTAATGGGAGTATCGGACACTTCACCTTTTTTGAATATGTGTACAAGTGTCCAGACAGAATGTTTGTATGTAATTGTGAATTGTTTTTTCGCATTTCCTGAACTCTAGTCCTGCAGGATACGGTATTTGTCACAAACGTATTGATAAGACAGAGAAAACACTGAAATAACCGATGTGATTTTTTATCTTTTTTTACCAAATTTAAACTCGATGGGGGGGATTTCCGCTATTTTATAGATAGATAGAAAGATAACAGTTATTTTGAGTCGGCAAGATTTCAACAAGTAGCATAAGCTCTAATGATCCTTTACAGCCAATTTAAAATTGTAATGCGAAGTTCTACCCTTTCTTTCATAGGCATGTTTGCTTGCTGCTTTAGACAATTCTATTTCAAACTGAAATAACACGAATGAATTGAAAACTTCAGTCAATTATTAATTGGTTCTGAACAAAATATGAAGCGGCCATAAAGACGGGGTTAACAATAAGGAGGAACGTTTTCGGGTGATAGATGATTACTATCACACATCAAAACATTAAGTGGATTCTTTTAAATAAACACCTTTTTGTTATGTAATTTTTACCAGAAATGTTGGATTGGATACCCTAGTTAAGACATTAAAGACATGCTTAAATCTTCAATTATTTTTTTTGATACCCAATATAGCATATTGTCTTAAATAGATTTGAAGTAAGGAAAATATTGATACAATTATGATTTCTATACCGTTCTTATTTATCAGAAACATGAAAGAAATGGTCACATATCGACGTGTTTAGCCAAAATGCGACGGACATGTCATTAAAAAGAAAAATAATTTGCAATGAAAAAAGTGTATTGGTATTTCCGATTTGTTGACTAAAAGTATATATATTGATAAAAGAAATATTGGTAAAATAATAAATCCATTGCATAATTCTTTGTGGAGGTCATTTTTCTATAATTGTCGCACTTCTTTTGTGTATTTTGACTGCTCCATAGTATATTAATTGGTTTATAATACTACTCTGGGTTAGAACTGCATATACTTTGAATCTATTTTATATTTCATATATCAAAATCTATTTTAAACTTGTCATTTTTGGATGAACATAGGTGTAAATCACGGGCTGCTATGGTGTTGTGGAACCAGGAGCTGGAGTTTCAGTGGGGGCTTGTGACGTCTGGACGATATTAGGAGGCGGGGTGGTGGGTTGAATCTCCTAGAAAAGATAATTGCATTTTTTCCGAAACGAGAAATAAGATAAGATAATATATTGCTCGCTCAATAACATTGAATACAAAACAGCATCAAGCAGAAAAAGCGAATACAAAATACATAAAAGGTCAGAATAATAATGCGATTTGTTTTTGTTTTTCACTAAGTACATGTTGCACATTACAAGACGTTTATGCCAGGCTGGCAATGGACATGAGAGGATATTATCTGGTTTTTGTAATCCTCGATATTAAGTGTGCATTTAATTCCACAGACATTTGTGTGTAATACTTGATATAATTTATATTTGTTTATTTTGCGAACTTCATGCAACATTATATTTACCATGTGTTGCACACGTTTACCGAAATTATTGTACATTGACAAAATGTTACCGTTAGCTTGACACATCATTTGTTTCTATGGTCAGCTTTACAAAACACTATGCATAAGTTGTCAATTATCAACTATTCAACCTAATGTACGTTTATCAGTGATACCAATAAGAAGGCAAAAATTGTGTCAACTCTAAACTCGGCTTCTTTTTTTTTTGCCGAGAAACAAATATACGTATAAAACGTGTAAACCATACTTAACATACATCAGTATTTTCTCGACAAAGTGCGTGTAGAAGGTTACCATTTACAACAAATAAAAAAGAAGGAACACATTTTTTCGAAGAAATAAGACAATATTGGGAACCCTATTGCTTATCATTAGTAATCAGACGTCTATCAGCCGCCAGCCAACCTACCTGAAATCCTTCACACAGGACCTTGCCTGGAATTTCGTTCTTCACAATTACATTATGGTAGCGATTTCGAATCCTGCACCAACCAATCCTGCAGTGATCCGCTGCTATGTCGTCAGTACAGATGGCCAGGGATTCGGGACATTGCTTGTAGGCAAATATAGGGCGGTCTATGTCGAAACAACGCTGCCGGTAGATGACGCCAAGGTCACAGGTGTCTAGGGCCAAACGCTGGGGAGACCTCTCGGTACAGTTGTATGGTCGGTCGAACTCCTTGGAGCAATCTGCAATGGTATAAGCAACAGATACATTATGCAGGTGAAAATATCTGTGCATGAGCATGAGTGCTGCACACGGGCACTAAACGGTTACTTATATACAGTAGAGACTTGTTCTCCAATGCATATTCATATATATGGAAAATATTTAAATAAGCAAATATTTTTTTCTCCAATGTTTGTCAATATATATTATCATAATAAAAAAGATGGAATTTCGTATACAAAGCAATGTGCACGCGTTGTTAATTTTATTCACTACTATTTGTAAACCATTTTGAGGGTATAAGTGAGTCTCTCTTTTCTCTAGGGAGGTATTTGGTACGTGTATTCACTTACTGTTGTAGCACTCTGGTAGTTTAAACTCCGCATATGAGACCGCGCCAACACTCTTGGCCTGACAACTCAGCTGGTGATAGCGTTCGATAATGTCCTCACTGTACTTTCCCGTACACTGGGTGGTATAGCCCGTGTCAGGTCCCAGGCTCGAGTTACAGTACCGGAACTCTACAAAGAAAAAAATGTCACCTTCCATTTGTGTGTGTGGAGCATGCAGATACATCCATAACAACACCAGTTAGTGTACCGCTGAGGTAGAAATATAAGCACTTAAAATTAGCCTCGCTGCTAACTCTTTAGCGACATGGTCTATGTCTGCACTTATTGGATCGGTTTATGCAAATAGTAACAGCTTATTAGTTCTACACAAATTGATGCTAAGTATAAATAGATGTAAGTCTCTATAAACATTTGCGTTCACCTTTATACGCTGATATAAGCATACATTTAAAATTTATTGAATGGGTTTAAACAGTTTTTCCGTGATATAGTTTAAAACTTATCTGCGCACAATAAAAATAAAAAATCATCTGATATTTATCACAAGTGTGATAGAGAAAACAAAAATGCACATACGGTTCAAGCTATCCCTATTGTCTCCAATGAAGTTAAGTTCGTAGTTGACGCAGTGCTCTGCCATGGAACATTGAAGTTGGAAAACAGTGTTGTTGGTAAGTTTGCCATCTCTTATCACCTGCAACTGTCTCAGGGATGCCTTGGGCAAAGGGTCTGTAAATGTTGCAATACTGAACTTTAAGCAATAATATACTAACAACTTCTTGCTATTTATTGTTATATAAGAAGTAAATAGACATAATGAAGTCTTCCGTATATAAAAAGTGAATGGGAATGTTGTTACAGAACCGTCAGTTTTAAAATAAGATTAAATCACGGATGAAAGCAAATGCAGGCCATGGTATACATTTGTAATACGAATGCTTACGTAACTGATCAGAACATTGCGGGATTCGAACTAAGTAATTTAAAATCTTTTATGACTCCCGAGTGCTAAAAGATTTAATAAATTTTATGACTTTTTATTGACTCATTTGAAATAATGTTAACCACTATGGGCAAACAATCATTATATACGTCATATAATGTATTTGAAACGTAATTTACACCAATTTTAATGATTAAATTCCAAACAATATACAACTTTAAGTACGATGGTTATTGGTACAACTCATTAGAGAGGTGTGCGGATGACGGGATATTAATACAGCCCATTAGAGATGTGTGGGGGTGACGGGTTGTTTATACAGCTCATTAGAGAGGTGTGGGGATGACGGGATATTGGTACAGCTCATTAGAGAGGTATGGAGATGACGGGGTATTGGTACAGCTCATAAGAGAGGTGTGGGGATGACGGGATATTAATACAGCTCATTAGAGAGGTGTGGAGGTGACGTCTTATTGGTACAGCTCATTAGAGAGGTGTGGAGATGACGGGATATTGGTACAATTCATTAGAGAGGTGTGGGGATGACGGGATATTGGTACAGCTGATTAGAGAGGTGTGGAGGCGGCGGGTTATTGGTACAATTCATTAGAGAGGTGTGGGGGTGACGTCTTATTGGTACAGCTCATTAGAGAGGTGTGGAGATGACGGGATATTGGTACAATTCATTAGAGAGGTGTGGGGATGACGGGATATTGGTACAGCTCATTAGAGAGGTGTGGGGATGACGGGATATTGGTACAATTCATTAGAGAGGTGTGGGGATGACGGGATATTGGTACAGCTCATTAGAGAGGTATGGAGATGACGGGATATTGGTACAATTCATTAGAGATGTGTGGGGATGACGGGATATTGGTACAGCTCATTAGAGAGGTGTGGGGGTGACTTCTTATTAGTACAGCTCATTAGAGAGGTGTGGAGGCGGCGGGTTGTTAGTACAATTCATTAGAGAGGTGTGGGGGTGACGTCTTATTGGTACAGCTCATTAGGGAGGTGTGGAGGCGGCGGGTTATTGGTACAATTCATTAGAGAGGTGTGGGGTGACGTCTTATTGGTACAGCTCATTAGAGAGGTGTGGGGATGACGTGATATTAATACAGCTCATTAGAGAGGTGTGGGGATGACGGGATATTAATACAGCCCATTAGAGAGGTGTGGGGGTGACGTCTTATTGGTACAGCTCATTAGAGAGGTGTGGAGGCGGCGGGTTGTTGGTACAATTCATTAGAGAGGTGTGGGGTGACGGGATATTAATACAGCTCATTAGAGAGGTGTGGGGATGATTGGATATTAATACAGCTCATTAGAGAGGTGTGGGGGTGACGTCTTATTGGTACAGCTCATTAGTGAGTTGTGGAGGCGGCGGGTTGTTGGTACAATTCATTAGAGAGGTGTGGGGGTGACGTCTTATTGGTACAGCTGATTAGTGAGGTGTGGAGGCGGCGGGTTGTTGGTACAATTCATTAGAGAGGTGTGGAGATGACGGGATATTGGTACAATTCATTAGAGAGGTGTGGGGATGACGGGATATTGGTACAGCTCATTAGAGAGGTGTGGGGATGACGGGATATTAATACAGCTCATTAGAGAGGTGTGGGGGTGACGTCTTATTGGTACAGCTCATTAGAGAGGTGTGGAGGCGGCGGGTTGTTAGTACAAATCATTAGAGAGGTGTGGGGGTGACGTCTTATTGGTACAGCTCATTAGAGAGGTGTGGAGGCGGCGGGTTATTGGTACAATTCATTAGAGAGGTGTGGGGTGACGTCTTATTGGTACAGCTCATTAGAGAGGTGTGGGGATGACGGGATATTGGTACAGCTCATTAGAGAGGTGTGTGGGTGACGTCTTATTGGTACAGCTCATTAGAGAGGTCTGGAGGCGGCGGGTTATTGGTAAAATTCATTAGAGAGGTGTGGGGGTGACGTCTTATTGGTACAGCTCATTAGAGAGGTGTGGGGATGACGGGATATTAATACAGCTCATTAGAGAGGTGTGGGGATGACGGGATATTAATACAGCTCATTAGAGAGGTGTGGTGATGACGGGATATTAATACAGCTTATTAGAGAGGTGTGTGGGTGACGTCTTATTGGTACAGCTCATTAGAGAGGTGTGGAGGCGGCGGGTTATTGGTAAAATTCATTAGAGAGGTGTGGGGGTGACGTCTTATTGGTACAGCTCATTAGAGAGGTGTGGGGATGACGGGATATTAATACAGCTCATTAGAGAGGTGTGGGGATGACGGGATATTAATACAGCTCATTAGAGAGGTGTGGGGATGACGGGATATTAATACAGCTCATTAGAGAGGTGTGGTGATGACGGGATATTAATACAGCTCATTAGAGAGGTGTGGGGTGACGTCTTATTGGTGCAGCTCATTAGAGAGGTGTGGAGGCGGCGGGTTGTTGGTACAATTCATTAGAGAGGTGTGGGAGTGAAGGGATATTAATACAGCTCATTAGAGAGGTGTGGGGATGACGGGATATTAATACAGCTCATTAGAGAGGTGTGGGGATGATTGGATATTAATACAGCTCATTAGAGAGGTGTGAGGATGACGGGATATTAATACAGCTCATTAGAGATGTGTGGGGATGACGGGATATTAATACAATTCATTAGAGAGGTGTGGGGGTGACGTCTTATTGGTACAGCTGATTAGAGAGGTGTGGAGGCGGCGGGTTATTGGTACAATTCATTAGAGAGGTGTGGGGTGACGTCTTATTGGTACAGCTCATTAGAGAGGTGTGGGGATGACGGGATATTAATACTGCTCATTAGAGAGGTGTGGGGATGACGGGATATTAATACAGCTCATTAGAGAGGTGTGGGGGTGACTTCTTATTGGTACAGCTCATTAGTGAGGTGTGGAGGCGGCGGGTTGTTGGTACAATTCATTAGAGGGGTGTGGGGGTGACGGGATATTAATACAGCTCATTAAAGAGGTGTGGGGATGACGGGATATTAATACAGCTCATTAGAGAGGTGTGGGGATGATTGGATATTAATACAGCTCATTAGAGAGGTGTGAGGATGACGGGATATTAATACAGCTCATTAGAGATGTGTGGGGATGACGGGATATTAATACAGCTCATTAGAGAGGTGTGGGGGTGACGTCTTATTGGTACAGCTCATTAGTGAGGTGTGGAGGCGGCGGGTTGTTGGTACAATTCATTAGAGAGGTGTGGGGGTGACGTCTTATTGGTACAGCTGATTAGAGAGGTGTGGATGCGGCGGGTTATTGGTACAGCTCATTAGAGAGGTGTGGTGATGACGGAATATTAATACAGCTCATTAGAGAGGTGTGGGGTGACGTCTTTTTGGTACAGCTCATTAGAGAGGTGTGGGGATGACGGGATATTAATACTGCTCATTAGAGAGGTGTGGGGATGACGGGATATTAATACAGCTCATTAGTGAGGTGTGGTGATGACGGGATATTAATACAGCTCATTAGAGAGGTGTGTGGGTGACGTCTTATTGGTAAACTCATTAGAGAGGTGTGGAGGCGGCGGGTTGTTGGTACAATTCATTAGAGAGGTGTGTGGATGACGGGATATTGGTACAGCTCATTAGAGAGATGTGGGGATGACGGGATATTAATACTGCTCATTAGAGAGGTGTGGGGGTGACGTCTTATTGGTACAGCTCATTAGTGAGGTGTGGAGGCGGCGGGTTGTTGGTACAATTCATTAGAGAGGTGTGGGGATGACGGGATATTGGTACAGCTCATTAGAGAGGTGTGGGGATGACGGGATATTAATACAGCTCATTAGAGAGGTGTGGGGGTGACGTCTTATTGGTACAGCTCATTAGTGAGGTGTGGAGGTGGCGGGTTGTTGGTACAATTCATTAGAGAGGTGTGTGGGTGACGTCTTATTGGTACAGCTGATTAGAGAGGTCTGGAGGCGGCGGGTTATTGGTACGATTCATTAGAGAGGTGTGGGGGTGACGTCTTATTGGTACAGCTCATTAGAGAGGTGTGGGGATGACGGGATATTAATACAACTCATTAGAGAGGTGTGGGGATGACGGGATATTAATACAGCTCATTAGAGAGGTGTGGGGGTGACGTCTTATTGGTACAGCTCATTAGAGAGGTGTGGAGGCGGCGGGTTGTTGGTACAATTCATTAGAGAGGTGTGGGGTGACGGGATATTAATACAGCTCATTAGAGAGGTGTGGGGATGATTGGATATTAATACAGCTCATTAGAGAGGTGTGGGTATGACGGGATATTAATACAGCTCATTAGAGAGGTGTGGGGATGACGGGTTATTGGTACAGCTCGTAAAAGAGGTGTGGTGGTAACGGTTATTGGTACAGCTCCATAAAGATGTGTGGGGGTGGCGGGTATAAACTAAGCCGAATTCTTATAATTAGCGAAATTCCATTTGGATTCCCTACGCAATTCTACTTCCAATAGTCGACCTCCAAGGTTTTAATGAATTGTTTTTTATATATAGGCAAACTGTCAGACACCACCTTTAAATGACACAGAAACAGCCATATACTTTGAAATGCAACAATGAGGGGGATGGTGTGAGAGACACAGAGAGGGAGACAGACAGACAGACAGAGACAGAGACAGACAGACAGACAGACAGAAACAGACAGAAAGAGAATAAAATGCGTATAGTAAATAGCAATTTTATTGTTTTAGCCGATATATATGAAAAAACTGTATTTTGCCATACTGAACTTTAAGCAATAATATACTTACAACTTGCTATATATTGTTATATAAGAAGTAAATAGACATAATGAAGTCTTCCGTAAATAAAAAAGTGAATGGGAATGTTGTTACAGAACCGTCAGTTTTAAAATAAGATTAAATCACGGATGAAAGCAAATGCAGGACATGGTATACATTTGTAAAACGAATGCTTACGTAACTGATCAGAACATTGCGGGATTCGACCTAAGTAATTTAAAATCTTTTATGACTCCCGAGTGCTAAAAGATTTAATAAATTTTAGGACTTTTTATTGACTCATTTGAAATAATGTTAACCACTATGGGCAAACAATCATTATATACGTCATATAATGTATCTGAAACGGAATTTGCACCAAATTTAATGATGAAATTCTAAACCATATACAACTTTAAGTCTGAAGTTATGTCAACATGTGGACTGTTTTGTTTCAAACGGGTCGTTTTTCCCCACTGTCCACCATCCCCATGACGTGTAAGGTAAGAGCTCTGTTAAACGGTTAAAGCACGTAAGAGCCTAACTTTATTTCCATATGGTGTATCGGTTTCACCGGGCACATGTCGGGAAAAATTACGGATTTCAGTTTTAAGTTGAATAGTATAATCAGTGGTCATGTTATAAAAAGGAATGGAGTTTTGTTGCGTTTATATATCTCAGAAATATAAAACATGATAAGCAAAAGCAGTTTAACATAAGCAGTTTAAATGAATAACTGCGATGATGAGGAGGAGAAAGAGACTAGCGATGGCAGTGATGATGAGAAGAAAGAGACTAGCGATGGCGGTGAAAATGAGAAGAAACAGACTAGCGATGGCGGTGATGATAAGGGGGAGAAAGAGACTAGCGATGGCGGTGATGAGGAGGAGAAAAAGAGAATCGACGGAGTGATGATGAAGAGAAAGAGACTAGCGATGGCGGTGATGATAAGAAGAAAGAGACTAGCGATGGCGGTGATGATGAGGAGAGTGATGAAGAGTGTCAAGAATATGAAAACAAAACTGACCTATGATTGAGACAGTGACATGTTGTTCATGTAAAATCTTCTTTTGACTGTCTTTAAATATAAGTCTGTACATTCCCATCGAACTGCAAGTGACGTTTGTGCCATGAAATCTCCATGTCTGTATGCCATTTGTGTCGGTCTTGCTGACGGCAAACTTTATCGGCGTAAGGGGCTGCAAATTTTTTTAGATCTATATAGTAATGAGCATTGACTTTGTGAAAATAACAGTCGAAGACACTACAAAAATTTCAATGTATGTAGAAACGCATTTTTGTAGTATGTTGTGATTTAGGATTAATTATATATTTTATATAATGTTATCCTCCCATGCAAGTGGTTACCTTTACACAGAATACGCTGCTGCGTACACAAGACTGCAAGCATAAAACAACTTAATCTGCAATCCAAAAAAAACATACGCTAATGTAGGTATGGAGCGTCTCTATTACAATCAATTAAAACCGCTGTTTGCACCATAAAGTATGTAAAACTGCTAAATCGATGTTGTAACTTTTCTGTAGCTCCTGGTAAGGGACAAGTCTTGTACTCATATACTTTAAATCAGAACTTCTCAGATACTTCCCGTCCTTAGGACGATCATACATTATATTTTGCCTAAAATCTAGTTATATCCTCATACTGACCCCACCCCTAAGCCACCATGTACGATCAAGAAACACAAAATTTTCCGGGGGGAGCTTGCCCACCGCCCCGCCCCCTAGCGGTCATGTTTATTTATCCCATCATGCATAGCTACGCCCCTACCTCGTATGAAGAAAATACATGAATTTGAATTAACCTTATTCATATTCATTTACATTATTGAGTTATGAAAGATACAGGAAGAGAGAGAATCTGGTTAATGCTAATGCACAAAATATTTTTTTAAATATTACAGTAGATTTAATATAAATATTTATAATGTACATTCAACCAAGGGAAGTCGACAAATGGCTGCTGCATTATTGCTAAGATGTTTACGATGTTAATATGACCTTAAAAGGTATATACATCTTAGGAGATCTACCCAGTCATTTGTTTGCGTCTACCACCACCACCATGGTCATAGTTGTGTCGATGTATTTACAAATAAATCTATTGCTATTGACTGATCACATCTTTTTAAATATATGTTTTAAGAAAGCATATTTTCACGTTTCTTAAATGTTTAAAATACCTGAAGTAGTGTTCGAATTTTAATTGTCTTTTCTTGCGCTTGCAATTGTTTTGTTTTTTGACTGATTGAACCATTTAATGGCGTGTTTCTTTTAATTGTAATCCCTACAAAGACTGCCCATCTTTGAACATGTATTTATTTTAACTTTTTACCTTGCTAGGTGAAATAACCTCAGTCTGGGTATATTCGGCCATTTTATACATCGTTCTTTGCTGATGATCAGAGTTTATCGTGCAGGTGAAATTCAAAGGATGACCAAGAAACACCTTGACATCTACACACTCGCCTGAAATGACAATGTACACAACTCATAATGGCACATTTATCTTCTACGAAATGTACATTTATCGCGTCATGTTTAGAGTTGCAAACGTAGCATTTTCCGATAAGGGAAAGAACTGAATTGTTACAATGGAAGTTTTACGAATAAAACAAATTCCCCTTTCGTCATTTTATTTCAAGGATGTCACATATTAGATAAAATTGTCACTTTTTAAAAATATTTACAGAACAACCCGATGGTTAGGGCGATTTGTAAGAAATTGAAGACGTATTTTGTTCTCTGTTCAAAGATGACGCCTCGTTCAATTTGAACAGCCAAAACTAACGTCAAAATCTCGTAAGCACCAACCATCGATAAGTCAATACATTAACATGGGTCTTTATGTTTAGTTTGCAAAATCAAGTAACAGATCAACGGTAAATAATAAATTATAGTTAATTAATTTATTGTTCTTTCTTATCTTTATTGAGTTTGATTATTTCCAATTAAACAATGCACAAATCCGTGATGCACATAAATGCATTATTCTCGTTTGACACTGCTTGTTTGAGAAAAGAAGACAACCGACAGAAAGAAAGAAAGAAAGAAGAAAGAAAGAATAGAAAGAAAGAAAGAAAGAAAGAAAGAAAGAAAGAAAGAAGAAAGAAAGAAAGAAAGAAAGAAAGAAAGAAGAAAGAAAAAAAGAAAGAAAATTGTATTTCAGACAACTTACGGTGAGTAATAGGATCGTCCACGATCAGGCCGGAAGGTTCTATATAAAGAAGAAAGTTCAGAAAAGTTTAGTCGAATTTTTAAACGGAATACTTCATGTAAAGCTAGTGTTTTAGTCAATATATAGAATAGAATAATCAACACTTAACTGTTGTGTGTCTTAGAGGTTACGTATATGCACACTTAAACAAAATCAACATCAGTTTTTATTTGATTTGATGGATACTTTTTATCAAAATATTAGCAGAAAAGGATCCTTTTACAGAAATGAGAAAACTCCAAATATTATTCGGGAAAGGGAAAATGATATTGAGTATCGGTATGAAACACATGATTACATTAGACAAACCAAATATGCTCTAGATAGTCACTTGAATTGTTTCAAGTTGCCATTCCATTTAGTAGCTTGATTGATGTTGTCAAATATAAATGAATTTTACGCATAGTGTCGATTTTTTAAACGCTAAATGTACCAGATAACAAATTTGTAATCAAATCAAGCACAAATTAATTAATAAAAAAATAGAATTACAAATAGAAAAGGAAATTGTTTCCTCGTACGTCTGGTGAGAGTATACAGTTAAGAATATGAAAGTGAAAAGTTGGGAAATGTTTACCATACAAGCCTTTGCCAGAATATGTACCCCGAACCCAAAATTTCGGGGCATATTTTGCGTACACGTCATTCAACTGGAGGTGCAGGATTGCACTCACTCTTCTTTAATATTAAAAATAGCTATTGAAATGAAGAAATATTATAAAAATATCACAATTAACCATAATGCCTGTAAACGAAGCATTCCATAACAATCAAAGCAGCTCTGGCAGTTGTTGCTGATTTTGTTGTTCGTTTGTGTATCAAAGTAAACAATCAGAAAGAAAGATAGATCGTCTGTTTCTGAAAATCTGCTTTTATTGAGAAAGAATTTCATGTGTTTCAATTATTAGACTCAAGCTTACCTGGGGGACCATGGTCCATGTATTTTACTATCACGGTGATGACTGCAGCTAATATGGCGGCAACGATCATGGCAAATATCAGCCCGCGCCACCAGCAATGGCCCTGTTAGAAGAAATCAGGTAATAACGACGACAAAGTAACTCAATTAGAACGTCACTGTCATTAATAAGAAAAAATGAAAAAAGCTCGAATGTCGCTATAAGAAGATATAACCTTGTTAACAGAACGGTCAAAAAGACGCTGTAAGAAGTAGCAACTTTTTTTGGGAAGATATTCGTCTTGTAATTTATCAGAAAACGACGGATTGTCATTTTGAATTTATCATATGCATGTACATATGTACGTAATGTCGTTCTTTATTGAAATGTTAATTTATGAATATTCTTTACTTGACTAAACTTTACTGTTGCAGTTATACAAAATAAGGTAAGTGGTGCTGTTTTATATACGTTCACTATAGTAACTTTTTAATATGCGGTTCATCTACGTTTATATTAGTGTCAGACTAGTGGGAATCTTCAAATTTTAGAAGGGTGGAAAAGTGAGTGGATAGAGCGACTAACGATTTTTAACTCTGAAGTCTTATTTGGCACTAACATACTTAGTGTTCAACCTCAATTTAAACAAATTGGACTAATTTTTCGAAACCTTAACTTTGGGTGTAAGTTTTTGTTGTGCTTACTCGATTGGTCGAGAGACTGGATCAGATGAAGGTGACCACTAAACGTGTTGTTTGGTTATGTTTTATGTATATCTATATGTCATACTTGTCATAGCAGTGTACATTTTTCCTCTTTTTCTTTGATAAAGACATACAATTGTAAAACAATAATTAATAGAAAAGTAGAAACTTTCCAAATAAAGAAAAATTAAAAATGTTAATCTTAGAGTAACAGTTATTTGAAAACAGTTCAAACAAAACATTTAAATATGTCGTGTATTGACATTACTGTTTATTTTGGAATGTTTATATTATTGTTTGCATAAATACATATCTACATACGCCTTTTGTTTTCCCCTTCTCTTCCTTTACGTTTCGATGAGTGCTCGGCTGCTGAAAAAAAACAAGTACATTGATGCAATTATATCCAAATTGTATCAATCTTCAAAACAAACAATAAAACACTTAGGTACTGAAACATTTTCTTCGTATATAGAAAAAAGAAATAAATTAACCGAATGTTCCTTTTCTATTTATAATGACATTATATGACATCATTGTTAACGGAATAGATAACCTTTGCAGTAGAAGGATAGAAACTGTCTAAAAAATAATATTGTCAGTGTGGAAGATTTAATTTTATTGAAAACACTGTTCCATCAAAAATGGAAGGATTTATAAAATTATCATAATTATTAAAATGTTAATTAAAGCCTCACGAAATAAAAATTGCAAAATGTACACTTTATACAGGTCTTTGTAATAAATATAAAATTGGTGCAAGGTCTTATACAAATCCAATCCTGTTTATTGACAAGAGTGTCCTATTATTTAGAAACGCGCTTACCATTTGCAAGCTTTCCACACCGTTTGCTGGGAGTGCATTCTGAAAAAAAAGAGATCAAGTGAGATCTCATGGTGAGTAAAAACAACAACATTGAATATCATATGTTTATTGGTTTTTAACATCTTGGTTTAAGCGATCTAAATCAAGGCGTCAAAATACAGAATTGGCAATCCTCGACTGTACAGTTAGTGTCTCTTACTTTATAATCCCCTTTCTTTACAAATTTGAGACCTAAGTTTTTCTGTTATAAACACTTATTGTGCCGCGCTTTGATTGTTGAGGAAACGTTTTGGATGCATTCGATCATTGTAAAAATATATACTTTTATGGTTTACGGACAAGATATGTAGCAGTTTAAACAAATCTACACATTCGATACTTAATTAAACAGACTTAAAAATTACATTCAAACTACGATGTTAATGTAGATTGGTATTTCATCTTTGTCAAGCTACCACTTCTAGCTATCTTTGTATAGTTGTGTTTGCTTGTTAACATTTGTCAAGTTATCATTGCTAAGTAACTAAAGTAAAATTTTGACAAGTTTGCTTTTGAAAAATTACCTGTATCAAAATATAAACTCCATGTTAAGTAGTAAACTTCCATCCGATTTATGATAAATGTAATCATTTTGTTGATAATAACTGTTTTATTTTTTATTCCACCATCTCTGTAAATATCGGTTGATATAACCCGTGTGATAAAGATGAGCTTTATCAACCGATATTCGCGCACCTGCTCTAAGCCGAACTACTTTTTTTGACGAAACGATCAGGAATGTTTACGAGAACGAAACTCATTTATCCTGTAATTGTGCTTGTGGTCACCCAAAAATGTCCATAATATAAAGATTGGTTAAATAGAGCAAAAGAGGCTATTAAAAAAAGTATGAGAGCGCTTTCGATCTCTGTCCTGCAGGATTGAAAACTTAAGTAGCAGCTCCCTAACCGACTGAGCTAACCGGACAGTTGATCGCGACATTCCAAAGTTTATTTAACAATGATGTACAAAATTTGAAAACAACAAGAAAAAATATCAGAAAAATGAAACAGCATGTATTACAGGAACATGATTAAACTTGTTTAGTAATTGTAATAAAATCAATAAAAGTACGAATTTGTAGTCTGCAAAAATAAAAACAACTGTCAAAATGTCAGATCATGCGAGTCACCGTTGTTTTGATGTTATTTAGTGTGAATTAAAACAATGTGAAGAAGAATCGTGTAAAAACCTAAGCATTGTAGAAGAGATGAGCTACTATAATTTCGAGGCAAAATCTGGCTTTAATCCGAACATTTTTGAGAAGGAAATTGATCTTGAATCTGTGGTTACTGTCTCAGATTGCATCATCTGCCTAATCTTAGGACAGACCCTGATGATCAAATGTCGTTACATGATGAACATTAAAATGGTTTAGATAGAGCTCGATCTTTAGTTTAACCAAACACAGCTGACTGCACAGATCTGGAATGTGCTAAAAAATCACAGTTTCTAGACGTAAACATGAACACCAACCCACCACCTCCAATCCCAACATTTCACCAAATTTCGCAAGTCACCCTGTCAAAAACACAACTATCTTCGAAATTTGAAAGCGCTATATTCAATGTTCATAATTTCAATGTCATCAACAATTAAAATCCATGAGCTACTGTTTGTTACATCCACAAACACACACAAACCTCGAATGTAATTCTAACCATTATATTTAGTTATCGTTATCAATAAAATTACAACCTTATGTATAGCGCAAATAAAATAAAAGAAATAACATGTTTATTGTCTTATTTTTTATTGTAAAATAGAACTATTTCTTATAGCCGAATTACTCTATTGCTCGCGCATGAATTTCGTGTATTGCATAGGAATGTCAGATCATGTGAGTGAGGAGCAGTAGCGGCAAATTATAATGTTTCCCTTTGAAAAGCTGTTGATGGTGGGATAAAAAGAATACCAGGTTAGTGTTGATATAGATAAATGTTATCATGCTCGGCCCGAAAATCAGAAAGCAAGAGGCTTGCCGAGTGCTTTCTGATTTTCTTAGCCTCGCATGATAACATTTATCTATATCAACACTAACCTGGTATTCCCTATATTCTTCTCAATATATTTGGGGTTAGGATAGCAAGTATATGGTGGTGATGTAAATCACTAACACAGGAACAATTTGGTCAAGATGCTATAACCAGGTATCACTATATAGCTATATGTACTTTCAGTAACCAGATAATTAACGTGAAAGTCACATAGGATGTTCAAGAAAACTAACAATAAATAGCACGGACGTGAGACATCCAAACCGTCGTAGCGAGCATGCGCCCTAGAAGATGGCCATCCTGAGGACTAAACACTCGCGGACAATTCAGCACATAAATAAAGTAACGGACCGTAACTCCGAGAGAAACTAGACGTTCTGCTATTTTGTTTTCTTCCTTGTTGTTTGCTACATATGCCATTACAAGCTGCGTTGTTTAACATCTGCATACTCTATTACTTTTGTTAAACAAGACCTCGCCAAACGATTGCGAATTCCTATAGATGCCTGCTATATTTTACAATTACAAGCTACTCTTTATTGTTGCAAGCTAATCTCTTAAAAACGGAACACTAGATGCTTTTCTCTGGAAAGGGTCTCACAGAGCAACTGCGACTTACAGTTATTGACTGCTTCACTACCGCCCCCATACAACATGCCTTCCATAAGAGACACCGCTCTCAATAGCGGCGCCAATGATTTAGTAGCCAGAATATGCCACGGTACCTTACTTAATGTTTTAAATGTTAATCATATCTGATACGACCAAAGATAAATTTAATGCGGTGGGACCCGCTAAACAAATCTTCGTCTTCGTATAGCCCTACTCACCTTTGAAGGATTGGCACCTTGAGAGGTGGACGGAACTTGCTGAGAGAAAGCAGAGCTTTTCATGTTTTGGATGAACCTTGTTCCGGTGTGGATTGCCTATATGGTGAAACATACAGAGACGTGATCATCAAAACAGGGGTGATACAGTATAGACTGTCTGAAGAAGAAAGTAAAGAAAAAGTTGTAATTAACACAAAGATCACTTTTATGTGCTTCTAAGATCTTCTTGATTATACTCCGACACTCCCAAAATAACAACATTGAGTTGATAATACTGTTGATGAAACCAACGAAAATAAACAGGCTGGGAAAAAAGTTAAGCATCCCTAATATTTTTGTGTATAAAACAAAAAAATCAGTACGCAGATATAGGCAAGAGTATCATGCACCCCGTGCTTTTGGCAAAAAGCAGTTTGCCCTTGCAACATCTATGGGTATTTATAACGCATATTATGCGTAGTTCAGCATTCGTAACGTGATTATGGCGTCTGACCGGTGGAATGAGACGTAGGGTCGAGGCAGTCATCCATGCACGTGGAGGGTTCACCCGGTATTGACCAACTAAGGTAAAAAATTGATCCTAAGACATCAAATAGACTTTTTACCAAGACACTGTAACAAACAAGTTGCTAATGACATCTACTGCTCTATACTTAAACCTACGTATGTTTTTTTGTGTGAAAATGATACGTCTTGAATATGTAACATTTTCGGTATTAAATACTTCTTTTTCGGGCCAGTTTCTCTTTGTAATGTTAGCAAACATGTTGACATTTCATACTTTACAATTTGTCTAGTTATTTTCATATGAAATATGTCATAGGAACGTTTTATACTGAAAACGCTTTAAAAATATTAGGGGGTGCTTAACTTTTTTCAAGGTGTATATTAATGTAAACTTTTGATGACTTTGATAATACTGCTGCTAGTTCTGCTGCTGTTGTTGATGATGATGGTGGTGGTTCCGGTGATGATGATAATGTTGGTGGTGGTGATGATGATGATGATGATGATAATGATGATGACGATGATGAGAAGAAGGAGGGGGAGAAAAGGATGGTGATGTTATACCGAATCAGGGGTGCTTTCTCTGGTAGAAGGCGGTATAATATGAATGCCTTCCAGCGTTGATGTCTTCGTAACTAGTCCTTCAGAGCCCTGTATGAGAAGAAAACAAACACCAATGAAGATACGCACCAGATATTTTATATAAAACAATTAAAAAGTATCTTCTACCTCATTTTAGCATTTAATGCTAATTTTCGGGCAAATTAAAGTTCCCTTTTTTTAATCGTACCTGCGACATATCAAGTCAGTGACACTTTAAAACGAAGGTCAATAAAGCTTACACGTAATGCATTTGTTATGGTTATGTGCTCATATTGCACACAGCTGAAACAGCACTGTATTTAATGATGCATCTAAATATTGAATACACATATAGTTTCATGTTGATGAAACACAAAATCACATAGCGACTTGCACGCGTGATAAACTGAGCAGTAGATACGTACCCAGGAGACAGTCTTGTTGATTGTAGTGAGATCCTCTATCTTCTCGATGAAATCTGTTGAGTTCCTCTAGAATATAACATTGCCAACTTTGAGTGAGTTCTCAAAAATGACATTCTAACTGCTCGGGTACATGTGTTCTAAACATTTTGATAAACTCTCGATATTTCTGTACAATGTACCATACTTTTGAACCGTAGCAAGTCGAACAAATTTCCATTAAATTTTAACAATGTCTGTTTATTACTCCTTCAGAATTTAATACCTGCTTGACACATTTACTTTCAAAAGTCGTGCGAATCGATTAGTCCATAGACAAAGCAAAGACACTGAACAGTAGTGTCGTTCACCACTATCAACACTTTATATTCTATAATGGTGGTATATGTACCCACCAGGGACGGAACTGTAATTTACCTTAGAGGAACGTAATTGTGTTAAACAATTAATTGCGAAACAAGTTTAATAACACAATTATCTAAGAGCTACGAACAGAAAAGAAACGAAACAACTACAAATATCATTTTCAGAAATATTTATATCAATCTATATTTCAAACGTATATGCATTTAGTATGATCCAGGATTTATGGGATTGGGTTGCGTCTAAATCCGTCATTGCAAAAAAGTGTCAATCTATAAAGCATACGAAATGAATCAGAATCACTGAAGCGACTCCGCAATATATTCATTCATGAATGAGGAAGTCACGTTGTATCTGTGAGATATATACCTGTACAGCAATCAGGAAGTTCAGAGTGAATTATAAATACTCAGTTTGTAAAGTATTTTTGGTTTGTTTCAATAAACATGTATAATATCAAATGATATGTTGTATTGTTTCACCTCAGTTGAACAAAAATGTTTAATTACATTTCTACAGTTATTGGCGAGTTTAAAAGGAGTTGGCTACAGTTTACCGTATACCAAAAATACACAAACAACGATCCGCATTTTATACTTCGTATTTAAATGAATGCGCCCCTTAGTCTACAACAAAAAAGCCACACTTGTCATTCATTGTCCCAACCAAAAGACGGGTCAATGTTCTGAAGGACATACTGTTTAGATACTGATCAGAGCAAATATTTCAAACTAATATTGATACTGGTGTAAAGCCATAACAAGCTGGTATAGACGTTGTTTTACTCATATATATATATGTGGGCTCTACTGTGTGCTCTTCTGTGGGCTCTATAGTGTATACTCTACTGTGGGCTCTTCTGTGGGCTCTACTGTGGGTTCTACTGTAGGCTCTACTGTGGGCTCTACTGTATGCTCTACTGTGTGATCTACTGTGTGCTCTATTGTGTGCTCTATAGTGTATACTCTACTGTGTGCTTTATTGTGTGCTCTACTGTGTGCTTTACTGTGTCCTCTACTGTGTGCTCTACTGTGTGCTCTACTGTGTGTTCTACTGTGTGCTCTACTGTGTGCTCTACTGTGTGCTCTATTGTGTGCTCTACTGTGTGCTTTACTGTGTGCTCTATTGTGTGCTCTATAGTGTATACTCTACTGTGTGTTCTACTGTGTGCTCTACTGTGTGCATTATTGTGTGCTCTACTGTGTGCTTTACTGTGTGCTCTACTGTGTGCTCTACTGTGGGCTCTACTGTGTGCTCTAGTGTGTGCTCTATAGTGTATACTCTACTGTGGGTTCTACTGTAGGCTGTACTGTGTGCTCTACTGTGTGCTCTACTGTGTGCTCTACTGTGTGCTTTACTGTGGGTTCTACTGTAGGTTCTACTGTTGGCTCTACTATATGCTCTACTGTGTGCTCTTCTGTGTGCTCTATTGTGTGCTCTATAGTGAATACTCTACTGTGTGCTTTATTGTGTGCTCTACTGTGTGCTCTACTGTGTGCTATACTGTGTGCTCTATAGCGTGCTCTACTGTGTGCTCTATAGTGTATACTCTACTGTGTGCTTTATTGTGTGCTCTACTGTGTGCTTTACTGTGTGCTCTACTGTGTGCTCTACTGTGGCTTCTACTGTGTGCTCTACTGTGTGCTCTACTGTGTGCTCTACTGTGTGCTCTACTGTGTGCTCTACTGTGTGCTTTACTGTGTGCTCTACTGTGTGCTCTACTGTGGCTTCTACTGTGTGCTCTACTGTGTGCTCTACTGTGGCTTCTACTGTGTGCTCTACTGTGTGTTCTACTTTATGCTCTACTGTGTGCGCCACTGAGTCTTGGTATATGTTTGTTGTTGTTTGTCCATGTAGTTTTATTAAACATTGAGACTGACACAAAGTTAACATTTAAATGTCAATGTAACCCATGTTATAATTTTGGCAGGTTGATCAGTTCGTTTGAATTGAAATCGGACCAATTAACAAGTGAATCGCTATTAATTTTTAAATAAAAATTGATTAAACGTTCTCGTTATACCCGGCTAAATGTGACAAATTCGCCACAGATCCATATTCATTCATCCAAAAATATAGAAATATAAAACCATATTGCACAAACACACGCGCGCACACACACGCACACTTACATACACCGCCCGAACGAATGAAAATTTACATCTTTAGACTCGCAGATATCTTTATTATACCGGTACAGACACATGTAAAAAAACTGAAACATCTTTAGATATTAAAAAATAGTAATGTACCTGAAAATGACAAAGTCCCGGTTAACTAAGTGCACAAATATATAACAATATACACACCAAAAATAAGAGATAACGTTCCTCAAAAGTAAGAAACTCCAGGAATCAACACCCTTAATACACTGTGGTGATCAAACCTGATGACATCTATTCAAAATATGATACATGCACTTACAATAAACGCAGCAAAGAAGAAAATGAACGATTTTCATCTGATGATGCTATTTTAAGAGTTCATTGAGGCAAGACGGATTAGCCAACCATACCATGTTCAGTCCAACTGTTTACTTAAAATACTTAAATACATGTCTTTGAAACTAATTTGCTAACATAGCCTGCAATTTTTAGCAGTTATATTTATTTACAAGTGAGCCATCATTGTAATATGAATCGATGTTCAAGGTTGGCAAACATAAACAAATGTACGGTAATAGCTGGTAAATAATACTATTTTTTAATTCGAACAATTCAAATAACAAAACTGAGCCAAATAATATTGTACATACGTAACAAGTAGCGCTCATTTTATATTTTTATTTATTTATAAAAAAAATATAAATATGTTATAATGAAAATTCTTTCTCCTTGCAAAAGAAGCTTTACCTACCGGCTTTACTGACTCTGGTCCCCGTTTTGGAATAGTTTGACCTAAATCACCGTCATCATCGTTGAGGCTTAAGCCCTCCGTAGCATCCCTCTTGCCGAGCTCATCATCATCAATGATCGGAATCCGGTCGCTGGGGCGAAGAAATCGACCCGGTTCATAGTTACCCTTATATTCGGGAATGATCGGCTCGGTCCGTATCGTCCGATTGATTTGGACATTCTGATAACTCGGATTCCCCTGCAATACATCGCTATTTTATACTGATTTTAAAAACCCGTCCTCCAAATTCTCTCAAGAATAATTCAAAGTCATTCGTAGATTTTGTCTTTTTGTTTATTGCTTGTGTTTACCATAAACAATGACTACGCGTTTATTAAAAACATACTAATCCAGTAAAAACAAATATTGCTGGTACAAAACAATTTAAAACGAAAGCTATATGACACTGAACACTTACAAGTCGACTGTAACTGACCCAGCATTGGGTCCGACTTATATCAAGTTTACAGAAAAGCGCAGGTTAGAACCTGCCAATATCACAACGTATTGTCATTTTGTAGAAATCTGTAGGTAAAACTGGATTTTGAGATTTTATGATTATAAGTTTTAAAATATCATGACAGACTTTAGAATTGTTGAGGAGAAGGTAAACAATCTGTTCACAGAGAATGGCTTTAGTACTGAGAGAATATATTACATTTACACGGAAGGAAACACTAACCATCCATTCAACATTTGATGTCCAGTGGTTGTTAGAGAGTCGCTTAAAATAACTCTCATGAAGTATAATATTATAATTGTCTGTCAAACATAGTGCGAACTTTGAAGCAATCGCTTTTACTTTGGATCAAGAATCAAAAGTATGATACAAAATATGTAAACAAAGTGGTCCTCTTATGTTAAGTTAAAGTCTATGAAAGTATAGACAATTTTCCTAACTATATAATGAATTTAAAGACATACTTTTAAACCCTAATTTTAAATATATGCCTCAGCATTAAGATACTGATAATAGTACACCTTACATATTATTTGAAATTTATTTATTTATTTATCTATTTATATCTTATTTATTTCATTTGTTTCAGTCATTTCATTCTTTCATAATATTACACTCATTTATTTATTATGAAAACAAAGTATGTTTGAACCCGTACATGTAGCAACAACGATAATTGAATAACACTAACCTGAATGGCACGAAATGATTGGCTCATACGTGCCTCTTCTGTTCTCGACAGCTCCTTAATACTGTCGGCATCTTCTTCTTCATCACGTGACTACATAAAAGAACACAAGGTAAGTAGTACATGGGCGGAGGGAGGGGGAGTTGGAGTAAGTGAAACTGGTGACAAATAAATGTATTTGATTCTCGTCATTTCATAGTATTTGAATTTCAACTTATATATTCATTTTTTCAATTAAGTATACGCTTTTGATGTTTAGATTGACGACACATTTACTCAAGCTGATTCTATTAATATGGTTTCATTAAAACGATTAGTTAAAAGGCAGTCAATAAGAAACACAGTAGGCCTAATGAGTTTAGTATAAATGAAGTTATCGTTCTGGGTTAGTTTCTCATTTTACTTATAAAAACAAAATTTAAAAGAGGGAACGCTGTGGCAACATTTACAGAAAAAAAGAACTACGAAACCAATGTCAGATGTGCATATGTGCACCGATAACGTATTTGCTTGTTATGTGAACTTTTTCAACAACATCAAGTAAATTCACAAGAGCATCATAGTGTACATTTACCGTGAGTGTCCACATAGGAACCTAATTTGTGGTATGAATTATTTATATAAACAGAAATGGACGTTACCAGTGCATTACACACCTGTATAACTCGTCATGTTTTCATAGCAATAATGATGAAAACTTTTTGATTTTCTATATAAAATAGTCCAGAAAAGAACTGCAGTCATGACTCAATCTTTGTAAGTATTTGGCAAATCTTTGTACATGTACATTGTTTATAAAATGTTACTTTAAACACATTTCTATGTCAACAAAAATTAAAGTTACAATAGAAGTTGAGAGTTTGTTTGAGTTTTGATACAATCAATATGTACACTGTATGCAATACTATTGATGCCACAACAATGTATTACTCATCTTAAAGTTTAGAATGCAATACTATTGCAACATTTTATATATTTGCAACCAAACTGCATGCAAGGAAAATAGAACATATTAGTAGAGATGCTGTAGCCAAGGGTATTAAGTCTGATTCGACAGCTACCAGAAAGAAACTGTGTTACAATCTGATATGCAATCATAAGATTATATAATAGCGATCATGTTTACGATATATGTAATAAGAACGGAAATGTAATAAATTTTACAAACCATTTTGTAAGTCTTTTCTCTCGGGGATCTTTATTTTATGACTGATTTTGACCACTTCAGGACTTGCTTATCAGTTGAAGCTTGGGGGGCGGGGGGGGGGACTCTTGAAATATTGAACATGAGAAACCTTTTTTTAAGTGTAGGTCCAAATCCTCATTTCATTTAAATATAATTAAAAATTCGATTTAACGCCTCCATAACCAATTGATTATATGCTTTTTTCTAAACTATTTTTCATATTTCTCGTTTTGATAAAATGCCCATCACTGTGACGTGTAACAAGGTGAAATGTAATGTATTGGCCTTACTATTTTTCAATATAATAACTTGATTACATTTTCTGTTGTTATTTGATATCTTGTTATTATGATCGCCTAGAACAGCTACACAGTTATAAGAAAAAATGCGATAAAGTTTTACTAGTTGGTTTTCGTGGATGGCAATTTAAAACAAATTGTTATCGTGTTTCATCGCTTTCATCTCTATTTCTGCTATCAAACAAAGCATACTCTATAGCACATGAGGAAACACTAACTTTATATAAGTCTGGATCATGCGTTCCCTATATTATAACCAATTCATGTCCCGAATAACTCACATTTGATAATGAAGCTAATGTTTGAATTAAATTACGTTTCCTTTTCGTTTCTGTTGCTGTAACATATCAGGTTGTAACAAAGATGGCTCTACAAGATATACACTATATGTCCATGCCTGATCACCCCGTGCTAAACAAAGATTTTCTTAATGTATAAATGTTAGTTCACATTTTTTTGCAAAGTTTCATTAAGAATTATATGACGATTATGCAAGCTACACGTACATGCAAAATATGTGCCACTGTTTAACGTGATTTTAGCACTACGTGCTCTGTACACGATCGTTTAGCCTTCGGTAACAGAACAGAGAAGAGGTAGCTCTTAAAATTTACTAATATGTGCATACAAATGTTTTTTTTTTGTGCTTTAATTGTCTTCACACTCGTATGTGTGCATGGTTATCAACGTATATGTCGTTTAATTGTAATTAAATGATATACGATGTTATGACTTATTACAAAAGTTATGATATGCTGCACATACACCTTACCGCTTTGATGTCCTTAAGTGCAAATGTATCCTTCAGGTTCCGCTGCAATGTCACAAGAAAATACGTCACCAAAGAAGTGAGAAAAGAAGGAGGAACACGCTTCAATTACAGTATTTTCTATATTGCAAATACTGAATTAGTTAGAATGTTAATATAAGAAATATCTATAAGCTGGTAACTTTCACCTATAAATATTGTTTTTTTTATGAAATACTAATATCTGAATGTAACAAAACAAGCGAAATTAGTTTATTTGTTATACTTTTTCAAAGAAACCAAAAACAACTTGATCTTTAAGTACATACGATTCTAAACATACAAGCTCTAGTATACCGTATAAAAGGAATACGGGGTTCATATATCAGTAACATAGGAACTGAGATACAATAAAATACAATAAATAATCATTCAAATTTATATGGAAATGATATGGTTACATTGTGTTATTTATTTTTTAAGTAGTGAGGTGTTAATTAAGCAGAAGAGCTGTAAGATACAAGGAAACACATCACCACAAAGCGTCAATATATACTAGACAATCCTCTAGTAACAGGATATAGACACAGTCTGTTACTAACACAATGATGTAACAATATAAAAAAAGAACGAAATATGTGCAATGCGGAAGTATTTGAACAACTATGTAAATATGGCGGTTAACGAAACTCCTCTAGGTGATTTTCATGATTACATTCGTGTTTTGTTGGGTTCTTTTATTATTATTATTATTATTATTATTATTATTATTATTATTATTATTATTATTATTATTATTACTATCTTCCTACCAAAACTTTATCATTTATCTAGAGTAGGTGGTTATATAAAGCAGATACATTTTCATTGTATTGTGTTACCCTCACAATGAGAGCATAGCATAAACACCTACACACATAAGCAGTTAGCCAAGGACCTCTCCGTATAAGCCAGCCGATGTTAAAGTGAGATATACTACAACCATTGTATTAAGGAGCAGGTATGGTCGGGGCCGTGACTACCCTGGCTTTCAGCCGATGTCCTATTCAATACCCCACTCTACATTGTCAGGTTAGTATATATACCTCTGTCGCTGGCTCAACATGATGTCAGATTTAAGGTCGGAAAGGCATTTTAAAATTGGAGTTAAAACTTTGCTACACTTTTAGCGTGTAAAGTATGGATGGAATAAATGTTTTTTTACATTGTTAAATTAAATAATGGCAGTTTGTGTTGATGTTGTTTTTAGTCAAAATGTACGTAGTCATTTCTAAATTATACAAAAGATCTGAAACTTTGATACCAAGACAATATATTCAATTTAAACAACAAGTTTAAAATAGACATGATTCATCATTCACACAGTAAACATCTTAGTCTATCTACATCAAGAATCTTGACAATACATGCTGTGAGCCTGTTGCAGGGATATTAATGTAAGAATAACGAACAATAACCGTGCGTAGGACGAGGATTATACACATGTCACACTACAGTTCCACTTTCCTTCTAGAGGTGGCGTGTTGAAACTTACGATTACTCGTTAGGTCCCCTAACAGACTCGATCACATGAATCTTTATATGTCAAATCTTTAAAGTCAATCGCAATAAAAAGTGAATAAGGAGGTCCATCTTTATGGCCAACACAACTACATATCAAATGTACAGGAATGTCCCACTTTATGGCCAACACAACTACATATCAAATGTACAGGGATGTCCCACTTTATGGCCAACACAACTACATATCAAATGTACAGGGATGTCCCACTTTATGGCCAACACAACTACATATCAAATGTACAGGGATGTCCCACTTTATAGCCAACACAGCTATATATTAAATGAACAGTAGGGTCCCATTTAATGACCAACACAGGTACATATTATATGTACAGAGATGTCCCAATTATGACCAACGCAGCTACGTATCAAATAAACAGGAATGTCCCAATATGGCCAACGCAGTATACATATCAAATGTACAGGAACGTCCCAATATGACCAACGCAGCTACATATCAAGTGCAGGGATGTCCCAATATGACCAACGTAGCTACATATCAAATGTACAGGGATGTCCCAATTATGGCCAACGCAGTATACATATTAAATGTAGAGGAATGACCCAATATGACCAACGCAGCTACATATCAAATGTGCAGGGATGTCCCAATATGACCAACACAGCTACATATCAAATGTGCAGGGATGTCCCAATTATGACCAGCACAGCAACATATCAAATGTACAAGGAGTTCCCACTTTTTGGCCAACACAGCTCCATATTAAATGTACAGGGAGGTCCCACTTATGGCCAACACAGCTCCATATTAAATGCACAGGGAGGTCCCACTTATGGCCAACACAGCTCCATATTAAATGCACAGGGAGGTCCGACTTATGGCCAACACAGCTCCATATTAAACGCACAGGGAGGTCTGATTTATGGTCAACACAGCTCCATATTAAATGCACAGGGAGGTCCGACTTATGGCCAACACAGCTCCATATTAAATGCACAGGGAGGTCCGACTTATGGCCAACACAGCTCCATATTAAACGCACAGGGAGGTCCCACTTATTGCCAACACAGCCACATATTAAATGTACATGGATGTCCCACTTATGGTCAACACAGCTCCATATTAAAAGCACAGGGAGGTCCGACTTATGGCCAACACAGCTCCATATTAAATGCACAGGGAGGTCCGACTTATAGCCAACACAGCTCCATATTAAATGCACAGGGAGGCCCGACTTATGGCCAACACAGCTCCATATTAAATGCACAGGGAGGTCCGATTTATGGCCAACACAGCTCCATATAAAATGCACAGGGAGGTCCGACTTATGGCCAACACAGCTCCATATTAAATGCACAGGGAGGTCCGATTTATGGTAAACACAGCTCCATATTAAATGTACAGGGAGGTCCCACTTATGGTAAACACAGCTCCATATTAAAAGCACAGGGAGGTCCGACTTATGGCCAACACAGCTCCATATTAAATGCACAGGGAGGTCCGACTTATGGCCAACACAGCTCCATATTAAATGCACAGGGAGGTCCGATTTATGGCCAACACAGCTCCATATAAAATGCACAGGGAGGTCCGACTTTTGGCCAACACAGCTCCATATTAAATGCACAGGGAGGTCCGATTTATGGTCATCACAGCTCCATATTAAATGTACAGGGAGGTCCCACTTATGGTAAACACAGCTCCATATTAAATGCACAGGGAGGTCCGATTTATGGTCATCACAGCTCCATATTAAATGTACAGGGAGGTCCCACTTATGGTAAACACAGCTCCATATTAAAAGCACAGGGAGGTCCGACTTATGGCCAACACAGCTCCATATTAAATGCACAGGGAGGTCCGACTTATAGCCAACACAGCTCCATATTAAATGCACAGGGAGGCCCGACTTATGGCCAACACAGCTCCATATTAAATGCACAGGGAGGTCCGATTTATGGCCAACACAGCTCCATATAAAATGCACAGGGAGGTCCGACTTATGGCCAACACAGCTCCATATTAAATGCACAGGGAGGTCCGATTTATGGTCATCACAGCTCCATATTAAATGCACAGGGAGGTCCGATTTATGGTCAACACAGCTCCATATTAAATGCACAGGGAGGTCCGACTTATGGCCAACACAGCTCCATATTAAATGCACAGGGAGGTCCGATTTATGGTCAACACAGCTCCATATTAAATGCACAGGGAGGTCCGACTTATGGCCAACACAGCTCCATATAAAATGCACAGGGAGGTCCGACTTATGGCCAACACAGCTCCATATTAAATGCACAGGGAGGTCCGATTTATGGTCATCACAGCTCCATATTAAATGTACAGGGAGGTCCCACTTATGGTAAACACAGCTCCATATTAAATGCACAGGGAGGTCATACTTATGGCCAACACATCTCCATATTAAATGCACAGGGAGGCCCGACTTATGGTCAACACAGCTCCATATTAAATGTAATCGGATGACCCACTTTATGACCAACACAGCTCGATATTAAATGTACAGGGAGGTCCCACTTTATGGCCAACACAGCTACATATTAAATGAACAGGAAAGTCCCACTTATGACAAACGAAATTACTTCTTAAATGAACAGCGAGGTCCAATCGATGACAAGCATAGTTTCTTTTTTAATGTACACTCATTTTTACTTATTTACCAAAACCAGCCCATATGAAATGGACAAGAAGGTTTCATTTATGACAAAACACAATTCTTGTTAAATGAAAAAGAATATCCCATTTATACCTAACACAGCTGCTTATTTAATAGACAGTCGTGGGGTCGGAGCCATTTCTAACACATGTTCTTATGCAATTTACAGAAATGCTCCATTCGTGACTACAGTAGTTATCAAATGATCAAAAAAGATAATTTTTTTCCCAAAACAGGTCCTTATTAGAATACAGAAAGGCTCAAATACACCCGTCTCAATTTTCAACTGACCCTTCCTCAGCTATTCGATAGCCAATCTGATAAGGTTTAGCCCAATTTTAGACAGCTTAGACAGTTGTCGGGGAAAAGGTGGATATCTTATTACACATAATTTCAAAACAATCTTAACCCTCAATTCAACGATACTTAAATGTGAGCTGATTTTAAATATTATGCATAGTGTAAGTAAATTTGTGCGTCCTTATTTTTCATATCGTTTCAGAAAATGAGAAGACTATATAAAAATACCCAAGTAAGCTAACATTTAGACGAGACCACAACATAGCCATATTAGCCAAATGAATAAACATAAGCAGTACGATACCATTATATATGTTGTGTGGGTATCCTGGCCGAGTTGATTGTGCTTTGGAATATTCTGCAATTAAAATAGAAATCTCATTAAAAAAAATCATGGCTATGATGGAAAGTTGAAAAACCAAAGTGGGTTAACTCAACAGAAATCCATATTCTCCAGAAAAAATCCATAAGTTTAACCATAACTTAAATATTTCGTTGTTTTTCATGTCACTTCAATACCTCTGATACACGCACGTTCGTTAACATTTATCATTTATCACAATTCTGTTCGGATCTTGTATTACACTATGATCAGTAGATTACATGCAATCTCACATAACTAAATGCATCCATAATGTTTAATTCTTAGTCACTGACGCTTGTACCGTTTATGAATAGCGGTAAGTCGAAAACTAAAAGTGTGCATTAATTGCAATAATAAGAGTTGAAACAATTACAATTACAAGTCTCAGCAGCACTTGTCCTACATTAAGTCTAATGAGAATTTGGGGAAATTTGTTTATCTTTGATTTCGGCTTGAGGTTATGACTACATCGTCATGAAATGGTTAAAAACGCATTCTTACACGAGCGTGAAATTAAAATGTACATGCAATAGGGTGGATGCTTTAAAATGTAACTTGGAGAGATGATAAGTATACTATCACTGTCCTAACGACTTATTGCGTATTCATATCTTTTGATGGGAAAGATGAACATTTATATACAATTAACCTTTGGAATAACGTATCTCTGTTTAAAAATCAAAATTGTGTAGTTCAGATGATGGCATCAACTTAGACAACCACAACAACAATGAAAACAAATGCTGCTTCTTCTACTACTGCATTTTTCTTGGTCTAATTCTACAACTACTACTACAACTACTAGTAGTAGTAGTAATAGTAGTAGTAGTACTAGTACTAGTACTAGGAGTATTACTACTGGTCGCGGTGGTGGTGCTGCTGCTGCTGTTGCTGCTGCTACGGCTTCTACACAAAACAACCATTTAAACACAAATGTAAAAGCCTGGTTTAACTTCTTACATACATATTAAAAAAGAATAAACGTATATAAACATGTTACAACGAAAAGGATTCCAAAGTTAGAGTAAATATCGAAAGGTCACTACAATTAGAACCTTATTTCAACATCCGTTCAATTTGGTGTCCATAAAATAACAAACATCAGTGGTATATAAGCATGTTAACTCAGCAGTTGCTCTTTTAAATCTTCACAGCAATCATCGATCAACATCAACGAACAGTAGATTTCAAAGTCTAAAATTTCTATAACTAATACCAATAGAAACAAAACCTCGATAGACAGGCGCCTATTTGCTTACCTTATTTATAAAACAATCCGTATTATGTCGAAATTGCCCAATTTAAGGACTAATGTAAATTAAATTAGCACCCGAATTCCAAACTAGCGTGCACATTTAAAGCGTCCCATTACAGGTAAAACATTTTATGTAATGGTGCTATTAAAATGCATAACCTCGCAGCATACAGGACAGCGAACCATACAGCGCGTCATTCCCCGTTACCTCTTAGCCTGCTATGCACCTATTTATAAACCGTTGGCAAAAAGTATAAAACCAGATCAACTCTCCCCCACTAGGAACTGTCTGACCAAGATAACACTTTGTTTGCTGAATAATCTCTACAAATTAAATGTATTAATTGCATAAAGTTGTAAACATATCATAGATGATGATTAAGGGTTTTTCACCAATACAGCCGGCTAAGGGATAGGTAGTCTCCCAGAGCAGTGTTTTGCAGGGTAGGGGCGAGTGGGGGGAATTTCTAAAGGGAATCAAATATCGCCACGGCTCGTTAGGGCTTTTGTATGTGGTATGGTGTCCCTGAGCTGTTAGGTAGAATAAAGGTAAACTAGAACTAGGAAGTAACAAGTTTGATCGATACTCTCAAAGAGGGTGGGATTGGACCAATGTTAAACCATTTACATAGACCGAAGTATCTAATCATAGGGCTGTTTGGCGGTTCAAGTTTAACCCTGTCAGCGATTAAATGTGCAAATAATGGTCTAAATGAGTCCATGGCAAATCAAATGTTCAACGCATTGTAAAGCAGGTAAGTCTTCAGCTGCAAAACGCTACCTGTTCTAACAATAGTGTTTTACCTTGGGACAAAGTTACAGAAGCATCACTAACATCTTGTAAAATATACTAGCTTATTGAACGACAAGATTTTCTGTATTAAGGCATTTAAACTTAAATTAGATCTTAAATAAATGTCCTTAAAAGTTACCTGATTTGACCAAAATACACTGCGGTTAAATTTAACTTTTAGTTAGTTGTTTCTTCAACACTACACACCTGTAATCTCAAAGTACAGAGCGTGCCATTTTTTTCCGGACGCGGATGGAATCGTAACATTGAGATGTTAGGAATTACCTCTTCTATATTAAACCTGGTACTGAGCCGCTATTGTGCCCAACGCGAGATATCTCAAATAGCTTGGCCAAGTACATAACGAATAGTAGTACTCGTTCCACTAACAGTTCGCTCCCTGTTTCGATCCTTTTCTCTAGTCGCTCAAACTCCGCACAGGGTTTACGACATCGCCACGCTGGCTTAAAACCACTGCCATCATACAAAATCACGTGACGATAGTCAGATTTTACGTCGCTGTTAAACTTTTATATGTATATATATATATATATATATATATATATATATATATATATATATATATATATATATATATATATATATATATATATATATATATATATTGTCTACATATTTTTGAACTTACTGTGTTGTGGTAAACTGTGAATGTATTTAACGACTTAACTGTGCAGCGTGTACTCTTCGTTCGAATTTTATGTAAATTATTGCAACACAACTCCTTACTTTGCCTGCCAACAGAGACACTCGATCTGTTTGGGTTTCGCTTTTATGGAGGAGTCAAACTCCGTTATTACTTTGTGAATTTCTTCGTTAGTATCCTTTGATTGTTTACATTGAACCGGTGTAACACTGAAATTTCGCCCTCGGCGAAAGGACGGAAATGGCCGTGTTGTTACGATTGTAGTGATAAATACATTTTTTTCCTTTATTTTTTTTTTTTCATCCATTATTAGTCGTTTTTCTAACATACACATTCATTCCGATTGTCATTTTACTGAACAAAAATTAAAAGTAAAAAAATCAAATCCTTCCAGATCTTGAAGGATTTCTGTGTGGTAGCAGAGATTCTCCTTACTGAAAGGGGGAGATCACTGTGTTGGAGATTGCTAGTCGCTACGTTATATTCCCGCGCGGCATTGTTCGTTCATAAATCTCCATTTTATGCATATATGGCTGTCTTACACAATATAAACACTGGATCTTCGAGTTTAAACATATTACAATATTAACGTTAACATTGAAGCATGTCTGGACTCAACTGACGCATAAAGTCTCCTTCGACATGCATATGTATTTATTTCCGTACGCGCACTTCTTCTTCCCTGGCATGAAGACTGACAGCGGGTAGTCAGGATTATGCAGGGTCAATCATCTTGGCGTCTGAAATTCAGCTTTCTCAAGGTTCTCTGTTTCGCAAGCGACACCGTCCAAAAACTATTTATTTTTGAACGTGTGTTTTCACATGTAATATCTCTTTGACACTTTGACGCCAAAACAGAAGCGCCAAAAAGGCAAACTTGTTAAATACAAATATATGAGAATGTCGACTACTTCGAACATATGACACTGTCGATAAAAACAATTATATGACAGTCTTATGGCCAACACCACAATCATGAGTTCAATTTGGGGTTCAATACGAGGTACGCAAGGTTAGTTTTTATCCAGTTACCCAATATTGGCATCGCTTGACAAGTTACTTACGCATGGATGCACTAAACAAAGTTACAAATAGTATTTGAGATAAGTCTCGTTTTATTTTATATGAGACAAAAAATGAAAAAAGCTAGAAATGAAAAAAAAAAAGAAAAAATAGGAGAAGGGTAAAAAACATCTAAAAGACACAACGATTCTTGATTCAGATTTAGTGTGACGACCTTGACTTCTTGCGATCAGTTATTCATGCCCAGGAAGAAGAATGCATGTAGAGAAAAACAATGTATGTCTAAGGAGAGTAGACGTGGCATTGTATCCAGGAATGCTTCAAGTTATACATGTATTGTATAATGCAGATATACATGAAATACATATTTGTGAATGAACAAAACCGCAAACGAATGTCACTCATTAACTAGAGGAAAGGGCCGAAATGGAGAACGAACTGCTATTAGAACTAGTGTTCCACTGACTATGCATTATCTACTAGATCGAGATAGTTGCAATATCCCGCGCGGGGCCTTACTGTCTTCTGCGGAAATGAACCAGATTATGTAATGACATAGGTCATTCCTATCATCTCAGTATGTCAGTCTAAAGCTACCGCACATGTTTACAATTGGGAGTGTTATATTGTATATTCATATCAGAGGTGTGTAAGCTGTAGTAGTAAATTTCAGCAAATTTTCAAACTTTATTTATTTTGGTCGAGCCCGGTAGCATGTATGAGCATTTATTTTAGGCCTAACTTTATTTAAAACGCACAATCATACTGAAAGTATTGCATGTTTAATGAAATGGTTTCTATTTTTGGATGTTAGTGTCTCTGATCTTATCGTGTACTGACGCGAGGCTTCTTCATCAACATTCATTAACACAGTGTAAATTGATATATTCTCGTCTATTTTATTTTGATGAAAACGTGTTTTTCTATTATTATTTCGTCCAACGGATCAATTTCGGTGTCCGCGTAGGCTTGTTCGTATGACATAACTTCTTCCGACAGCACGTTTGAATCCACATCTGATGTATGAGCACCTTAATGCACTTTAATTTAAAGTAAGTGCACCTGAATGCGCTATCCAAAACTTAACGATTTTGCTGCAAGGTCATGCTGTGACCTTGACCTTCAAGGTAGCGACCCAAATGTTGTGCGCGACACGTCATCTTAACATGGTGATCATTTCTGTGAAATAGTTGTAAAATCTGACTTCAAGTAACAAAGTTATAGGCCGGACACGATTTTGCTGCTAGGTCATGCTGTGACCTTGACCTTCAACGTATCGACCCAAATGATATTCGCGACACGTCATCCCAATATGGTGATTATTTCTGTGAAATAGTTTTAAAATCAAACTTCAAATAACCAAATTATGGGCCGGACACGATTTTGCTTCAAGGTCATGCTGTGACCTTGACCTTCGAGTTAGCGACCCAAATTTTGCGCGTGCATATTGTACACATTGCTATCTATTAACATACTAAGTTTCATGCGCCTAGCTTTAATAGTTTTTAAGTTATCGAAGGATCCAGATTTTTAGCGGACATATGGACTGACGGACTGACGGACGAAGGGTAAACCTATAGTCCCCTCCAGTGTGAACACCGGTAGGGGACTAATTATAATTTTTGTAGAATTTACATCTGTTTGTTCTTTTGGAGTAGCCGCAAGATCAACAGTTGAATAAGACTATGCCACTTCTACCTCAACAATGAACAAATACTTTTAAATATGACAATCGCATGGCGCTTGGTCGTATTTCATGAGACATATATTTCAGCTGAACGTTGTACCGCGCGAACGTTCATGTTAGATTTTTTTATAATAAGACATTTCCTCAGTTGAGATAACAATGACGCCAGTCGCTGTTTGCACATAGACTAATCGACCGCGTAAAACCACCGGTATAATGACCGCTTCTTTTTACCCACGTTTAACGAGCTTAACATTCCAAAATAAAGTGCTGACTTTTCGCTTCTGGCTGTTAATATCGTGCACTTGCAGACATAAGAAAAAAGCGATTTTGTCATAATGCTCAAACTTCCCATTATAAGTCTATGTGAGAAAGTTTGACATTTTTATCATTTGCTTTTTCACGAGTGCTCAGCAAATACAACATTTGCATGCGAACACTTACTATTGGAACGGGACAGGGACCTCCCCATTACAGGAAATGTTTTCCTCTTCGCGATTGGTCACTCGCAGGCTGACCTGGAAGCGATTGTCTGCATATCATTTTCCCTCTTATAACCCTATAGGTGTCCAAAATGGGCTCTATATAGGGATTTTTATCATTTGCCAAGACGCGATTATGCAGCCTGTACAGCTGTCATAAGTGAAATCAGAACCAAAGTGGAACAGAGAACCTTCCCTACACTTTTGGGGAGTCTGCGAAAATATCGCGCGCTTGCAGGCATATGAAAAATTCACTTTTGTTAAAAAAACATCTGCCCATTTTTCTCATGTCTTCGGGCCCCTAGGCCCTTGATACGTCATCTCATGAAGGCCGAGCGTCGTCTGATGTGCTTTATCATCCTCATCGTGTCAACGTTTTCGGGAAGACCTCTCTTCTTCCCTACGGTCAACATGTTTTATGTTTTATGGTGGCGACGCTGTTGTTGGTGACCATGATCCCTTCGATATCGCACTTGATCTTTCTTTTTCCGGCGATACCGGTCACCATACCTTCTCTCTCTCCCCTCCTCATGACCAGTTTTTTTTTCTGGACAGCCTTTCACTCCTGTTTGTGTGAAAACTTAACCTTTCTCTTTTAGCAGTCTCTCTAAAGTATGCGTTCTTCCTTCGAAGCTCTCTCCGTCATCTTTCGAAGGAATCGGTTTTGTTCCTGCCACCACTGCGGCATATGAGGGGTTCGCTGCGCCCTCCTCTCTTCTCTCGATCGCCCCATTGTCCTTTAGGCGAATGTCGGAGGGAAGCTAGACTGGTTCATGCCGACTCCTACGTTTCTAATCTGTAAGTGTGCATTAAAATCCAGCTGTGGGATTCATAGTCAAGAGCCACTGCGTCTCTGGCAACTTGCTAGAGCCATGAAGTTCTGTTTTCCCCTTGGCTATTTCTGCTAGCGCACATTGCACCCATACTTGTCAATGTCTGGGGCTTCCGAAGTACTCTTATCTTCAAGCTCATACTTTGTTAAAAAACTTTCTTTCACTTTCAGTTTTGTGCTAGCAACACATTGATGTCCTGCTAAGGAAACGTTATTACAAAGTTATATTGCTTCTGACTGGACATTCTTAGGCACTATAAGCACTTTGTCATTCAATTCATATTTTCTCCTGAATATTACATCATATATTAACAAATATAGATCTTTGTCTATCCAATAGGATTTGACAGCTGGACTTGTATTGAACAGTTCTTTTTCCAGATGGTTCAGTTTGACTTTTTAACCATTCCAAAATTATGTGTAAAGATTAGGGATGTCAACGGATATCCGGATATCCGGATATCCGTTCGAATCATCGGATATCCGAATCGACTTTGGTATCCGGATATTCGCTTAAAAATGTAAAATTTTAAACATTAAATTAAATGTTCTGGCCATTTTGCTAAGTTATCTTTCTGCTGTCATGTCAGTGTGCATTCACGCACACGCAGGTGTAACGGATTATCGGCAGGTGGTGACAGGTGGTGACACGCAGTATCGTATATTTGGTTTCACAGTTTTAAAAATGTGCTAAAGCATGATGGTATGTATAATAACATGCTAATTAACGGCCAACGTTTGAAGCTTCTACTGATTCATTTTGTTTAGCGAATACTATCTTTAATTTTGTGGATGAACTTCACAGTTTTAGAAATGTGCTAAAGCTTATGTAAAATAATTTGCCAATTAACAGCCATTGTTTGAAGTTATTACTTATCCATTTTGATTAAGGATTATTATCTTTCATTTCGTTTGAGAAGAATAGACAGAGCTACAATTATGTAGACAATTAACAGGTTTGTAGGCAAAGATCAGTTACTTATGTTTATTTAAGTCCGTTTGGATTGTATAAATGAATTGATGAATTTATTATGATTTCATATGATCACGGTGATCTTAATTCATTCACATCCACTTCCTAAACAAATCATTAGTTATGCCCTCCAATCTTCAGTCCGATGTTTGGTGACATTTTGTGAGGCCCGTAGGCAAATCCAACGCAAAATAGATATATGTTTGATTTATTCATTTTATTGTGAATTAAAATTACCAAATGTTTTTTATTGTTCGTATTTCATTAATTATTAAAATGATGACGTGCCTATGCCTATGGAAATGTTGATTTAATTATTTCCATTGAAATGTCGATTTAATTATGTCAATGGAAAGTTTGTAACCGCGCACACATCCGACTGCAAGATCAGAATTAACTAAGATTTATATCCGGATATCCGGATATCCGTTCGGATCGTTCGACGGATATCCGGATACCAAATTTAGTGTCCTTTGACATCCCTAGTAAAGATACATCTTCTTGAGTTTATTTTTTAGATCTTCATAAGAGAAAGCCCACGTATGGCTTCTTAGAATTCTAATGGATTTCTTAACCGAAACACCATTACTTTCTTCCAATGGCTTCGGACTTGGTTATTCTTAACATTGGTAAATGTTGTCCATCCTACAAAGGACAAATAAGTCCTGAATAGATTTTTAGGAGTTCACTGACTTTTACACAACTACTCTGACTTGATCTGTCCCACCATCTTCGAACCCTGGCATATTACGGTTCTTGTCGCCATCAGACGCGCTTTGGTAATCTGGAAACTATTCCCTGGCGCCGAGACCCCGTGACATTAGCACGTGGATTTTCATCCAGGACGCTTGTCGTCTGAGCCACCAGAGCAAGGTCTCCCCGTTGATTATTAACACAAGCACCATAAGGCAAATCCTCCAGTCGTTTCAAGACTGTACTCGCAGAACTTGTTCCTTCAGGAATCTGCATTCAGGTACCATGACGACGGCTTAGCCGATGTTAAAGGATCGTGTTATATTAAAGGGTGATGAGGATACTGGGATAATTCCTCAATCCATCGTGAGAGCCGCCCCTTTGCTTTCGTAAACCGCAAATAGACATGTCAGGCTCGACTAATTAGTTCTTACCACAAACGGTTTGCCTATCAGATAATATCGGTACAGTCTCGTGAATCTAACTATTGCTAGCAATGTGTACAGGTTACACAGTATCGCGTTCGTTTGTCAGTACAAAAACTTCCATAAGGAAAACCTTTCTCTTCACTGTCCTGTGCTTGGCTCAGTACTGTTCCAGTGACTGTATCCGACGTATCTATGTCTAGGATAAATGGATCAGTATGATTTGGTGAAACAAGGAACTTGTGGAGTCCTAAGTCGTGCTTAAGAGTTTTGAGCGCTTCTTGTTGCTCCTCTCTACATTGGATCCCTGTTAATCATTACAGAGATTCTGCTTTCTTGGAAAAGTCCTTTATAAACAGTCTGTGATAGTTTGCTAAGCTCGTGAATTTCTTTACATCTTTGAAATTATTAGGGTCTAGCCAATTTTCAACTACTTGAGTGTTTGCATTGGACATTGCTAATGCATTACTGGTGACCTGTTAACCGAGGAATTCAATTTCTTTCTGAAACTATCCACATTTCTTAGGTTTAAGTTTGAGTCGATGCTCCCTAAAACGCCCTAATGTTTCATCTAGGTTAGCAAGATGATCTTCAAAACTTTTCCCCATCATTAGGATGTCGTTTAGGAAGGCTATCTCGATTTTCCAGTGCAGCCCTCCCAGAACCTGGCCCATCACACTTGCAAACACAGCCAGGGCATTGAAAAAGCCAAACCCCATTTTGACGTGCTCAAATAGACCGTACTTCGTATGAAATGTGGGCTTCTTTCGGTCCTCTACTTCGATCTCCACCTCAAAGCCAGTAAGCAGAATTTACATCTAATTTTGAAAATCAAATGTTTTCAGAAAGAGTATCTAAGGAGTCATCTGCCAACGGTAATGGAAAAACTTATTTTACTGTTGCATTATTCAAACCGCGGTAGTATACACACCACCTCACAGTGTCGTCTTTTTCTGACGAGTAATGGTGCTGACACCCAATCTGATGTATAACACCTACTTTGAGCATTTTGTTAAAGTGCTCTTCATCTTCACCGGCAAAATGTGCAGGTTTTTTTTCTTATACTTTGTTTATGGGTTTTGGATCACCTGTGTCAATCCTGTGTTTGATCGCAGTGAAACTTCCCAGGTCAAATTCCTGTTTTGCGAAAACATCTCCATAATTAGATAGGAGATTGGCCAGTGTTTCTTACGCGCCTTCTTCTAGATTTTCGTTGGACCTACGAATCAATTTTTTTATGTGGTCGGAAATGATTGCCACTTTTTTGGTTGCCATTTGCCTAACGTCAAGTTTTTTTCCAGCCCTCGGAGAGATCTCCACGACCTCCGAAATTGGATATGTCTGACCTAGTTCGAGACCTTTTTTCAACAGTCTTTATCTATCTTAAATATTCCATGCAGACACCCAAACCATGGATGCTCCTGTATTCAAGGCTACGTATATAGTTTCACTGCAACATTTGTTTCCTATGTTCATTGTAATGGGTTCCACTATATTTCCAGGCATAGACATTTGCCTGTCAGTTGTAAGTTATTTGAATTCTAGGAAAGTGGGTGGCTTTATGAAGTTTGTCGAACACTCTGTCGGACAGAATTGTGACTTCTGCTGCTGTGTCGACAACTGCTACTACTTGTAAGTCGTTTCAAATACAATGCCGAGTTAGGACAATGACCTTAAAATGACTTAAATTGCAAACCGTAACCGTTTCTTTCACACATTCAGTTGGATCAGCTTCAAACTTAATTTCGTGCCCATCCGAATAAAGTCACAATTTGGCCTACTTCCTTGATCTTCTCTGTCCTTAAATGGTGTTCTTGTTTTGTGGACGTCTGGACAATCACGTATGATGACATTCCACAATGATGACGAGGATTTTGTTGACAGAAGCTCGCAGTTTATAGCCTCTCTTTGTTTTTTGCATAGAGAGTTGTATCTCCTCAGCAAGTTGCGAATTCCACCATCATGACTTCCATGCGATTCAGTAGATCGTCTGGTCTGGACTCAGCGAAAACCACGATGTCTTCTGGCCGCGACGATGTCTATTTACCCGTCGTTTTAACTGCTTACCTAACGTATTGATCTTTCTTGATGACGTATGTGGCATCTTCTATGGAACGTGAACTCTTCATCCACTCATAGTGATCCGATTCTTCATTCAGGAGTCCTTGGCATAGATTGTTGATGGAGTGCTCATTATCATAAGCATCCGGTACATCACGAATGCTGTAGCGTCCAGAGTCATCACTCTTTCAGTCCAATCTTTCAAGATCTCATCTCGGCGTTGACTGTCCTGTTTCAATAAGGTCCTTCATACCAAACCTATACTTCTCCATCAGTTGCGAGTACATGAGGCCGTCCGACCTTTCAGTTATGACGTCATAACGTCGGCTGAGGAAGGAAAAGAAAGGAAAGTAAAAGGAAGACAGAAATAGACAAAAATGTTAAAATGTGTTGTTATTAAAGACATAAAAAGTAAATAAAGCCAATCACAATTGTATGATACTCAGCTTCACCTATCTTTTGTTAACCTGAAGACATTCACAATGTTGCCCACAACATACATGTATCTGCTAGGTGTAAGATTCCCTGGCTTACTTCTACTATCTCTCTTATGACAATCCTTCACACACAACAAGTTCTCCTTTAATCATCTGAATGTAAATTATGTTCTTCCATTTTGATTGTGAATTTGAACTTAGAAAACCACCACAAAGAATATTCAAGGGTTAATGATTTAAATATCTTCACTTTACAGAAGTGTTTCGTCATGGGCAAGCTTGTCTACCTGATATTAGACCGCTATATAGAAATGATTTGACTTTTTATGGACAAAAGTTTATTCTCGCTATAAGACTAATGGACGACAAAAATATGTATACGATATCATTATATTTAAACATATTTATATTAAACAGCTGACTTAATGTTGGTGTATATACAATTACGGATAAAGGCTGAATACAGGACCAATATCAGTTTTCCGATTTATATCCGATATACATTTGCTAGCTGTTAAGTTATTTATATTTTTTCGTTCCCTTCCTAGAATTCTTGTCTAAATAATGTGCAAATAAAGACAAGAAAATCGTGACAAGAAAATCCGGCGTTTTCCCTATATGTAACATATATATTTCCACTTCCAGCATTGTTAAGCTTTCGCCAGGCAACGAGCAGGGCTAAAGTCAGGAAAGAAACAGCATGCTGAGATCAAGAATCTCTTAAGAAATCCAGACAGTGTTGAGCCAGAAAATAATGTCTTAAGCGAAAATGCAGATTAGAAATTCTCGCGTCAGCGTTTTTCTATGCATTCTATATTTTCAGCAAGTACTTGCTATGTACAACAGTCACAAACTATAACCAATGCTACAACAAGTATTTAAAATGTTCATCTACTTTTTGTTACACGAGATTAAAAACTAATATTATAAACGCAGTCTATATGAAACTAAGACAGTACACGTGTGTAAAGGTGTTAGATACAAATAAGTGCAATGCTATTAGAAACGCTGCGGACCTTACAATACCGAATCTCGTATTGTAGCCCCGATTTGGAGTAAAAGCTTGAGTTTAACTGTAAATGTCTGATGTGGATAATCGATGCATTGTTCAAACTAAGCTATTTTTCATTATTTTAAGTGGCAACTTAATTTTCTTTAAATGTACAGGAGCTACTTTAAGATAAGTGAAGACCGAAGCACGTACCTCGGGTAATTCCGTCCTCGGGAAAATCATCCCTCGGATGTGTCAGGTGCAGCGATACCTACAGAAATCACGATCGTTTTGTTCGCCGGAAGTCGGTAGAAATATTAACTAAAATGTAGTTCTCACAAAACATAAAAAATGGCATCGTTTGACAGCTGTGTGTCTGCTGTGCTGGGTAAATTAAAATTGGATGATCAACAAAATGATATTTGACAGGCATTGTTTGAGGGGAGAGATACGATGGTCGTGTTGCCAACAGGCTTTGGAGATATCAGATACTACCCTATATGTTGGCTGTAAGTGTGCGTTTCCGTAGCTCAATATATCACTGTATTATTATTTCATTATGTAAACAAAGCAATGTTTATCCACTGCATTGAGCTGTCATCCGACCTGCTTTCTTTGTTTTGACTTCCGTCACAAAAGTAGTCCCATTTAGGGTAAATAGCCGAGGTGATCCGACAACCTACATGCATCCGAGAAATGATTCGTGAATTGTCCGAAGTGCTCCGATTGACTTTGTCCCGTAGGTCGAATTTCCCGAGTAGATTCAGTTGTATTGTACTTTTTTAATGGTCAAACGGAAAAACTCTTAACGCATTCATTTGATTCAGCATAGCTGAGTTGCTTCCCTTAGAAAACTGGATTTAATGTAAACAAACAAAATTTATCTAACTGCACTTGACTGCATTTAGATGTTCACAAATCAGTCATAATTCTTATGCAAATAAAAAGGTTACTTTGGATAAATGGTATTTTTCCGTAACCTTTAGTCCATATTTTAAACCGGTCACAATAGCTCAAGTGGTAGAGCGTCAGCTTGCGGATCGGGAGGTCGCGGGTTCAAACCCCGGCAAGGTCTAACCAAAGACTTTAAAGTTGGTAGTAGTGGCTTCCCCCCTAACGCTAGTGGCTAAGGGAACAGCATTTCGCCTTACTCGTCGGTGTCAGTATCATGGGCCGGCCGGATTCAGTCCCCGGTCACCTCATAAGTGCCACTGTGCTATAATGACAGAAATATCGCTGCGCAGTTTCGGAAAAAAATCCATACTGTACGCAGTCTGTAACATGAAATATGCACAGTATAAATTAGCATAAAATGGTTGTTTTTTAATTGCATCGGAGTAAAATTATTGATTTAAGATTCAACATGTGACATGGCATAAGCGTTATACGCCTTTGTTGTTGTTGTTGTTGTTGTTGTTGTTGTTGTTGTTGTTGTTGTTGTTGTTGTTGTTGTTGTTGTTTTACACACTTTAAAAAAGAAATCATTTACACAGCGCAGGAACTTATATTATTTCTTTTAAAGAATGATGTATGCAATAACAATATCGGAGAAGTTCTGACCAATTGCATTTGCATTTAAATTTATAGACTGCACACTTATTACTATGACGTCAGCTTAAAGGTGGTAACTAACAGTTTACATTCGGTAAATACTTGTAACAGTATATTACCCCAGTTTTAGGAAATGTGTCCATAGTGTCGTCATAAACTTGTATTTCAGGCTAAGTATAAATGAGTTTGAAGACTAGCTTAATTGTTAGACGGTACAAATTGTGAAACATCCCGCTTTTAATGTTCATTCTTTCCATGTCTATAAATAAGTACGACGTAGGGATTTCTTCTAAAAATAGACATCGACTTCAGAACGGATAATAATTATGTGCTCTCAACAGAAAGTGGTTACATTGTATTCTCCTTTTATAAAAAGATAACTTTGCAGCGTGGCTTTTTGTAACAAAATTATCAAAACACCGAGTGTACATGAACTTAAATAATTCACGAATGTTTTGCTGTGTGTATCGCATGAATGACACGCAAAAAGTTACAATTGTCATATGTAATATGTATATACAATATGTACCGAACAACTTTCTAACTACATTCATACTTTGAGAATCTTTGCAGATAATTACAATAAGATTGTTTACAGAATTAACTCGGACGAATGACATAAGCACTATTTAATCAAAACATAGTTCTTTAAACCATAATATCATATAAGTCATATTTGATGTGTAAAAACAATAAAAGTTCACATAATAAAACAATATTCGGTGAGTTAATTTTAAACATTGACAAAAGAATTCGCCAAACGTGTGCATGATTTTGCGTAAGTGAAAGAAAATCTTGTTTGTTAGAAGATCCCAAATTTACAACAGCGGCAAGATTCTGAACTACGGATACCTTACTGATTCCTATTCACTATTCAAGGTGTAAGCAGTAAATACAGAAGTTTCTTGGTCTGTAAGAATAAGCCCTTGTGAGACAAATCAGCCATCTAGGTCCATGCCACTAGTTGTAAACTGGGTAATCATCGTTTCTACAGCAGCAGCAAAACATACCCATCAATTAATTAATCATTGATTACGATTAACGTGCGTTGCTATGGAGCGGCCTGTATAATCAAAACAATGATTATCTGGTGTTCAGAAATCGATGATGTTCATTGTACAGCTGTATCTAAGACTCACGGCACCTTGTTTGTCCCGGGACAGGTTTCTAGGCCGGTGTACACATACGTTGTTGAATAAAAGATAGGTGGCCAGGTATTGCGTACGTGCAGTTCATAGGGAAAAGTAACGTTTTAAAACCGAAATTTGAGGAGTAACAATATACACATTGGAAATGGTAAGTTTTTATTTCATTTTGACCACAATTATCCTCACCACCTCCATCATGAAATCAAAAATCGATATAATCACCTACACCATGATTTTGATCATAAGTAGCTTCTTTAAACGTTATTGTTTACATGTATAAATAAAGTTGACATCTCTTAAGATATATGATAATAAGTCGTTTACTTAATTTTTACTAACTTTGTTTCCGTATAATTTGAAAAAATCAATTAAAAAACTTTCATTATTATTTTGATGATATTTATTACATTTTCATTGAGTGTGTCTTTACTATACAAAACGTACAAAACTTGTAACTCTGAAATACATCGTTTAATTGGAACAACTATGTATTTATTGACCACTCTGTTATCGCTACAGATAGGAACTATATATCTGTTGACCATTCTGTTATCCACAGTTGATTTCTTTTAATGACTCTTTTAATGACGTTTAATGTTTATCCCTTCGGATACTTTAAAGATGAATTACTACAACACTCTGTTATCGTTACAGAGTGGAGCTATAAATCTATTGACCACCATGTAATCGTTACAGGTTGGAGCTATATATCTATTGACCACTCTGTTATCATTTCATGTTGGAGCTATATATATATTGACCACCTTTTATCGTTACAGATTGCAGCTCTATATCTTTTGACCACTCTGTTATCGTTACAGATAGGAACTATAAATCTATTGGCCATCCTGTTATCGTTATATGTTGGAGCTATATATCTATTGACCACTCTGTTATCATAACATGTTGGAGCTATATATATATTGACCACTCTGTTATCTTTAAAGATTGGAGCTATATATCTATTGACCACTCTGTTATCATAACATGTTGGAGCTATATATCTATTGACATCTCTGTTATCTTTAAAGATTGGAGCTATATATCTATTGACCACTCTGTTATCATAACATTTTGGAGCTATATATTTATTGACCACTCTGTTATCATAACATGATGGAGCTATATATCTATTGACACCTCTGTTATCATAACATGTTGGAGGGAGCTATATATCTATTGACCACTCCGTTATCATAACATGTTGGAGCTATATATCTGTTGACATCACTGTTATCTTTAAAGATTGGAGCTATATATCTATTGACCACTCTGTTATTGTTACAGATAGGAACTATAAATCTATTGACCACCATGTTATCGTTACAGAAAGGAGCTATATATCTATTGACCACTCTGTTATCGTTACAGATTGGAGATATATATCTATTGACCACTCTGTTATTGTTACATTTTGGAACTGTATATCTATTGACCATTCTGTTATCGTTTCATGTTGAAGCTATATATATATTGACCACTCTGTTATCGTTACAGGTTGGAACTATATATCTATTTACCACCATGTTATTGTTACAGATAGGAACTAAATATCTATATATATTGACCACTCTGTTATCGTTACAGATAGGAACTTAATATCTATATATATTGACCCCTCTGTTATCATTACAGATAGGAACTAAATATCTATATATATTGACCACTCTGTTATTGTTACAGATAGGAACTAAATATCTATATATATTAACCACTCTGTTATCGTTACAGATAGGAACTAAATATCTATATATATATATTGACCACTCTGTTATCGTTACAGATAGGAACTAAATATCTACATATATTGACCACTCTGTTATTGTTACAGATAGGAACTAAATATTTATACATATATATTGACCACTCTGTTATCGTTACAGATAGGAACTAAATATTTATATCTATTGACCACTCTGTTATCGGTACAGATAGGAACTAAATATCTATATCTATTGACCACTCTGTTATCGGTACAGATAGGAACTAAATATCTATATATATTGACCACTCTGTTATCGTTACAGATAGGAACTAAATATCTACATATATTGACCACTCTGTTATCGTTACAGATAGGAACTAAATATTTATATATCTATTGACCCCTCTGTTATCGTTACAGATAGGAACTAAATATCTATATCTATTGACCACTCTGTTATCGGTACAGATAGGAACTAAATATCTATATATATTGACCACTCTGTTATCGTTACAGATAGGAACTTAATATCTATATATATTGACCCCTCTGTTATCGTTACAGATAGGAACTAAATATCAATATATATTGACCACTCTGTTATCGTTACAGATAGGAACTAAATATCTATATATATTGACCACTCTGTTATCGTTACAGATAGGAACTAAATATCTACATATATTGACCACTCTGTTATCGGTACAGATAGGAACTAAATATATATATATCTATTGACCACTCTGTTATCGTTACAGATAGGAACTAAATATCTATATATATTGACCACTCTGTAATCATTACAGATAGGAACTAAATATTTATATATATTGACCACTCTGTTATCGTTACAGATAGGAACTTAATATTTATATATATTGACCACTCTGTTATCGTTACAGATAGGAACTAAATATTTATATATATTGACCACTCTGTTATCGTTACAGATAGGAACTAAATATTTATACATATATATTGACCACTCTGTTATCGTTACAGATAGGAACTAAATATATATATATATCTATTGACCACTCTGTTATCGTTACAGATAGGAACTAAATATCTATATATATTGACCACTCTGTTATCGTTACAGATAGGAACTAAATATCTATATATCTATTGACCACTCTGTTATCGTTACAGATAGGAACTAAATATCTATATATATTGACCACTCTGTTATCGTTACAGATAGGAACTAAATATCTATATATATTGACCACTCTGTTATCGTTACAGATAGGAACTAAATATCTATATATATTGACCACTCTGTTATCGTTACAGATAGGAACTAAATATCTATATATATTGACCACTCTGTTATCGTTACAGATAGGAACTAAATATCTATATATATATATATATTGACCACTCTGTTATTGTTACAGATAGGAACTAAATATCTATATATATTGACCACTCTGTTATCGTTACAGATAGGAACTAAATATCTATATATATATATATTGACCACTCTGTTATCGTTACAGATAGGAACTAAATATCTATATATATTGACCACTCTGTTATCGTTACAGATAGGAACTAAATATCTATATATATTGACCACTCTGTTATCGTTACAGATAGGAACTAAATATCTATATATATTGACCACTATGTTATCGTTACTGATAGGAACTTAATATCTATATCTATTGACCACTCTGTTATCGTTACAGATAGGAACTAAATATCTATATCTACTGACCACTCTATTATTGTTAGAGATAGGAAGTGTATATCTACTGACCACTCTGCTTTCGTTACAGATTGGAAAATCTGCTCATCTATTGACCACAGTTACAGTGGTGCTTGCAATCCTAGAGTGTATTCAACATACTGTTGCAGGTATTATATTCAACGTTTTATATTACATGTATGGCATCTACAGAACAGAAAATATGTTTATTTAGACTAAATCATTGCAGCAAATATGTGCGTGCCATAAAGCATTTATACGTATACAACGAAAACATGAACGGCATAAAAACAGTGTATTTAAATATCTGGATATATTTGCATTGTGTCGTCAATTACAGCCCTACACATTTGCATTAAATGACACATAAACCTGTTCACATAACAAGAGCAATAAGAAATATTTATTAAATAAAATAGAATATACTACATAATGTAGAACACAAACTTACAATGTCTATGTCGCTTTGTATATACAGCCACGCTATCAGAAGGGCCAAAAACCTTTCAGGATTTTTTATTAAATCTGGTGTTGTAGTACTAAAAGCATGCAATAACATCGACTTATGGATAGCAATCTTACAAAGAACATTGAGCTTAAATGAATGATAAAGTAAACTCTCGCCATTAAGAAAAACGTTAGAAACGTTTTTGTTGATTAGAGTCAACAGTATATCCACACAGACATTGTTATAAAATGTTAAGTTTAACAGTTATATGTCAATACGTGTTGTTTTATTGTCTGAATCAAACAAAGACATCAATGTGAAGTTTAGATGTCTTTGTTTGATTCAGACAATAAAACAACACGTATTGACATATTACTGTTAAACTTATATATATATATATATTGTTGCCAGTACCGTACCACGGGGCGTGCAACACCGATGCCCAGTGTACAGACGACAACGCCCACACGGAGTGTCAGAACTATCTCTCCTCCTCCTGCACCAAGGGACGCTGCGAGTGCCATTTTGCCTACGAGTGGGATTCTTCCGCCAGTAAATGTAGTGAGTACTAACACATTGTTTGTAATAATGAGGTTAAATAAATTTCTGAACAAAAAATATTTGTCTCAGTATATAATATCAGCGGTTTTTAAACTTTATAACTTGCGCAAGTAAAATAACAACATTGTTATAGTATTTTAAATAATATAATGATTTTAATCAAACAATGACGAGACGATTGTTTTCAGTGATGATGATGATGATGATGATGATGATGATGATGATGATGATGATGATGATAATGATGATGATGATGATGATGATGATGATTGTTTCAGAACTGAAGCGGTATTATCTGGACAGTTGTGTGTCTAGTAACCATGTGTGTCAGCCCACAACTAGTTGTATCGGCGGCCAATGTCGTTGTGCCGCTGGTTCTACGTTCAACCCCACCCTGGGGGCTTGCGTCAGTGACGCCACTGATAAGACCCACATAGGCCAGAACTGCAACCAGCTCTCCGACTGTAACATATACGACGCTGTAGCCAGCTGTAAGTACAAAATACAAAAGCAGGGAATTTAAAGAGGGTATCCCACCATTCGGACCAAAGATTTTTTCTCAAATAACCAAATAAGTCATTGTTACAGGAAAAAGTTCCTGCAAAATGCTATTAATTGATGCCCCAGATCTGTGTAAAGAGTGAAGCATAAATTCGCACTCGACACTGCAAACAGGCATTTCCAATTTGAGTCAAGCTGCAAAGATAGCTATACTAAAACTGTGCAAACCACGTGAAAACGTAATATTTATTTTATGTTGTTAACTGTATGTATTTTACCTTAAAAAACGTGACACCTTCTAATAGAAAATACATTCAAGTTGAACTTATTCTCCTTACAAACAGCCGTTGAGTGCGTGGTACCATCATCTTCCACAAGCACCCAGAAGAAATGTCTATGTAAGGCTGGCTACAGGGAGTTCGAAGGCACGTGTAAACTTCGTAAGTACATACATCAAGTTGGTGGCACTATCCATAGTTAGCATCACCACATTCTTAACGTTTTACACTAAAATATATTTTATTTGATATATAATTGACGTGAAAATCGTATTTTCTTCATTTCACAACAATAAACTGATACAAATAATTTGAAGATTGCATTACATGTACTTGTAATATGACTTTATTACATTTAATTAGCTCAAAATAGATAGTTTCCATGTGATGGCACTGATAAGACAGTTAAAGGCAGACATCTTTGAAGGCAGAAGCTAATGTAGGGCAAAATTTGGAAATATGTGATTAATAAACTCACCACTGTGTTTCTATTGTTCATTCTATTTTAATGAATTTTATATCGAATTTAACAGCTTTTATGAAGTATTTCAAATGTCAAAACTATATTTTGATAGTTTAAAGGGTAAAAAATACAACCAAAAAAGATACACTGTTCATTTTGTTAAAGGATGAGCCAACGATTTTATTTATTTATGTGTATCAATTCTTTGTGCATTTATCAATTTTAAATATATTGAATTCTAAAATATGAATTTTAAGAGCTTTCCAATGGTGTATAGTTTTTAACTTTTGGACCACAAATGAAGAAATTGCAAAAAAAAAAATATGTTTCTATACAATTCATCTGAAAATCCCTTGAAGTTGTATCGAAGATGGCTGCCCAGGCAAGGGATCTTCACTGATGTGGAAACTATCTATAATGTAAACTGTTGAAATAGACTTGAAATAGATTTAAACTACTTTAATTGTAAATGCTCCAATATTCTACGGGCACTCATGAGCTCGCAACATTAGTACATCATAATTGCCACACATGTACATACTGGTAACATATTAAGTCTAAACCTCTAAACGATCAGTAAAAGGCAAACAATGTAGATCCGGATTAGTGACATCCGGCTAACAGCTCTCTGACCATGCTCTGCCCTATTTGCTGTTTTTTATCAGTGCATGTACATCCTGCTACCAATTCTTTAAGTTGCAAACAGATACCTTAAATATTTTCATTCGAGATAAAAATGTAGCATAATGAGGTGAATGTTTCTATTGCCAGCAATCCAGGGCCAGCCTTGCCTTGTATCTGTTGGCTGCACTGCCCCTACGGACTCACAGACGGTCCCAAGTACTGACAGCTCCCTGACGGCGCCCACCTGTAATTCGGCCACCTCCAGGTGTGAGTGCGGCTCGGGTAACCTGGAAGTACCAAACCTCACCATCTTCGGCTACAGATACAACTCCTGTCTCTGTAAGTTACAATAGCTGCCATCTTTGGTATATTATCATTACCATTATTATTATTATTATTATTATTATTATTATTATTATTATTATTATTATTATTATTATTATATTACTATTATTATTATTATGACAATTATTATTATTTCTACCAATCAGCCACATACTCCGGGACCCAGAATCTGCTAGACCAGGCATGTACGGCGTCGAATCAGTGTGCGAGCAAATTCTGTGCACAATGTCCAGGGATCACCCTTCCTAAGTGTTTAGGTAAGTCTTGTCATCATCATCATTATCTTCTTCCCCCTCATCGTCAACATCTGATCTTTGTCGCCATAATCATAATTAATAATCATTATCATCATCATCATCATTATCATCATCGTCATCATCATTGTCAGTCACCTCCATCTTTCCAAATCCCACCTTTTCTTTCCTGTTCGCTTTTTTCTTTACTATCTCCCTCATGTTCCTCTTGCATCTACTTTTATAGAAATTTCTTGTCTTCTCTTAATTATGTACTATTTTTAATTCTTGATAATAATTTATTATTATGTTATTTGTTTTTATTCCAGTTGGTCCGACTATCTAACATCGGTAACAGCGATCATACAACGATAAAACATCAAAACTGTAAAAAGGAGAGTTGTTTAGGTCCAGTTTAATAATATCATTGGCTCGTTACACTACAACGGCAATGTCGGCAACAACATCAACAACAGTAGACTTTTTAGGAATAATAACGGCAGCACTGAGTTATGGTTATGAATATATTACAAAGAATTAATTATCAGAACAAAGAGTAAAACTTCCATCAAAAATGTATAACACAAAATAAACCCAAGTACATCTAAAAGTCTCAAGAAAAACTGAACAGCGGAAACAACAGTCAAAGAAACATTGGCAAAGAAACCGTTATCAACAACAGAAAACATCTCATGGATCTTATGGAGATCGCAAACAATCAATACTTACAAATGAAACATAAAAAATGTTAACATGATAATTAAAAATTGTTGAGGCTTAGGGCAAAAAGTGTGGAGCCAGATCAACGGACTTTCGTTACACTCTTTACTGCCGTTTCCTTAAGAAATTGCATGCTGCCTTTATATGCAATTAATGGCACACAAAGGCAGCATATATTTTACGTTGTATAAACCACTGTGATAATTGCACCTGTCTAGACGTTATATCGTATCACTAGTAGATTTTATCATATAAGTTGTTTATATTTCTAAATGCTTAAAAGATTTTTAAGTGAATGCTCATTACATATATTATGAGCGAAATAAAAAAAAATCGAAAGAGAAATTGAACTTATTTATGTTCATATGTTGAAAGGTAGGTAATTATGAGAGAGAAAGGTGTAACTATAAAGAAGAGATGGAAAGATTGGGTGATAGAGAGGAAGAATGATAGAGAACGAGAGAAAGTGACAGTGAGAGAAAGAGTGGGGACATATATAAACACAGAAAAATGAACTAGGGCATGAGAGAGAATGTTGATAGAAAAGGCAAAAGTGAAGAGACAAAAAGACACACGGTGAGGAAGGAATTCTTTGTACATTTCTTTTAAATAAAAGTATTTTGTACAAAAATGAGTCATTTATATTATATAACAAAAAATATCAGATACAACACAAACTCGTGTAAATATTGTAAAACTAGTTTAACTTGAATGATAAGAGTTTAAGATATCGTATTTTAATCTTTTTATGTTTTCCATGGTACCTTTATAATTAATTTGTAATACATTATTGTCAGTTCCATTGCAAATATTTTTCCCTCAGATAACAAAATAAGTCACTGATACCTGAACAGGTCCTTCAAGATGCTGTTCATTTATACAATATTTATGCAAGAACTGTAAAGCATAAATCAACACCCTTTTTAACAAATATGTATTTCCTATCTGATTCACGCTGCAGAGATATCTATGTTTGAACTTAGAAAAACAAGTGTCATATTACTATTCAGATCACATTATGTCGTTATCCGGGTTGTCCGCTCTGACGTCGATACATTTTTAACAGAGATCAATATCATGCTTATTTATAGATTTTTCTTAAATGAACATTTATGTGTGTATTTTTTTTTTGCAAGTTGTACAATGTAGACAGTGTTTAAAATAGTCGTTACTTATATTAAGCATGAGATAAAGCAGAAATGCTTAAAGCTGGTATTTACCAACCATTCTTAAGTCCAAATCTTGATTTGAGCTCAAGTCACCATTTTTATTACAACAATAGTAAGCCTTTCAATGTACTCTAGATGTAATTGTTACCTACAAAGGCCAAAGCATAAGTGTTATACAAAGTTTCAGGTAAGTTTTGTGACACGTTTTAAATATATTGTCTCTTGAACTTCTTGACTTTAGCAATTCTTACTTAAGAATGGTTGGTAAATATGGGCCTAAATCCTCACAGCAGTGGAGAAATATTGCTTCATGCCTTTGTTGTAGAATCGTTTGTAGAATAAGAGCCCGACACTCTTATTTTCAGTAATGGTACATTGGATTAATTTATGACAGTGTACGTTGTCCATGCAATGACGCATGGTGATACCAATTATATATACACATGTCCACACATAATTCAATGAAATGTATTATTCTGATACAAAAAGGATATATCATGACGTTGATGAAAGTTGTCATAGAAATAATGGCGTTGACGCAAAAAGGGGTCGATGAGTTCCAGGGTACCAGCATAGCATTTACAAGATCCTAGACTGGTAAACTATGTCCGGTTTTTTAAGTAAACTGACTTACTGTGTATTCTATGGTTCGGACATTATTATTTCAATATCATTCATCGGTCACAAAAATCCCAAAAAAGAGATGTAAATATTTTTTATGTTTAACCTTGCGATGGAAACAACTTAAAATGAGAGATATCTGATTTTTGATTTAAAAATGTGGAAGAAACAAAAGTGAAGCACAAATAAGGCTTACTTAATGACAGTCCTGCCATTTTCGAAGTCAGACAAACATTGTTTTGTTCAAAACATGCCTCCTCGTTTTTTTGGTGACATACAGTACATTCAACGTCAAATTGATCGTACAAGAATTTGATTGCGTACTACATCTTAATTCGAAACTTTACTAACATTGCTACAACATCTCTAAGTATTAACACTCCCTCGTTTTGGGTTGTTACTTTATTCTTTAAATTGCCGATTTTAGAAGGTTAGTCAGAGAGCGTTTCGACCATCTCGTTACCGAATAACAGTACCGCATACTGAAGAGAAAGATTGTTTTAGCGATGACCTCTTTGTACATGATATATGTATTATTCACGTAGACTCCACAGACTGCCTACATGAACTTAATATAAAATTCACTTTAATTGTACATGTATAAATTGTACTAAGATACATATAATATAGGCGGCACGTGATCTTGGTAGATATTTGTGCCTGATCAGTTGAATACGATATGTCAAGCTGATAGATTTCTATTTGATATTTAGCATTGAGAACTAATCTATTTAAGAGATGGACAACTAAGGTGCCCGGATGACGTTGCTTTGCGTCTCCAAGGCGACGTTACAAAACATTTACTTGCCTACAGATATTTTAAAAGAGCTCTAGCACGCGATCATCCAATATTTACAGGTGGGTATGTCGATAGGTGTGTAAGGTCTCCGTGTTTTATCTTTGTAGCTGTGCCGGTAAAAACAATAACAGTCCACTGTATTGATAATCAATGTTCATTTGTTTTGTACCAATGAAGGTCACTATCAAGAAAGTCGACGTGTATTACAACTATTACAAACATTTGTCTTAAACCCTTGCCAAATATGTAACAGTTACAAACAATTGTCTCCTTTTACCTTAAATGTGTTATCCATCAGTTTGCCTTCAACAAATACAAGTAATAATACTATAGTATGCCTGTTTGGGGGGGGGGGGGGGGTTAGTATCATTTCTACATAAACTCATTTTGTACATAGTCATAGCAAAGGCGATTTTGAACACTACCTTAATTGGAAGACACCACAAATCACGAAAATGTCCTCTAAACGTCCATTTTTTCAAAATATATAAATAAGCACGAGGGGATTGGGTGCGCTACGAAAGTAATCAAAAGTGATCTCAAACGTCAGTGGTCACGCGCTTTTCTTGGTTTGAAAAAAGCTTACTGAGCAACGTCGTTTGGATGTGAAATATGCTTACTCATAACTTAGATGTATGACATCAATAAACGGCTTTACGCGGGATCCTTTCGTGTGATTCGGATGTTTGGGTAATTATGGTCACAACTGTTGGATACCACGCTTAAGTGTTAGTTATTTTCAAGCCGCACTTTAGGCTAATGGTGATATAATATTATTTGACGTTAATATCTCTTAAATTGTTTACTGTGTATTTTACAATCATTATACTGCATGTTTTGCGGGAGGGGGGGTACAAATAATGTTGTGTTAACAATTTCGACGCTCATTAAACTGTCTACTTAAATCGACCCTCTATTGTTTGTACAGAATAAATTACAGTTTTACAAAAACCGTCATTTAAATAAACTTGAACGAGATTTAATCAAAATGCCTGTAATCAGAGCTGAGTTTTGTTTTGATTTTAACCCACATTGACAATAAATGTCTTAACAGCATCAAAATTCCTATATGAGGGGACTGATTTTGATTATCAAACAGTGTACTTGGCTAGATACATCTGAGGTGGGGCCGGTGTGTTTTGTACTCTCAGAGAAAGGTGGGTCATGGGCATCCGAGTCCTCGGTTAGCCCTTAGCTGACCAGATGCAGCTCAGCAAGCCCGAGTGCCTAAAGCATCCACTGCTCAATACACACTCTACTTGGTTGTGGATCGTCCCCACTGTGACTGGTTCCCATTATTGCGCAGCACTTCCCTCTTCTTTTATAAGGTATAGAAAAAACAGTATTTCACGATGAAGAATGGCGTTGATTCAATCCTCTGCTCATGCGCAGACAGTAGTTCCGCTGCTCCACATAATACATCCTCTTGTCCTAGAAGGATAATTATAATTAAACATGCATCGCTAATATTAAGTATTATTGTGTAGACAAAAAAATAGCAATAAAAAGAATCTAAAATTTATCATTTTAGTTAAAGAAAGAAAACATTTAAATGCATACACCATTCAGGAAAAACCCACTGTACAATTTTAATTTATGTGTTTAATTCAATGAAATGAATGAAATGACAAAAACCGTCACTGCAAACATTTACATACCTTAAGAAAATTCTCAAGAAGTATCTTTTGAGCCTGCGTCGCCGGAAGAAGGGTTTTCAATTTCTGGCACTGACAATCTAGGTTCGACAAATGGGATCGAACAACAGTCTGAAGTCAAAGCAATCAGTTAGAAACTAGACTAGTGTGATTTAAAATGAACAATTAAATGTAACTGAACTGTAAAGACCGCAGTGGTAGAAATATAATCGCTTCAAACCAGCCTCGTTGCTGGGTTAACTATTTAGCGACTTGCTTCTTCTAAACTTGCGCGGTTAAACATCAGTTACACCAAACTAGTTCTCAGAACGTCCGATCCCTTTCTACAAAAATAGTAGGACGGGTTCAGAACTTGATAGAACGTGCCACAATGTCTGAAAAACGACCAAAGTTAGTCCCCAAACATTTCACAGAAGACTACGTCTATCTAGTCCCTATTCCGTCTACAGTCCATTCTTACAACATTCAGATCGGGTGATGTCGCATTTTCCCCGACGACGCACCGCTTTCAACCAGTTCAAACTCGTTCTCAGTCCGTTCGCCTCTAGTTCTACTACGTTCGCTATACGTTAAAATCCGTTCTAGCTAGTTTGTAACTCGACCATTCCCTTCATAGCCAGTTCAACTCGTTCTGAATACGATCTCATCTCGTTTACGGTGAAAAGCGGTGCAAAAAGCGTTAAAAATGTTATGCTTGTACATGCCGTCCAATTATTCGATATCTTAATCATGCAATTATGTAAAATATGTCAAAGAGCAAGACTACATCGATATTTTCTATATTTCGAGATAACTGAGTTCGATAAAAAAGAGTGCAATGTACTTGTCTTGTTGAACAGAAAAAACGAATAAGGTAAAGAAGATAAATAAAACAAAAAATAATGCTCGCTAAATCACTAGTTTTATAGTATTATTCCTTTCAAAAAAAGGCTACAAAAATTGTCATGACCATTGTGTGTCCCTCTTAAAATCGTATCATGCCTTTCTCAAAAACAATCTATACTTTTGTGTTTTGTGTAACCTTGCCAGATGCGACCTCTTTTAAATTGCCCACAAGGGAGATACAAACAACTTCCCCCGATTTGTCCTCTCATACCTCTCACAGCCCATTACATATCAAGCATTCTGCTGACAAGAGCCCCCCCCCCCCCCCCCCCCCCCCCATCTCTGTGACATAATGCCAAATGCATTTTCAACAACACGTCTTGCTCTAGATATTCTGTATTTGGCAATCATCTGTGCTTTTGTAAAGTTATGTCCAGAATATAGCTTCATAAGGTATAAGCGGAGGCCAAAGGCGTCATCCCCCAGCAAGAAATAGGGAAAGTCTTGATCATCATTTGGAAATGGTGAAGGTGGAGGGAATCCAATGGAGCCATCGTCTAAGCATTCTTTCAATTAAGACTGGTTGTATATCGATCTATATGAACTTATAATCTGAATCTACCAAAGCCATTAATACTATATAAAACGCCTTTGTACATGTAGTTGTGGTACATTGTTCCAGTCTAACGAGGCTTTCTTGTGGTCACATGTTTCCCAGTCAGAGCACCACAGGCATGTGGAACATTCCATCGCATCATGAATTGCTCAGAATTACATTCCCGTGCATCTCTATCAACTGGACAGGCGAGGACTTTATTCTTTAATTCAGTCACGAGTACATTGCAAACTGCTCTCACCAAATAGCAGATTGTGCTCCTGGCTACCGGAAAACCATACTGAAGGCTGCCATATGCATCACCTGTTGCCAAATATCGCAGAGTTATAGCAAGTTTCATACCTGGTTGCAACGCCTGTCTGTAGTTTGTGTCATCCTTTCCTACAAAACGGATGATGCGTTGAAGAAGTTCGTGAACATTGGTGGGGTGATTCTCAAATAGCTGTAGAATGACTGCTGGTCATTAAGGCGGAGCTTTTTCATCAGCTGATGATAATGTCGTGGTGTTAACCAAGGTCTCACCCATATGTTCTTTGTCTTCTTCTTTGTCTCTTCCTTTCTACTAGTTCATTGTATTCTCGCTCTGCTTCAAATATAATTTGTACGCAGCTTACATTTAAAGCAACCACAGCTGCAAAATTATCCATGTTTCTAATAACATACTTTATTTCCAAAGGATGAACTACTGACAAACGGCCAGTATTTATACAAGTCCTTGTCTGGTTGTCCTGCAAACGGGAAAACATTGTAAGAGCAGCGCGAGAACGAAATAAACGTTCTGAGAACGTAACGAGCGGACTTTGAACATACTTTGAACATACTTTGAACTTTAAGAACTGTATGAACACGTGTCGGACTGAAGTTGCTTGCCCACGGAACTTCCCAGGCAAAGTCTGGGGACGAGACTTATTGGGCGGAGAAGTAATGTTACGGCCGCAGAGCCAGAGAAATAAGCACTTCAAATCAGCCACGTTGCTGGGTTAACTCTTTAGCGACGTGGTTAAATCGGTTTTCAAACTTGCGCCGTAAAGTCGTTGGAAAGTGTCGGCATGCGTTACATAACTTTTACAACTGTAACAAATATTCTCATCTTTATTGGTGACATACATGTACATACAAATGTAGTTTCTTGTGAACGTATATGTCAAAAGAAATTACATTTAAATTTTAAAATGGTAATCTTTTATTTATTTATTCAGAGGCAGACTGCGTTTCCTCATTTTGTGAGTCATAACACTTTGTTTTTTGTGGCGTAGCTCCAAAAAGACACTTCGGACCATTTGTTCTGAACAGTATTTCGAAAAATAAACTTTCCAAAAGTTAAAAAAAATTGCATTAATTATACAAATTATTAATAGGATGACAGCTGGACATGCAAAATTTATATCTGCTTCAGATTATATAAAGCGCCACAAAAATTGCAACATATGGCGGAACGTTTTTCACACGTGAAACACTGTTGCATAGTCTATGTTTCCTAATCGTAATTTACGCTTTTAAATAAAGGACGTATGACATTTGCATTATGTAGCCACATATTCTAAGATTATCATATTTATTTATTTTACATAAAGGGATTGGTTTTGATTTTCCATTTACAACACTAGCTTGGGTCCCAGCCCATAAATGTATTAACTGTTGTAACCAAATAAAAATGTATAGTACCGTTTCTAAAAGTTTTGAACTGCATGAAAGCAGCTAATTTACTGTTCTCTTTAATGTCAATTACACATATGGTTAATAAGTAACAGAAATAGAAGTATGCATATATTGTCCATTATCGTAATGGATTAGCGTGTATGTAATACATTAAGGATGCTGTTCAAAGCAATCACCAATTTAATGTTTTATAAAAAAAAAAATGAGGGTTGAAGTCACTTACTAGAGATGTTTCTGTCTGGATTGAATCTTGCAAACCAGAAATAAATGTTGCTGCTGCTAGAAAGTCGGTCCAGAATTGACGATTTGCTCCTTCGTTGAAGTAGTTTGGCTCTCTAGCCTGTTTCCTGGAAATTGCTGTCCTACAATCGTTACAGACTTGAAGTAACAGAGATACTTCCGGTTCAAAAGAAGGCGCCTACAAGACATGACATTTTTGATGACCATGATATTGAAAAGTCTGGATTTAGTTTATTTAAATAAGATGAATTACAAAACAAAGATTTAACTGGCTGTTGCTGTAGTAAGAGACCTACGCAGGTTACAATTATAACACAATGCACAGTAAAGATAAGTTGTGGTTAGTATTGACAACATCTGGTGGCAAAAAGACCGTCCAGCGAAAGGAATTGCCCCACAGATTCCGGATAGTACGGTATAATAATTTGCAGGAGCCTAGTTGTACGATAACCGAAGAAATGTCCGATGTGTATGGAAATGTATCATATATAATGTGTTTTACTGTTTCAGCTTAACATATAAAACACATTGTGAATGATAAATGATATAGATGTTGTTGTTCTTGATTATGTTGCTGCAGTGATGACGAAAGTGAGATTTTGCTGTTGCATGTGCTTGTGAATCTGACGGTGATGGTGGTGCTGTGGTGGTGGTGATAATGATGATGATGATGATGATGATGATGATGATGATGATGATGATGATGATGATGATGATGATGATGATGGTGGTGGTGGTGGTGCTGGTGATGATGACCATTAAGCATACCCCGACAGCATTAATGACAGCTAGACGAGGATCGGGGTTTTCAGAGCCAGTTTTGTCTTCAGGTTTGTTATTGATGTCGTTGCTGTCGTCGTAGAACAGCAAAAGTTCCTTGCGGGAGCAAAGTTTACATAATGCCCGGCCACACACCTTACACGATCTCATGCTTCGTCGGACTCCCAGTGGTCCGCCACACACCTGGCAAAGGCCAAGATCTTCAACCGCCTATAATAGCAGGCATGTCCATGTATTACAGCAATTATTAAAAAAAGCTTTTTCAAATAAGATTTTTTCGGGGGTGTTCCAATCAAATTACACGAAAGCCGTATATATATTTTTAATTATTATTTAATGAACTATTCTCAGCGTAGTTTAAGTCATTGTTATATTTTCTAGTCAGTATTTCAGTTAAGATTAATCACGGGGTAAAGCTTATGAGAAATTGTGTTTACGTTCGACAAATAGCAATGAAGGCTGTGATTGACTGTAAACGTTAGGGAGGCGCCGTTACCTCCCAGAAAGGCGACATCTGCCAGCCAGACGGTTTGACATAACCTTTAATCTCCTCCAGGGCTTTCCTTAAGCCGGATTGGCGGACCTCTTTTGCAAAACCCATCAGCAATCGTCGACACTCAAACGGAATGTCAAGTCTGGCAAAGAAAGGGATAGCAAATCTGGTTACAAACGGGATCAAATCATATCTGGTTACAGTTAGAAAGTCAAGTCTGGTAGTAAAACTGAAGTTTCGTCTGGAAACAAACGGGATGTAAAGTTTGACAACAAAAACGGAATTACACGTCAGATAACAAACGGGATGTCAAGTCTTACAAGACACATGTCAAGTCTATTAAGCTAACAAATATTAAATCTGGTTATAAACATGATTTCAGGTCAGGGTAAAAAGGAAATGTCAAATCTGATAACAAAATAAGGTGTCAAGTCTGGTAACAAACGGGATGACAAAACGAATGTTAGACTAATAATAACAAGATTATTTCACATCTGGTAACACATGATTGTCAAATCTAATTAAAACGTGAAGTCTGGTAAAAACTGCATTGTCAAATCTGTTAACAAACAGGATGTCAAGTTTGGTAACAAACGGCATGTCAAGTCTTGTTATCAAAGCGTTTTCAAGACTAGTAAGAAAGCGCATGTCAAATCTAGACACAAACGTGACATCACGACTGCTAACAAAGGAAATGTCAGGTCTGATAACATAACGCAGTATTAACAGAACAAGTTGGTGGCATGTGTTAAAGTTATATAACCGATATTTTTTAATTAAATTATTCTTGTTTTTGGTTTATTTGTTTCTTTTTTTGTTTATCCGTTTGTTGGGCCTATTTCAGTAATTCGAAGATGGTTAATTTCTTTGATTAAAGCATGCAGACATGCATTGTAGGTATGTTGGCGTAGTTGCGATCAATTTAGAAAGAAAATACCCAAAATAGTAACAGCGTGTTAATATAAACAACCACCAGTAGAGCAGTATTAAGGAATAATAAACCGCTATGGGCATTTTAAATGATATACACTATGTGCATTTATATATTTTTGGCTTATAAAAAGCACAACTACAATACACAGGTAAGCAGCGTCCATTCTGGCCTGTGGTAATTAACTGTTCATTTGCTTATTAAAGCCGCAATTAGTCTAATGGCCGCACTTTTAGTGGACATGTTAAGGGGGAAAATTCCAGACTAAAAACTTTTTTAATTTACCGATAATGTCGCGGTACTTTGTCCACAGGGGCTGTAGACAGTGTAGCTTCATGTTTGACCAACAGTCGTCCTTGCAAAAAGATGGTCGTTAACGATCTGGTGGCGCCTTCTTCGAATGAGTTGTTCACGAAACAAAACTTGCATGCCTGTGTCAAAAAAAAATACACATGAACGTAAAACATGATTCATATTAATACCTGTTAGCAATCTCTTGTTGGCAAATACAAAAGATATAATCAACAATGTAAAAAAATCGAAACAATTCCTACATTGGCCAAGATTATATATTGGCCGGCCAACTTGTGCCTTAAATTGGCCAAGCAGATATATTGGACGGTACATTTTACATCGGCCAAGCAGATATATTAAACAGCCTACCTTACATTGGCCAAGCAGCTATATTGAACGGTTTGTCTTACATTGGCCAAGCAGATATACTGAACAGCCTACCTTACCTTGACCAAGCAGATATATTGGACGATCTTCCCTACATTGGCCAAGCAGCTATATTGAACGGTTTGTCTCACATTGGCCAAGCAGATACACTGAACAGCCTACTTTACCTTGACCAAGCAGATATATTGGACGATCTACCCTACATTGGCCAAGCAGCTATATTGAACGGTTTGTCTCACATTGGCCAAGCAGATATACTGAACGGTATGCCTTACATTGGCCAAGCAGATATGTAGAACAGCCTACCTTATATTGGCCAAGCAGACATACTGAACAGCCTACCTTATATTGGCCAAGCAGACATACTGAACAGCCTACCTTATATTGGCCAAGCAGACATACTGAACAGTCTTCCTTATATTGGTCAAGCAAACATATTGGACGTTCTACCTTACATTGGCCAAGCAGATATACTGAACAGCCTACCTTACGTTGACTAATCAGATTTACTGGACATCCTACCTTCCTTAGCTTTCCACCAGGATCTGGTAGACCATGACGGTTGAGTCGCAACTTGTTCTGAAGACACTTAATGCAGAAAACCTCGCCGCATCTGAACACAAGATAGATCTGAATCAATGACCGCAACGAACGACAACAACGACTATCACCATCACCACCAACCAAAACAACCGTACAAGCGCACAATAATACTAATACCATATTTATATAACACACTTTTCATAGACAGACTTCGTTCAAAGGTGCTTTACTATACACCACAATTGAGACTAATGTGACGCTTTATTACCAGTATTATAATCTTCAGCATGCGCACATTTTATCACAATTATTTTGGAAGCAAAAAGCAACTGCAGTAGCGACAACAGAAACCAAAACTACAACAACGTATCTTTCAAATAATATCAACGTGGAAGGAATCCACTTGCTTTGCATAATTTTAGAAGAAAGTATTTACAAATTGCAACTGAAAGTAATAAATGTGTGGTTTTAAATAAAGCATATTTAATATAAATGACATATTACCTTCGACAGTGCTTAGGCCTTGTCGTCAAATTGAATGCTTTGGTACAGCTAAGGCATTCACGGCGACTGTTTTTGTCCACATAATAGCTTTTAAATGTTTCTGTAAAAGCAAAAACAAAAGAAGTTTAATTGAGTTGGGTTGTGACTACGGCTTAAAGTATAAACGATTTGGCACTTTTCATACAAATTTTATCCATGCGAACGTTTGTTGTTGTCTTTTGTTTTTGTCTTTAAAGCAAACATAGCTAAATATTTTTTAAAAGTCGTAAAAGCTAAATTGAGGACACATAAGAATCGTCACAAGCGAATCTTAGATTAACAGTGTGTGAACAAATTATAAGCATTGGGTGAAAACTGACGACTAAGACCAAAGCCAGATTCAGTTCTGTATATACAGATAACTGTTTTGACTTTGACGTAATTACACTTACTACTTGCACTTTCTTCAGATTGCAAACCCATGCAATCCTCAGGTACCGGTTGGTACCATGAAAGATTTGGTAATGTCTGGGTCCGCTGCCTTTGGTTTGGCCCAAAACTGGGAACCATCTGTGTAAACGTCTGGTGGCCGCCATTATTGCTTGGTCCTTGCATGTCTTTGTTTCTGAGATGCCTTGATAGTAAATTGGTAGAAGTTATAATATAAGAAAGCGCGCATATAAAACTTCATTTAAAACATCGCATCTGGTGAAACTGTGTCTGTAAACGTTTGTCATTGATCTATACAACATGCAGTTAATCGCATATTTCTCTGAATGTTGTCTATCAAGTAATAGAGCGTTCACTTAGCGTTACTTAACATTCATTAGCATTCAAACATGTTGCCTTGTTCGTTATTTAATACTATTATGTAGAACTGAAAAAAAATTACAAAGCATACCTCGTTTTCAGGATAGGAAATACGTTCTTTAACCGCAATAGATACTCGGTTCACCAAGCCAGTAGGGGGTTCCCAAATGTCGTCGAAGACCTAGACACGCTAATAAATTGTGTCTGTTACTATATGGCTTACAAACTGAAGTTCACCCATTAAAGGAAAGTCCATGCATACGAGTGTATATATATTAAGGAACAGTACGCGCTAGAATGTGGTCGGAAATCAATTAATATGGGGCAATTATACAATCAGTTGATAAGAAGATGAACGCCAAACCACGTGACCACTTACTTTTGAGATAACGTTACATAAACACAAGGGTAATCTTTCACGTCGATATCTATTTTAGCTAAAATACTCATTGTGCTTATTTATAGGATTATATAATTATAACGGACCTTTAACGCGATGTTTTTCACGATTTGCATTACCTAACAATACAGGTAATGTTGTAAACAGCCTTAACTTAAACGACAGTGTAAGGGTTTGCAGCAAGTGTGCATAAAGTCTTCAGGTCATTAGGTAAGATTTTTTAACGTGTGTTAGATAAGGCAAACTGTCATACATTACCTTTACGACAGACCTGGAAAATTGCTTTCGATTGGTTGAATATACGTGTAATTTATACAAACAACATCGTAGTCACGTATCATAATAATATTTAATATTTGCATTTATTTAGTTATTTCATTTCGACCTATTGATTTGGTATCCTATTTTCGAAGGCAAAAACGGCTGCCATTATATAATCAATTTAAACACTTTAAAAAAATTAAATAATTTATTTAACAGAATGACGCCAAAATGTTGAAATGAAGCACTGCATATTTAACACCATAAAAAGAATGAGTTTTGTTTTGTTTGGGTTTTTTTTGTTGTTGTTTTGTGTTGTAATGTTGTTCGAGGGGAGTAATGGTGATGGCGGCGAAGATCGACAAAAGACTACAACAAAACATTTCCACGTATAATTAATACTATTTTAGTCATATTATCTGTACTTTTGTTAAGCATACTATTATTTAACGTTGCTTAGCAAAGCAAATTTAAAGCTTCACATAATAACAATACGTTTTCCAATATTAAGCTTATTTTAGCACTAAGTGCCAAACAAAATATGAAATAATTGCTCCTTAGTTAGTGTCATTTCCCCTTTTTATAGATCTTTCTAAAAGTTGTATCAGCAACATTTTTTGAGTCAACAACAACTACATTTTTTTCAAATTAATCTGTTTTCTATAGACAGCATCGTTACAAGCTTTCCTGTAATAAAAACTAGTTTTGAAGTAATTTCATTTAAAACTGGTTGTATTTCAAACTGGGTTGTAACATAGCGTTCTACCTACAGATTTCTCTTTGATATTAGAATATTATAATCAAGGGAATGCTATGTTCCAGTTGTTCTTTTTTTTCATTAGATTCAACCCGACACATGTTTCTGTAAAATATGATATATCACCAAGCACTATACTGATTGCAAAGAGTTATATTGCCACTTTTTTTTTTTCATTTTGCTCTGACATAATAATTCTTTGTTTGCTGTGTTCTAAAACTGTTAAACCTTTTTACGTCTCAATCCAAGTAATTGTCATTACATACAATCTTAATTTTAAATTACCTTTGAAAGTAAACTTTACCATAAAAGTCTACTGCCTTTCTTGCTAGGGATGCAAGGTAGGAAAGGGAACTTTTTTTAATTTTTTGTGTAAGGCCGTCAATCTTTATCATTACCGAGGTATGCCGATAGGGCTGGTGACGGCAATGCAGAAACACTACTTAAATTGTTTAAAAATGGTATTGAACAAAAACTTTATCACAACTGTGACAAAATATAGTATTTATTCTTGAAACAAACCCATGCAAACAAGTGACCAAACATTTTTCTTAAGGAAAAAATGCATATAATTCAGTCAAGCTCTCCATAACATTTCTATTTGAAATACAAATTACAGTACTGTTAGTCAGATGTGATTCTGTCTGTTAAAACAACAGTACAGAATAAAAACTACAACTTGCAACAGAATAGCCCAACACAAGAACAAGGTATCTGCTTGTTTCAAGACAATAAGTAATAAGCTGCCATTATCTTTTGAGCCTGTAAAACAAACCTCCTAAAATATGTGTTTAAACAAGAACTTATTCAAAGCTCTAACAGATACTATAAAACAGGTCAAAATATCACCTCTCACTTTTCTAGCATACACAATAAAGCCACAACAGGAAACACTTGACCTTCTATTGGTGTTAACTCATAACATACATGACAACAGTCTTGTTTGCCATTAGCAACCATTTCCATCAACTCGACAGATAGCCTTTCATATCTTCTGCTTGAGATTTTCTGTTTTACGAAGCTCTCTAACAGCTTCTTGGCTAAAAGTCTGTCAGTACTATAGGTTGCCAATGCCTGCAGTATGACCTCATTAACCCCTGTGGCCTTAGAAACATTTGGTTGTTCTTCATCTGCTAATGACCTTGGCCTCTCTGTAAAAGATGGTGGCTTTGACCTTTCAAGCAGATTCTCAAACACAGGGTTTCCCTTGAGGGTGTTGTTATTATTGTCAATGGATGCTGCAATGCAAGTAAAAGCAATATGCATTTATTTAAAGCATGAGCCAAACTCAATGCATGTACGATCTATCTTTTACACACAGCATTAAATAAAAAAATCTAAATAATAAAACTAAGTTTTTGCAACATGTTAAACAAACAAATGTTGCTTCTGATTTTGTAAAGAGTAAAATTTTAGAGCTTTGTAATTTGTAAATAAATACCTTGATCGAAGATTTTGGTAACAATATTTTACTGAAATGCAACACTAGATATGAGCATTTAAGGAAGTTGCTAAATAGTAATAAATATTAAGTAGCTTGGTTATTACAATAACCTTTCCTCAGGTATACATTAGACATATATTGAAATGACATCTACCATGACACTTTATAATGTTCGAAATCTGAAGTTCACAAAAAAGTACATTTGTATTCAATTTGATCAACTACTCAATGTTACACATAAAAAACCATAATCATTTGTTTCTTTTTATTACATTGCACCAACAAAATTACAGTCATATTGGCAACATCAAGTTTATTATTGGTTGAGGAATACTTCAGACTTATGTCTTGTTAGAATCACAGGCACACAGCAGGTTATCTGTAAACCTAGCCCTGACCGGGACATGAAGCCTTGCGGTGAGAAGCTGAGGAGTTACAAATCAGCATCTCTAACCACTCGACCATAAGCACCCCACTTCATATTCCTATTTCCCAGAACTCAGGTAGCGCATATGGCTGAGAACAATTAGAACACCCTGGATAATTCATAAATTATCTCTCGAATGTGTGTCCTAGTAAGGATGAGAACTTCCATGAAAGGAGGTCTTAAACTGGTAGTTCTTGCTAGACATATGTCTGTAGTTTTTTTCTGCAAGTAATAAAGGTTATTACAATTACACAATTAGCTTGTTGGTTTGACATATCCATAAAACAAATCAATAAGACAGTTTACTTGTCTCTGCCTGACCTGCTGCAGACTTAGCATCACTGTAGCCTCCTGATAAAGATAGGAACACATCATCTTCAGTAGGACCTGGCGAGGACACACTCCAGAGAGACTGAAATATGGCGATGTTCTAGTACAGATCATGGTTTGTTTTCTCATTTTCTTCTGTAATAAATACATTCAACATACAATAAAATGTATGTATTTGCAAAAATCTGATTTCAGCATATATAAAAAAACATAAACTACAAAGACAACAAAAATCACCATAAGAACTGTCAACACTGACATTCAAATCAATGACACCTTCCGTTACATGTTAAAAATTGTCATTGTTATTATATTTGAACTGTTTTTAAAAAAAAAATTTAATAATTTCTTGTCTATATCCTGAAACAAAATATTACTGTAACTTCATGTACTAAACATTTTAAAAAGAAAATTAAATCAACCACACTCTTTAAAGAAATATAACAAAAATGCATTTAATTCTTGTAAAAAAACATTTTATGAACCAAAGAAAATGTAAATCTTCAGTGTTCCCAGACCTGAGGTTTGCTCACTTCTGATTGGCTGATTGAGAGAGCCCTTTGTTGACGTCTGATGGTGGACAGCACACGAGGAGAAGCCTCAGAGAGCCGACGAGCAACACTGTTTTTCAAGCAGAATGTTCGACCCTGGTTTATCAATGTCTTCTATGAGAAATAAATATGTTTATAAATTGCAATATTCCTGGACAGTGGAAGAATAAGTAAGCAAAGGTGATAAATATATATTTACCACACTCCAGTGAATGAAAACTGAAAACGGCATAAATATTTAGAGGTCAGATTAATATCTTTAAAAATGTTCTAAAAGTGTTGTTGACTAAAGAAAGGAACAAGATTCCTGAGTTAATACTATACTACTTGGTATTCTATAAAAATTGTCTGTAGAAAAACCATGAAGCCTGGTACAGTTGAATTGATATTTAGGATTATATTAATAGATATATTACATGTAACGGTTTGTTTAACTTTTTTACTATATCTTTACTATAAAGTATATAACTGTAGTTTAAGCAAATTATGAATGACAAAGGAAAAGATTACCTCATTAGATTTCTGATCTAAGTCCTCATTGGCCATCTTCTGCATAGGATCTGCTACAGAGCGTTTGTCTCGTATTGCTTTGCTGCACTTCACATCTTCTGTCTTGAGCTTATCCAAAACTTCAGAGCATTTCTTGGTTTGCTCTCGATTACCTGGATCAACAATGACAGAGTCTTCATCCTTGAAATGTGTTACAGATGCACTCTTCACACTTTTATCCTTAACTGAATCATCACAGTTTCCAAAATCTCCAGTAGCAATTGTGTTACATTTAAACAATCCAGCATTGTTTGATTCATTTACATACATATGGCAAGAATTTAAATCAGCAACAGTTTCTGAACACACATGGGTATCTTTCCTGGAGCTATTGGGTGATGGTAAATTGCTTGCCTCAATGTGATTTTCCAAAATGCCAGGTTTGTTACTCAAACCACCAAGGTTTTTGTCTTTGTCACTTTCCTTCATAGACAATGACATATCAACTATGTCTATGTTTGACTTTTCCCATAACCAAACATTATCACTTTTCTTTCTGGATTTACAGTTTTCTTCTTCAAGGAATGTTTTGCCACTAGTTGGCTCAGACACCTTTGAGCTCTCAACCCTACCAACAGAATTTGACCTACAGACAACCTTTTCTGATGCCAATGACCTTGTCCTTTGACTAGAATATGACCTTTGACCTTTGTGACCAGATCTTGATTTCAGACTAGAAATAAATGCAATGTTTCTTGACTTGTTCCTTGTGACAAGCTCCTTAACTATGTCAAACTTTTGCTGCAGAATGTCCCTTGCAGTCATCCTTCGTTCAGGCTCTAACAGTAACAGTCGGGAAACAATGTATGGAATGATGACACCAAAGGTTCTGCAACAGAAAGGAATTTGATAGAAAACAGTAAATAATGATGAGGGTTATAAAACATCTAGGAATTCATAATTTTAAATCCTAGGGCCAAAAGCAGAATGAGCACTTTCCAAGCAAGCTGAAAGACTGTTCAGTGACACTTCACACAATGCATCTTTTGTAAACACCCCCAATTGAAAAACCAGCACATGGGCATCTTGCATGAGAGTTTCCGCCACAAATGGACTCAAACATGCTTCAGTATACAATAGATAAAAGGCCAAAGAATTTCTCATTCGGCCTAGGTACAGAAAATTTAGTAACCTTGGAATTTCTGCATACTGGCATCGCATGATGTGATTAGTCAGTTCTTGTAGACTTCCTGCCTTGAATGGTACCCGCAACATACACAGTTCATAGAGAAGGCAACCAACAGCCCACATATCACTGCTACTGTTGTAACTAGGAACCAGTCAAGGAACAAATATGGCACCAAAGCATAACATAAAATTCGAATGCTACTATAGAAACATAATTAGATGTTTGGAGATTGACTCTTGGTTGGATGAAACTTTCATTTCTTTTAGATGACCTGAGAAGCAACGTTGAGTCTACGAGACATTTGGCTAGCATCTCCATGCAGCAATAATAACTGTACAATGCCACTTTCACCCTAACAGTGTCACTGCAATGTATCTATAAACCTTAAACTAAGAAAATCTTTCTAATTAAAAATCTGAAATAGATGCATAGTTTACTCATAGAATCAGTTATTTCAATTTTATAATATGTGTTAATCATTTCATTGACAAACTAAAATGTTTGCAATGTATGTCGAAGATAAACCTACCAATCATTTATGTTTTACATGTTGAGTTTAATCAGTTCCTAAGCAATAAGGTTTTTCTGAGAAGCCTGTTGAAAAGATCAAAAAAGTAATTATACAAGTAAAATTTGGTTAGCCTCTTTTGCAAAAAAAAAAGTATCATTAAATTTTAAAGTTGGCTGTAGATAAGAAATATTGCCAACTATCTGTTCAGAAAATATCATTAAAGCCTGCATACTGAAGTTTAAGATGGCTGTGATAAGGAGGAATGATAGTGACTATAAGCCAGTACCACTTAAATATACTGTTTGCCCAACATTTCTTCCCCCCCCACTAACAGCTTGTTCTAGGTTAAATGCATAGCCTGCTTTATTTGTTAATAGCTCATCTTCTTTTCCAATTTTTCAATAGTTGAATACAACTTGGTGCAAACTGTGTTAGACATATTTATAAAGACTTAGCAGTTGAAGCTAGCTCATCTGAATCTCGGCATTTTGTCTAAGGCTTAGAAAGTTACATATCAGTTAATTGAGAAAAAAGGTAACAATTGATGTCAGCGGTGAGAAAAAAATCTAGTTACAGATACCTTAAAAGAAGGATGCCCATGGATGAATGGTTAGTCACTGACATGCAACTCCTCAGACCCTCGCTGTGTGAGTTTGAGTTCAGAATTTTTATGCGAGGTCCCCAATTAGACAAAAATCATGTTCATGCTATGTAAGAACAAATGAACCTAAAAAAAATCTCAAACCTGAAAAATAAACCAACTCAAATGACATTTACTTTAATCACCATTTTTTTCCTCAGTTCTATTAACAACAGGTTTATTTTTTTTAACTCCAAGCCTGCTAAGCATATTTAAGGATACGGTTTGTGCTGACAGATTTCAGGACTGATGTAGAAGGGGGTACCAATTCTTGTTGAAGCCAGGTCACAGCTGCTGCTGAGAACCTTGGATATACCAAAATCCCCCACTTTGATAATATTCTCAGTTGTGAGGAAGACATTCTGAGGTTTAATGTCTGAAATGAATAAAAACAATACAAGGTGCTATAATTATGTGACATAAGACATAAAAAAACAATACTATTTGACCTTCATGCAGAAGAGATAAATGTATAACTGTAGACTGTGATATTTAAGTTTTTGCACAATCTACAAGAACAAACACAACAACATTAAAGATAATTAAAGGTTATGGGATTAGCTTTCAAAATAAAATGTTGCATTTCTAAGAGAAACATGTATAACTATAAGAGCAAAAACACAATTGCTTCCAAACATAATCTATGATGGAGATGTTGAAATATCTTAAATCAGCAATTTAATTTAAAAAGAAAAAAGAAAACATGTTGTTATATTAGCTAAAGATTGTAAGAGTATCTTATTACAAAATATGTTCTACTCTGATACCTCTGTGCAGAATATTCTTGCTATGAATGTAGTCTAAGGCATACACCACTTGGATAAACCAGTCTAAAATTACCTGAAAAACATCAAAGACAAAAACAAAAACATGTGTTACTGATTGAATGATTGATTTTTGACAGCACCAACATAATTATGGTCATATTGGAAATATCCAGCCAAGTATAGATGGTGGAAGATAGGAGACATATCTCCGAAGAACCATCGGCCCACCGCAGGTCAGCACATGATCCCACCTGGTAAGGGGATGAGGACTTACAACTATGTAACATTAACCACTCAGTCACAGGTGCCCCTTCATGTACTGAACATACCAAGTATATACCAAGTGGCCAATTGACCCTTATCATGATGTTAATAGTCAAACCAAAGTTATTAGCTATCTGCCTATAACATCATGAAGAGGTAACAAAATGTTGATAGTATTAGCTGCAAATATTGATATGACAACTCTTTAGACAGCTCTCAGTGATGGTTGGCTGAACACTGTCTACACTATTTAACTAATCCAGATCAATTAATATATATGATGAGCAGCCTTTGTGTGAGCACTTTAGTGACAAAGATTCACCTCTTGAGCTTCACATAAGGACTATCCTAATGGAGAATCATGTCTTGTAACTACTTAGTGTAATAATAAACCAATACTTTTTTTGTAAATAAAAGTCATGCATACAGCAACAAGCTCAAGTAAGCCAGCTGCATGGTTCAGAGTAGTGGGTCATTTTTAAATGCACTCTATTACACTGTCAGTTCATTACATTTACCTTGGTCACAGGCTCGGGGTATGTTTGGCCGGATTCTATGACAGGTTTATCATTGGTTAGGAATTTGAAAATAAAAGTTTAAATCAGTTCCACACTAAGCTTGTGAAACGTAAGTGGTAAATTGATGAATTATTCTGATATTGTATGCCTTGTGTCAAAAGTACAGAAAACATTTCAGAGTTATAGCATAATATATTATTCAAGCAAGCTGACATTTCCAGACCAAAGCAAAACATACTCTAAGTGTCCACTACATATTATCCTACAAAAACATATTAAATCTCTTAATCTTTGATACCTCAAGAAAACTGACATTCATTGACACAAGACTGTTGCATAGGTGTATGTGGGAATAACAAACAATTACTCATGAAGAAGTATGCATTAGTTGATGATGTGTCAAGAAAATGATAACCATACCTGTTTGTCAAAGGCTTCACCTTTCTGCATCGCTATCTTCCTCTGGAGGTCACCTATACAATATTTCAATCTTAAGTTCAAACTAAGTTAAACATAAAAGAGCACCTTTTTCGATAAATTATCCAGAATACCATATTTAATTTTAAATTAAACTTATAAAATCTGACTTATGCAAAATGTTGTCTTTTGACTAAAATAATCTTATATACTTTACGATGAGTAACATCACTCATTTAAATGTATGTATGTTGTATGTATGTATACACAATCATAGTACCCATGAATAGAGTTGTAAACTTTTAACCCCTCTCACTCCTCATGCTAGCATGTTTGAGTCCCACTCATAAGAAATGTTTTCATGTGGTTAGGTTTTCCACCTAGCAGGTTTGCAGGTAGTTGTAATAAGCCATTACTTAGCTACATGTTAGCAATATGAAATAGAAACAAAAATACAACCAACCATTGTTAGCATACTCCATTACAATGTGCAGTGTTCCTTCCTTCACCATAGCTTCAACATATCGGATAATGTTGACATGGCGACAGAAACTGAGAACAGCAATCTCTGTCACACAACGATCAAGTTCTATGCTAGGTAGACCTTTAATCTGAAAAATAACTTTATTTTGTAATATTTAAATCTTTTATGTTTTGTGCTTGTTTTGTTTCATTTGATATAAATATTGCACCTCTCTCACAAGCAGGTACCCTTGTAAAATGATTATTTAGGATAAATAATGAAAAAACAAAAAATGAACCTTCATGATAGTACATAGACATACACCATATCAATTTAATAGCAAGTTTATACATTTTGAGACGATTTGATGATATTGACAATAAAAAAGAATTTTACTGTGTTGGAAATTTTTTTCATACATTAGCCTTTTCAGTTTTCTTTTGTTGTAAGCAGTAAGATACATTGAACTGACCTTATTAAATATGGCCATATTGGGGACATCAAAAAAACAATGATGCTTTACCCACATAAAAGTTCTTGCCCTTACATGGTAAAGGGCTGAGGAAATACAAGTCAAGGACTATGGCTCAGCCAAACACATAATATAGGCAATGACTTTAATATATTCCATCAAAATGACTCCAGCTACATACATGATCAAAAATTGTTACAAAATGTTATAAAATAAGACAGGTGGCAGACCTTGATCAGTTTTGAGACAAGTAGTTTGCCATTCCTCTGATCCTTAATTAGCCAGGCCTTGCCAAATGACCCACTACCAAGCTCTGACAGAAATGTATACTTCTCAAACATCTTGGGTCTGAAACAAAAATTTGAAGTGGAACAGGGATGGATGAGACAGGACATTTAATAATATAGACTGTGCCTCTCAAATAAATGGTGTAGTTGTGCTAAGGTCAATTATTTTCGCTGTTCAGTGATACATTTTATTCATCTTAAAATTAATATGTGAGGATTTTTTACACCTGTATTGTGTGGGTGCCCGTGTCTTAAGTGGTCGATTCAAGGACTAGTAACTTCAGTTCGAGTGTTATAGGCTAGGCATGGTACAACCATTTTTTGTGCGTAAATGTTCAAATTGGAACTTAGTAGTAGACAATGCGTTTTAGTGACATACATAATTCTTCTAAATATTAAGTATGTTACTTTCGCCAACAGAGGCAAAGACAGATTACTTGCCCCCAGAGCTGTCAAAATTTCCCGCTAAACTTCAAACAGTCCCAATCGCAAATTTCGGACCGACGTTCTGAACATATTACCTCCCTTTTGGAGAGTAGTTTTCAGTCGGCTTTCACGGCATTTATCCCTGTGCTTGATGCCAAGTGGAATCTCATGAATTGAAGATAAAAAGTCAAATAATAAACAAAAATGGCAGCCTTCTGCTGCCTTAGACGTTGTTTCAATGCATCAGACCCAGGACATGTACGCCTCAAGGAATTGCCAACCGTACAGCTGGACACATCGAACATGGGTAAGGACGTCCATCCAGTAATTAGGTGTTATAACAATTAAAGTTGATATAATTTCGGACATACACAATAGATGTCTGTCATTCATACCACCTATCATGATTATAGTGAATTGACATGATCTTTAAAAACCCTTTTAAAGATTCAGGGTTTACCACATACCTACCAAGGCAGAGAACTTTATTGTTGATTATTGTTGATTATTGTCTACATCACAAATAGTACTAAATTTACCTTCAATTCATAATTTTAGATGACATAGAATGTTGCAACTTTATCATGGTATCAAGAGTTTCAGACATTACAAGAAAAGGTGAAAAAGGCTTGATGCCAATTTAAACATTTAAACTCCAGGCAACTTTTAGTATTTTTTTTTTAATTATATTTTTACCAGTTGTGTGTGATGGTTTTGGGGACAACGTTATAGATGCGAGATTGTTTAACAAGTTTCATTAATGTCTTGCAATGGGTATGATATCAGCTTTTGAAAATTAACATCCAATTATTACTTGCCATTTGGGCATGTACCGGTAACATTTGAAGATTAATTGGCCTGAAACACATTCAACAAAAAGTTTGATTTCAGAAACAATAACAATAAGGGTTTATTAAGGTTTATTGTTTGTTATTGTACCGTAATTGGAGGCACCATATGTGCAAAATCCCACCAATTTCTTTCTGAATTTACTTTCAAGATCCAGAAAAGAACTCTTGCATGTTAGGCGACAATCTTTATACAATTCACATGTCTGCTCTTAGCTGCCATGGACAATCAGACATTGCTAAATTTAGATAACTGCATATGTATATACGTAATAAAAGTTTATATATATATATATATATATATATATATATATATATATATATATATATATATATAAGGGATGTAAATCGAATCCCAAAATGATATTCGAATATTTGTTACATGTATTCGAATCATATTCGAATATTCGGAACAAATTTATATCATCGTGACACATAACACGCTAATTGTCCATTACGTTCAATGTGTTTATTCATTGTAAAATGTTTATTTCTGGCCATAATTTACATCTCTAGCCTTACTTATTGCAGAAGCGGTGGTAGATTTATGCTTTTAGCATAGTATTTAATTTTAAAATGACGGTTTCTTCTTTTTGAAATACAAACGGCAAATATTATCAATCCGCCATTATCCTGTTTTTAGTGAAGGACCCGATGGGGTGTTCTTTTACTCGGTCAGCAGTAATTTGCAAGAGAATAATGTCAATGAAGAATGCCAGTAAATGCGTAAACAATGTCATTTTCACTTAGCAATTATTATTATTATTATTATTATTATTATTATTATTATTATTATTATTAAAATTGAAACTTTTACAAAAACTCTACAGTAACCAATCAATGTTATGATGACCTGCAAAGTCCAATATAATATATACGTCATTAATTAGTCACCTTAAACTTGGGTGTCTTTTTGTTACGTGTTGTACTTCGTGCAATAATCTTTACAATTTAAAGACATTTTGCGTACTTAATTACTTATTTGTATTAACATGTGACGTGTTAAAGGTGTTACTTAAGCTCCTTTTAATGTTAACATATCGATTTAATTAGACCATATCATAATTTTATTCGATGAAACTGAACAGCACATGCAAAATAGCTCACAATTTAAATATTTTACTCTACTAACCGCAAACAATGTATAACCACAAACAGTCAGCTATGTTTTGTGAACTAATCTTATAAAATACATCAATGATTAAAGGAGGCATTTTCAAAAGGACAAAATGCGGGTGATACTGGATCGACTGTAAGACAATTAGGCAAAACCACGAAGCTTTTATTAAGGGAAATCGCTCAAGTGTACAGCCAAATACTGTCTTGATTGGTTGGGTTTAGACTGATGTTTAATTGTGATTGGCTGATATCGCTAAGGGTGTAAATCAGAAGCCATAACATGTCAATTAGGGACATTTCGTTACCAATACACAAGTGACAATTACGAACCTGCTCGCCATATGCCTATGGGTGAAAGGCGAGGGTAAACAAAACCATTTGATGACGACAATTAGTGTGATTTGCTAGTGTAAAGATTACCTGACTGTTGATTAACTGATGAAGTACCAACCAATACATTTATAAAGAATGATTCAAATTGTTAATTGTGAGTTTTAAGTGTGTTAAGTAAACCTATGACGAACAATTAAAAAGTATGTAGATTTACATTTTTGTTATTCGGAGAGAACAAAGCAAAAACAGAGAACAGAAAATCGCGGGGACAAAAAATAACAGATGTCGCGGTATTGTATAGGACAAGTATGAAGTAGAATGACAAACACAGAAAGTGATTGCAATTAAAGTTTGTTTGACAGAGATCTGGTTGTGCTTTCCAAAAATAAAAGAAGTTCTAGTGAATTGTTATCAATAAGTATAGCCTTATATAATGTATTTATTACACACTATCCTGACCGAATCTGGGTTGAGTCAGTGTTACGTAATTGCTGTAGCTAATTGCTGCAGCATTGAACTGACATGTGTGTTTATTGAACTTTGGCTACTGTTTCCACAGCTGTATGGTGATGTGACTGGGTCTAACTGGGAGAGGGGACAGAGAAGGGGCTGTGCGTGGTAAGGTGACCTCATGCTGTTAACCAGATGGCAATTCGTTATCAGGAGACATGACCCACCCCCTATATCTTAGAGCGAGCGCAATCACATATCGCCAGTGTCTTAAGTCCATGGGAGACAATGCGATCAACTAAAGAAATGTCTTTTCAATTTTCCTTCAAACTTAACAAGCGTGAAATGAAAATGATAAAATATTCGAATCCCAAAATCTCTATTCGAATACCGACTTGATATTCGAATATTCGTTAACATCCCTTATATATATATATATATATATATATATATATATATATATAATATAAACTTTCATTATACAAGCTATTTATTTGCTTGCAGGTCCTGAAGTCGTTGTGGTCAAGAATGGTAAACGCATATGTGGAACTGGTGCAGCTTTCTCAAATGCTCCAATAGCTCAGGACAAAGCTTACTTCGAAGTCAAGGTTCAGTCATCTGGTGAGTGTTTGCATGAATATGGTAAATTGTTTATCATTCTATAGAGATGGGGCATATATGGTTGGGCAAAAAGAGTCAAGACTTGTTATGTGTCAGGATATCAGCCCTTCATCATGTGTGTTTGGTTTCGTTTAGTGCTAGAACTTTCACATGGGTGGCCTTCCAGCTGACCTGCAGTGAGCCAAAACTTCTAACCAAACATTTTTGTAGACTACTAAAATGGCCACTTCTACGTGATGTGAAGTTTTTTAAAACAAGTTTTAAAAATCACATATTCAGATATAGCCATTTTGTTAATACATTATATAAAATTTGATTCTTGTGATGCTAGTAAAGGCCATTTTTTGTGGGATAATATTGTACAAAATCACCTTTTTATACTCATCAGGTATTGGGCATGTGCTAACTTTTGATTTGTTTTTTTTATGCTTACGTGAAATGGTGAATTTTATAAAGCCTTTCCCCTGTCTATGCTGGCAGCATAGGTCTAACCACCTTGAAATTTGTGAAACCTGTTTCTTTCGAAAATCTCACCCTAGGATCATCACTGACAAGTATTTTTCAATGGTGGGGGCTTATTTATCCTCTTACAAAATTCTATCTCTCCCTTGCAGGGATTTGGGGAGTAGGCTTGGCAACACAGAAGTGCAGTATAGACAAGGTGCCCCTAGGAGAATCAGAGGAATCATGGGTACTAAGGCATGATGGGAGAATCTTCCACCGCAATGAGGAGAAGGGACGACTGGCTGAGATACCACAAGAGTCAGATGTGGTGGTGAGATTTGTTTACATATTTGTATTATTTTTTCCATTTTTGTTTATTATTTAAATAACATCACAACAACCAGTTATGGTAATTATAGCGATGTCAAGCTATTTCGGTGAAGACCTTAGGCAAATGTTTGTATAGAACCAACACTGCACCACAGGTCAGCTTGAAGACCTTCCCACTTTTAGTTCTTTGCCACAGATTGGATTCTAACCCATGCCGTGAGAAGCTAAAGCAGTCAGAGGAGTTACAAGTTGACGACTCTACCACTTTTACATGTGTGCCCCTCTTGTATTATTGTTGTTGTTTTCATGGATTCAGTTCTTACTGTAGGCCATGTATACTTAATTATTAATACACTGTTATATCATGCTCATTTTACTTCTGTAGCTTCTCTATATAAAACCATGTAAAGATCTGTGCTTTTTTTTATTAAGGATTACTGACCCTAATGAGCATTGTCAAGACATTGATGGAGCCTTATTTGATTCAAATAAATATTATAGGGGTGTTTTATTTCTACAGTTAAACACTTTTTAGCATACTTAACTCGAGATATTATTTCAAATATATGAATATCCAAATATATGTTTTTGTGATGTAGTTTCATAAATCTCATGAAAATAATAATGTAAAAAGTAAAATAGGTCAATCTTTTTTTAATTTTCTGTATCATATATGCCTCAAAAAAGAGCTCTGGCAATTGTCTTTATACGAAAAACATGTACTATTATTTTCTTTTTTTTTAAAATATCAGTTTTAGTTAAGTCAAAATAAAATGTATATTTAATATCTAAAACATTTGAGAAAAAGAGTACCAGATTACACTGAACATTTCAAATTTAATATAATATAGACAAATGGATTTTACCTTTATTTCTTGTAAAATGCACAAAGTACATTTAACACAGGGTTGTCCTTCCTACAAGTAAATGTTTTTTGTAAACCATCTTCCCCCTTCTTTGACATCTTATGATGGGATTATATTTTATTTTGGCATCCACTGTCCACACTTGTTGCATATGCGAGACACAATATTGGTAAAATAATTTCATTGTATTGGAAAATACCCCCTCATGTGAAAAAATAAATAAAAATAGATATAATGAAAACTGTTGAAAGAAGGGGAGAGCAACCATTGACCATTGACCCATTGATACCCACTGACACCAGTATACTTGTCCATAGCCTGCTATGATTATCAGAATCGGTGGTTATTTTCTATCCATATGTCTTGCATAATTTTATTCTATGACGTATTTCAGGGCCTGACCTATGACCATGTGGAACTGAACTTTACGGTGAATGGAAATCCCCAGAATTGTCCTATTCTGGGCATTAAAGGAACTGTGTTCCCAATATTTTATGGTAAATATTGTAAAAAGTTTAAAGGTGGTATCCAACAGTTTATCTACATTAAATGCATGTAACAATATTTTTCCATGGTTACTGGGTATTCTATGCAGAATTTCTGCATAAACTCAAACTTTAGTCTGAGTACAGATGATTCTACATATAACAGAGACAGTAGGCATTGCAAAAAAAATAACTCTAAATGTCTATTCTTTCCAAATCTATAAATGAGCATGAAAGTGGTCTCTGCTAAAAACAGATACTTATGTCAGCGCAGACTACCTGGATGACAGTATAATGCGTTCTCGAAAGTAAGATGTTACATGGTTTTCTTAGTTTAAAAATAGCTATCTCTGCAGCATGACTCAGATAGGAAATATCTGTTTGTAATGATGAGTGAGATGTGCTTCACTTTTCACACAGATCTAGGGCATCAATAAACAACATTTTACAGGTAAAAATGAATTATTTGGTTATTTGAGAAAAAAATATTCTTCCAAACTGTTGGATACCATCTTTAAAACATAGATTTTGAAATTAAAAAAAATTAAAACAACTGTTATCTGTCAGTGAATTTATAAAAAGAAAGGGAACATTATGAATACCTAATGTACTAATTCAATAAATATTTGTACCAGGTGGGTAAAACTAAAGGTAACAGTATCAAACACAATATCTTTCATTTTCAGATATTGAATCTAACACTACTCAACATTGTACAATTTTAAAGAAATGGTCTTTGTTACCATTTACAGTTGATGATGGGGCCACGTTGGACGTACAGTTCACCAACTTCTATCATCAACCTCCGGATGGATATGACAGCATTCTTATTGAACAGTCACTGTTGTAGCAGGATGTCCTATATCTCCCATAGTGATGGTCTTACATCCACCATTGTTGAGGTCATGATTGTTCTATTTATACCACCCTGGTTCTTTACAGCATACAGTTGGAGTGAGACTCTGCCACAGTGTCTTGCCATGTCTGCCTACCGAACTAATCTCTTTAAGTAAGTGATAATGTATAGTTCCAGATCAGTGTTGGTACATTATGACCTAATTTGATAACAACAATTTCTTGTTTGTTATTTTGTGTGACTTTATTTGAAATGTTTAAGTTTTAGGGATTGTAACAAATAATGCAGTTGTACTGATAAAAGCAAACATTGGTAATATATTTTTCCAAAACCATTTACAGACAATATATACTTTGATGTATCAACACTAGCATGACATTGTCTTTACACCTGTACAGTGCACTCCAAGAAGCAAGGAATTTTGTCATTTCGGCAGAATATCAGTGGTTGTAATGCAAAAATCTGTGTAAATTTAATAGTTTGAACTTCCAACGAGGAACTAACAGACACCTGTAATGGAACTTAGCAAGCAGGATGTGAGTAAAACCAAGTACTTGGTACTGTAACCTGTACTGTTAGGACCAATCATATTAGTGACATACAAGTTGTGAAAAGTTGATTTTAAAAATGTATTAATTATAAATTGTTATATATATATATATATATATATATATATATATATATATATATATATATATATATATATATATATATATATATGTATATATATACTGATATGGATAATGTAAATGCATATCAGTAGAATGCATGTTATGTTTTTGTTTATTTGGGGGTTGCGTAGGTTATACAGATGGATGGAGTGAAAGAGAAATTGGGGGAAGAATTGTGAGGAGTGAAATAAGTGTGAATGTAAAATATCATTTTCATCTGACACATTCTGTCATAAAAATCCATGGCTTTCAGTGTTGTACTATTTAGGCAGTCCAGAAAAAGATAAGCATATCTACATACAGGGGTTCATATCCCAGATATTTTGAGTTTGTCAACAGGACTTGAACTTTTGCATGAATTAGTGCACTTCCTGATAAATAGCTCCCAGCAGTTTTAACTGATCTGGATCGATCTTTATTTACCCAAGCGTGATCAGTTTATGCTTAGCCACATATGGACTACCTTAGCAAAATTAAATTATATCTTGAAAGAGTGTGGGCTATAAAATGATCACAGTGTGTGCTTACAAGCATTCCACACCTATTTCATTGTAAATGAGCATACCACATCTATATTATTTTTTCTAAACAATTATTTATGTTGTTTTTAATTTGTTTGTTTTTTAATAGAATGTTTAATTTTGATATTATGCTAACACGAAATTTATGTAACCATTGTTTTAGAGCTGACATGATTAATCATGATAATGATATTATTTATGAAATATGTTTAAAATAGTGAGCAGTAGACCTATTGCTTCCTGGGTTGTGTGAATGTATTATATTTATACTGAACTATTATATGTAATGACTATGTTCTAAAACAACTCAGTTTTATAATTGTGTCATGAGTTGCTGTCTAAAAGGCAACATTAAGAATAGGCAAATTCATTGTAACAGCATTGACTGGATGTAATTTTTAAACTTGGAAAAGTCATATTTGAAGGGGAAAAAAAAGAGTAAGATCTTTACTGAAAAAAGTTTCATTTTGGGTTTCTTATATAATTTATTATTTCTCATATTAATTTAGAATTATGTTAGTTTAGATTTAATTTCTACATGTAAGTACAAAGACATGCATGCTGCTTTTGATAAATGTCATAAATAACAACATCAAAAACTGATAATCATACACACAAACTACACATAAAACGGTGTATAAATCAGCATATACCAGAAAACTGCTCACACATATCCACACAAACACACGTACAGACGTGTGCACACCACTTTAAACATCAGGTTCATTATGCACAGAAACCAACTACAAATTTTTACCCATGTCACCCACTTTTGTATTTGTGTATTTTAGTTTGTGATAGTGCAATATTTATGATGATAATTTGTGCTATATGCAGGTATTTTTTTTTAGTTGTAATTGCCATTAGAATCACTATGTAATTAGATGCAGTTCAGGAGTATGATTTTTAGTGCTGTCAAATCTCAGTAGGGACACTATGAAGCTCAGTTAGTAAAGCATTCAACCTGACATTGATGACAGGCAGGTTCAAACACTGACTGCTAGAAGTAAAGCCTTCACCAGACATTGATGACAGGCAGGTTCAAACACTAGCTGCTAGAAGTAAAGCCTTCACCAGACATTGATGACAGGCAGGTTCAAACACTGGCTGCTAGTAGTAAAGCCTTCACCAGACATTAATGGCAGGCAGGTTCAAACACTGGCTGCTAGTAGTAAAGCCTTCACCTTGACATTGATGACAGGCAGGTTTAAACACTGGCTGCTAGTAGTAAAGCCTTCACCCAGACATTGATGACAGGCAGGTTCAAACACTGGCTGCTAGTATTAAAGCCTTTACCAGACATTAATGACAGGCAGGTTTAAACACTGGCTGCTAGTAGTAAAGCCTTCACCAGACATTGATGACAGGCAGGTTCAAACACTGGCTGCTAGTAGTAAAGCCTTTACCAGACATTAATGACAGGCAGGTTCAAACACTGGCTGCTAGTAGTAAAGCCTTCACCCTGACATTGATGACAGGCAGGTTTAAACACTGGCTGCTAGTAGTAAAGCCTTCACCCTGACATTGATGACAGACAGGTTCAAACACTGGCTGCTAGTAGTAAAGCCTTCACCCTGACATTGATGACAGGCAGGTTCACACACTAGCTGCAAGTAGTAAAGCCTTCACACTGACATTGATTACAGACAGGTTCAAACACTGGCTGCTAGTAGTAAAGCCTTCACCAGACATTAATGACAAGCAGGTTCACACACTAGCTGCTAGTAGTAAAGCCTTCACCCAGACATTGATGACAGGCAGGTTCAAACACTGGCTGCTAGTAGTTCAGCCTTCACCCAGACATTGACAACAGGCAGGTTCAAACACTGGAGGCACACGTTCTCTGCTTATCCACTTGAAGTATAAAACAATTAACATTTGAGGTAAAAAGTTACATTCATTTGCTTAGTAATGTAATGCCTACATTGTTGTTACTTATGTTTTCTATATGCTTGTTATATTTTTATTTTAGGTGATGTAAATATTTTTAGACTAGCCTATGTTGTTTTCAGAAAACAAAGGTTTTGTCCATCAAACTGTCTTTTTCACTTCAAGGTAACATTTAAAAAAAAACATAATTATATTTCATATTTAGAAATCTGGGCACAAGTTTCAGTAAGTGCTGTTGTACAAACCTTTGCTGGCTTGTAAGTTTTTCTTGGGAATGAAAATTTAAATCAATATGCAGGGGTTCTAAATTGAGCATTTAATATAAAATTATGGTAAACTATAAATATAAACTATGACAAATAAAGAGTACATAGCCGTGTACTTACTTGATCATGTCATTGGAGGGTTTGTTGTGCTTCTGTTAACTTCCATTTGTAAATCATCATGATAAATAATCCATATGTTAAATACACATTATCCTGTAAATCTTTTGTTTTGCTGTATGTCACTAAATGTCCTTAAACTCCTCCCCTTGGATGGTTTTTATTCACTTTTAAAGATATTTAGTGATACTTTGTGACAAATAAGGCCAAATGTATGGAGCACTTGAAAAGTCACCCAAAATTCTGCTTGTTGATGTCAAAATAAAGTGGGGACCAGAAACAATAGTTCATTTAAATGGATCATATTCAAATATAGTTTATAGTTGGGTGTTTAAGAATCAACTAACATATGCTTGGCAGCAGTCAACACAAATGCATAAAGTAATATGTCTTAGCTTGGTTATTTCAAAAGAAAGCATTGTTGTGTACTAATGTATGGCTGGCTACCCATTATCTATCAAATAGACAAATGAATGTATGACATGTTTTCTATGGATAGGTACATCACTGTTGCATGTAGGAACAGATTAGAAAAAAAAACATGTACATGAAAACCATGCCGATAACACCATGAACCGTTCGAAAAGGGTCGGTGAAGTATATTTACATAAACCGACATATGCGATCAGTGTAAAGTGTAAACCACGTGGTGAACGGTCCATTGTTTTATCTAGTCCAACCATTAACGAAGTGATCAAAATCGGCTCTAGTAGAAACAAACTTGTGAACAACAAAAATATATTCTTAAAAACGCAGCAGATGCATGTATGCGATTGTTACATGTATTTATATGCCAAGTGTGCAGTACAACCTTAACAACATTTAAGCAACATTTAATATTCCCTGAAATAAATCAGCGTTATAAAATATAAATTCATATTGAGTATTGTAGTGCACACATTACAAACGTAAGGCCTTTCTGGTGATGTTAACAGAATGACCTTGGAATATAACTATTAAGTCAGTTTTTTTCCCGGAAGATGACAATGTTTTGTTAGTTTATCATCAAAATTAAAAGGCTGCCGTTAAATTATTGTAAATGATTCTTATCCTAGGAAAATTCTCATCCTAGGAAAGGTTTTCACCGGCTCGGCAAGGGACGTTACCATTAAAATTAACATTCTTGTTTGACCCAGTTACACCACTTATTATTGTTTTTGAAGAAAGCACTATTTTCCAAAGCTTCTAAGAGGTTGCTGAAACGTCAAGTTCTATAGGTCTTTCTTAACCCGTTTGAGCGTGTATTCATTATGGTACTCGTCTGAAATTCATAGGACCGCAAAAAAGGTAATTAAACGTATTTACCGACTGTGCACAGGCATGAGATAAAACAAACACTTCTTAAAAAAGCATATTTATTTACCAACAATAATGTATAGCTCGTAAAAACTACAATAAAAATGCTAAACAGTTTAAAAGAGCTGATCGTTTTAGCAGCAACAATGTTATTGCACAACGTAAAAATAACAAACTGTAAACAATGTATTTTTATTTTTACCAGTGTGTTGAGACGTAAGCCTATGTTCAAATGATCACAATTATCGTTTACCAGTATGCATGCAAACAACATTTAGACATAAGCATAAACATAGTTTGACTATGAATCAGCTCGTCATGAAAATAACTGAGTGCAAATATGACTGAACTAAATATAGAATAGTTCCCGGTTTTTAAATTATTTATCACCAAGTGGTCAGCGCGAGCGTTTGAACGAGTGGCGTAGGATTTCATACACAAGAAAAAAATATTAATTTCTGTTTCGAGAAGTAAGTTTCAGCTTAAAGCCCTATAAATGTTACAATTAAAATCTATCACTTGATATCTATTTTCCGCAGGTTGCGTTCAAATATAACATGCCCTCTGAAAATGGGGTTCCAAATTAAATTTCTTCTTTGAAAATTTAAAACACAACCATAATACTTAAAAGTATGTAAATGTGATATTATTTAGTAAAAAAATACCAATGTAATAACGTACTAAAATATAAAACCCAGTGCGTAGTAATACAAGGTCATGTAATGTTTGGTTGTCCGGTAACAAGGCCGCCATTTTGTCAAACCATGGATCCAAAGTAATCTAATATCTGAACAGTAAAAAACTTTATTAACTTACATGGCTGGAGGCTGGCAAACAGAGCGGGGATGTCGTAAGTAATGGTTATTCTTAATGTTATTTTCAAAGTTCAACTTCACATTTTGAGTTATAAATCATGATATTTCATTGGCAGGCATAAAATTAAGAAGAAATCGTGTGCATACACGTGGCGCCATATTGTTAAGTGTTGCTGCTCCGTGGTTCTAATAATTCCTGACCGAAATCGGGCACTATCGATTTTGAATCGATTCTCACTGACCCGTTGTGGTTATGTTGTCATTTACGTGACACTATGGAATGATGAATATGCGCAATTTAAAAACAACATATATAACAACATAGCATAGAAATTAAGTCAGTTCTTTGTTCAAATGTATGGCCTCAGTCAAAATTTTAGGAAGCGGCAACTTTTCAGCACCTTCACGGTAGTTATTAATTTGCAGATTAGCCCGAATGGTTCGAACCGACAACTGGAAAAGTCTAGGTACAAGCATCGCCAGGTGCCGAAACACCTCGAGCATAATGGGATTTTCCTGCAGTGAATTCGGTGGAGGTTTGGTCCAGTCCCGCAGATAATGGACTCTGGTGACGTCATATCCGCAAGTGACGAGCACCGTGGCGATGTCAAAGGCACCAATGTCCATTGCGAGATGAAAAACGTCTGCATTATAATCAAGACTGCCTATTTTCACCCGACCAAGACGGTAGAAGTCACTTTTGTATCGGAGAAGTATTTTTGTAGTGACGATGTCTCGATTCTTGCAGGCAACTTGAAGAGGAGTGATCCCACAGAAGACTGAAGATAACAAGATGACAGTGGTAAATGTAATTTAGTTTAATTCCATCTACGTACCATATATTTCGTGGTTGCACCAGCGACGACCTACTATTAAAGAAAAATATTGTGAATACTATGTGGTGGTGAATACTAAGCTATGATTCTGATGGTCACAAAAATAGTGACCGCATTTTTGCTAGTAATTACATAAACTATAAAGACACAACTGTGTCCAATACGTTGTTTGGACAGCTGGAATGGTATCAAAATTATAAAGTTATTATAAAATAAATTAATAGAAGAAAACACAATCCGTCTTACAGTTCGCATTCTGGTCAGCCCCATTGTCCAGTAGGTAGGTGACAAGCGGCGTACAGCCACACCTGGTTGCCATTGACAACACGTTACTGTGTTCACACCGACTGTCGTTCAAGTTCGCTCCCACCTGAGAGTAAAATGGTTAATACTGAATGTTCAATAGTAAAGAAATATTAAGCTTTCATCCAGTAGGTTCGGGTATTAGTGAAAGAATACGCTTTTACAGCACCAAACTATTAAGTTTATGTATCCTTTATAGACTTTAACGGTGGTTCCAAACAACCGATCCAGGGGGAAGATACAATACGACAGTTACCAAGAGTTACTCATTCCAAGTTGATTTAAAATGGTACGTCATTTGATATCGACTTTAACACAGCCATCAATAAAATAAAACCATTTGTTTCTATGCAGCTCTTTCCCTGTTGACAAACAAGTAAATCAAACGCCACCAGTGAAAATTATCAATGTATATTTTATCCGATTAATTATCGTCTCAACTTATTACCTGGATCAACATGATGATGATAATCATTAGGTCCTCTTCCAGTTCCCTGTTGCTGTTCAATCTACAGTGGTACCAGAGCAGGTTTGTGATTGGACACTTTCCACCCTTGTCTACGGTGCTTGGGTCCGCTCCCGCTCCCAGGAGTAGCTCCACCACGCCCACATTTCTTGTCAACATGGTGCACTGCAGATAAACGAAATTAAGTGAATATGTCAGACTTAAATTCATTGGCAACAAGTATATACAAGTAGTGCATATATGCAGTTAATAGGAAAACTACACTGTTGTACACTGTTGTCGGATTGGTGGAATGCGCCCGTAACCGAGAGCTGTTAGAGTCGCCGACCTTGGACGGCAATTTTCACGTGGGAAGGTTTTCCAGTTGACCTATGGTGTGCCAGTGGTTTGACACTGACATATGTCTAGGGTTTGCCTTAACAATAATGAACATTGTCGATGCGATGTAAAAAAACAAACCTAACCGGTTGTACAATGACTGACCTACCTTGGAGTGCCGTCCGTCTGTCCCGGTTAACCGGATAGACAATTATTGACATACCTGGAGTGCTGTCCGTCTGTCCCGGTTAACCGTTGTTCAATGACCGGCCTAGCTAGAGTGATGTCCATCTGTCCCGGTTAACTGGCTGTACAATGATTGGCCTACTTGGAGTGAAGTCCGTCAGTCCCGGTTAACAGTTGTACAATGATTAACCTACCTGGAGTGATGTCCGTCTATCCCGATTAACCGGTTGTTCAATGATTGACCTACCTGGAGTGCTGTCCGTCTATCTCGGTTAACAGTTGTACAATAATTGGCCTACCTAGAGTGATGTCCGTCTATCCCGGTTAACCAGCTGTACAATGATTGGCCTACCTGGAGTGATGTCCGTCTATTTCGGTTAACCGGCTGTACAATGTTTGGCCTACCTCGAGTGCTGTCCGTCTACTTCGGTTAACCGGTTGTACAATGATTGGCCTACCTAGAGTGATGTCCGTCTATCTCGGTTAACCGGTTGTACAATGATTGGCCTACCTGGAGTGCTGTCCGTCTATTTCGGTTAACCGGTTGTACAATGATTGGCCTACCTGGTGTGATGTCCGCCTGTCCCGGTTAACTGTTATACAATGATAGACCTACCTGGAGAGCTGTCCGTCTGTCCCGATAACACTTCTGGTTACAGTCGGCCCCCTCCCCTAAGAGCATGCGCACAATGGTGATGGCGACGTCAGAGTCCATGTGCTTGTTGCCACACACCATCATCAGCGGTGTCACTCCATTGTTTGTAATGGCGTTAACATCGGCTTTATATTTCAGGAGCACCTGTGGGAATTGATATACAAAACATAACTCATGTTTGACAATTTCGCAAAGAAGTAATGGGCTGTTGTTTGCATTTGTACTTACCTTTACGTTAAACTCTATTTGCCAGAAGCCCTTTTTGAAAGTGAAAATGTTTGATACCTGACTGTAGTCAAAGCTAGACCACTTCCGGTTCGCGAATTATGGCATTGTCGTCAGACATGCATTACCATAGTAAAGATTAATCGCAGGGCTCAATACATATCCAACGTAATTTCATCTCAACATCTTAAAAGCATAAAAGCTTACTATTAAAAGAAATTGAACGACTAGAGTAGTCGAAACATATCTACATGTAGCTTAAATTTCATTTCGGATACACAAGATGTCTTATTGGTGGATCTTCACCTACTTCAATACACTCGATGGCACCACCCTCGACGGCAATATGAAGAGCTGTCTTGCCGTACCTGTCACCAATGTCCACGATATCTGGATCGTGAGCCAGCAAGAGTTCTGCTATCTCATGATACTGGGTCAACATACAGTACATCAACGGGGTTTGGTACCAGGTGTCCTCAATGGCGAGGTCCGCACCTTTCTCGAGGAGGACCTACAACAGCATAGGCAAATAATGCAATTGGTTATAAGGTCTCGCAAGAGATTGTCATACTTGTCTTTTATGGCAGATGCAACACCGTTCTGTAAAAGGTTAAAGAACAACCAATAAAGTGCAACCTTCTGTTTCACTTAAATTGTCAATAATAGAAAAGGCCAAACGGATTTTTAAGGCCTGTAAGCCATGTATTTGTGTACATGTGTACATTGTATGTCCTTTGATTCTGTGATCACAAAATGGTCACCATTTGTCCGCTGTCCCCCGAAAGAAAATAAAACAAAGAGGTTTATCAGATTTCATTTAGTTTTCATTGAAGTCTTATTCAGATTCTGACAAAGAAAAAAATGGTTATGGTAAACGTAACATCTTTAAACAATTCCAGTTAAACTTTCATTCTCAATTTGACGAACATACTAACCCAACATGAAACAAAGTAAACGTATTTAACGTTTTATTACATGTGAGGTCGGACTACATAATTAATCATTTTCTTGCTATACATAATGTTTGCAACCTGATTTTATTATTTGATTTTAAGTATGGTGCAATACATAGGGGACAAAATTTTGTGTAGTTTTCTTTTTTTACCAAATTAGATCGGTAGAAGACACATACAAGAACAAAAGTCTTTTGCGTCTCCAATGAATATATATATAGAATACCTTAACGCATTCCATCCTGCCTTTCTCACAGCACATGTGCAGGATGGACTTGGCGGAGATTAGGGTTAGGTCCTCGTAGAACTCGTTAACATTTCCACCCGATTCTAGAAGAGACCGCAATACTTCCGGCTGGTCGGTCTCCACGGCGTTGTAGATCTGCCCGTCCATGTTTGAGACTTTGTCGATGTAAGCGATTAGTATGGAACTATCTGCAAAGAAAGTTATTTCTGTTGTTGTTTAATGAGTGCAATAATATTGTCATATGTCAAATATGTAGCCATCCACTTACGACATCTCCATGCCGTATCGCGAACGCTGATGTGTCTTGAATGTAAGAAAGTATGGTCATGACAGTTTAGTTTGAAACAAAACAAACCAACTACAGTCATAATGATATTCTGTTTTTGCATGACATTTAAGATCAATTATTGAAATGTGTGTTGTATATTTTATATATCTAACTAAAGCTCGTAAAATAGATATACTCATGATAAGCACACCTTTAATTTGACGTTCAGGCCTTATGGCCCTTTCACAAACAAAGGCAACTTTGCAGAACTATATTTTGAAATCCCCATAAACTTGTACAAAATTGTTGATTGCCAAAATTCAGGGTTAGCTGGGATACTCATTTCAATTTCGCCGTAGCTTGTTTTCCTATCGTGCGTCAGCAAAATCTTTTCTGTTGAAAGCTTCAAAACAAAAACCACACAAATGATGCAATGACTTACAAAACTTCACAAGATCAGATTGGCAACGTTTCACATTTCTCCAGAGAAAGCATGCTGAGATGGCAAAACGAATTTTAACTTAGTTTTCTATTAAGACCTTAAAACAAATATATACAATCTATTCCATGCAAGAACAACGTGAGGCAGTTAAGTTGGCAGGGTTGATGTGGCAATTTGCCCTGCAAAGAACAATAGCTCATTAAGTAATTCACATTGTCCATATTATTAGGATTACAAAAACTCAATAACCAAGGGCAGTAATACATAAGTTTATATATAAGTATTTAAGCATACGTTCACAAAAATGCACAATATTTAACAATAACGTCCAAATTGGATGTCAAACCCATTGAAAACGGTATATTGTAAGGACATAAAACTACCATCTACAACAACAACAAATCAACACGTACTTGCACAAATTATTCAAAACATTACAAAAACGACTGCCAGAACAGTTTCAACTAATTTTGGCTGCACGAAGCATTGTGGTAGCCACGGTCTGGCACACAAGCATGGCGTTGCGGCAAATAATAATCCAAACTCAAGGTAAGGAAAAGAAAGGCGCCAATACTTGGCATTAAGTCTAATGGTTGCATTAAAGGCTGACATTTCTGATGAATTTTCAAGCTCTGCACACGGTAGGCATTTTGATGCACTTCTAGAAGTACTGTTTGTTTTTTAAACATTGAAAGGTTGTTCAAACCGTTGTAAACACTATAAACACAGATGTCTGATATCGGATATAAATACAAAATATCGACTATTTAAGTATACGTCAATACAGCACTCCGACTAAACATACATACAAATCCTACACATATTAGGGAGTTACGTCTACACAATATTATTGACAAAAATATTATTATGGTCAATAAATATCTACCAGCCCCTCGTAGTATATTCACGTCAAAATGATGCTAGCCAGCTTTCGTAGATACTGTTTATAGAATTTGGTTAACAGCTGAGTTAATGCGTTTGGAGCCATTCTGCTTAGAAGTAATTGCACTGCCCAGTAGTCATATCTGTAGGGCCTTGGCTTTTTAAGTGGATATTTTGTGCTAAAGAGTACATTATATTTTATCAATCTAAATAGTGAAGCACTTTATTTTATCTGTCTTTTTTAACACTTTACATGTGCGAGTGATTTATTGTTAAGACACTGTCGATTGAAACTCAACTGCAACGAAATGAGTCTCAATATCTCTAAATACTTTAAGATGTTATACTGAATCAAGAAGCGTCATGTACAGTTAAATCAGTTCTTATTAATGACGAACTCTATCGGACTAAACTTTATTCGGATGTCACGTTTTTTGTTTTTTCTGAAGATGTTTATGTACATTTATTAAATTATTAAACGGATGGATATGTTTCTTACATTTCACCGACACATACTGGCTAACGTCCAGCTAATTATTGCTGAAGGAAGACCCCAGATTTATGTTTGGGAAGAACCACTGGCGCACCGCAGGTAAGTTGGAAAACCTCCGACATGTGTGTCCACTGTGGAAAGTTGATATTTATATAGAATACCATAATTTGCATAATCATTAAGTATTTCGTACATACCAAACGCAACTTTAAAATTGTTCAAATGCATACACCTAGAAACGACACTGGACATTTCTTTTCCAAAATCATATCGTTTTTTCAGATGATTGTAAACAATAAACGGTAATCTTATCTTGTATTGAGTGTTTTTTTGTTGTTATTGATGATGTCGTTGTTGTTGTTTTAGTGATGACTTACAGTAACCGACAAAACCACTTCACCAGCAAATTTTTTTTATAGCAAATATTCTAATGAGGCCACGATACATTTAGGACTACAAACAGCTGAAATAAGCTGATAGCCTTCATATAGGTCGCACGTACCAGGGAAGGATTCAGGGGCGGGGATGCATCCCCTACGAACCAAATAAAAGAGTCGTGTTGTTTAAACGTGTAAGCTTACAAATACTAAGCTTTTATCTGTTGACTGCTTAGGCCAAAGTAAGGATTCCTTACTGTGTATACATATCTAGTATTTTCTGCGATAAAGTTGAATAGATCTTGATTCATCTCAAACATACCACCCTCCACCGCACCACAACAAAAATTTTCTGGATCCACCCTGGCACGTACCAATGCGTGTGTGCAAGAAATCGCGAATTTCAAGCGCCAATAAACTAACGGACAAATACCTCTTTGTTTTGTATAAGCTGCAAACGTGGCATAGTATATGTATCAAGCGTTAAACATTTGTATTAATATAGAAAATGGTGTGCTAGATACTATAACGGTCACAGCAAAATTTGGCAGCATGAAGAAAATCTGCACCTGTTTGCATTGGTGCTGTGCTTTTATCTGCAACAAATATTGCAAATAACGGGAACAAGGACGTCTCAAAAGGGATACACTTTTCCAAAACACTATAGAAACGTTGACGCAAATAATTGACTGATTTTGGCTGAACGAAGTATTGTGGTAGCCACTGCCTGAAAAAAAAACCCATAAACATGGCATTGAATCAAACATTTTAAAGGAAAATCAGCAAGGTGCCAAATCGTTGGCATTGAAAATGTAGATTGCATTACAGAAAGAAAATCCTAAGGATTTCCTTTCACTGCTCAATAAGCATTAATTGTGCATTCTAATGTACTTTTTTGAAATCCTTATTTCTGAATAAAAGAATCTAGAAAAAAGATGCTTAACATATTTTTTCGATAAGGAAACGAATTACACACTGACCAATGTTTGTGTTTAGTTTTAAACGACGTCGCCATACGAAAGTCACCATTTCGCATTATTTAACATCAGTTATATGCTGATAGCAAAGAAAAAGTTGATGTCATTTGCTTAAAGAGAGAGAGTATTTACAATAGACATCGCACTTCCTTGTTGTTAATTTCAAATTGAAACAATCTTTTAATCTTTAGAACGTAGTTCATTTAAACTGCCGACTACAACGACGACTGTGAATACAACAACATTGACTACTACACTGACAACTGTTTTGACTGAAACGTTGCCAACAACACTGACGAATACAATGCTGACTACATAGTTCATTACAATGCTGACTATACTAACAATTACACTAATAACTACAACGAAGACTTTTAAATACAATAACACTGACGACTACACTGACGACAACACTGAAGACTACATTGCCGACTAAACTGACGACAACACTGAAAACTACGTTGCCGACTAAACTTATTACTAAACGGTCGGCTACACTGCAGACTACACTTACGACTAAACTGATGACTACTGCGGACTACAGAGATGACTACACAGACGACAACACTGCCGATTACACTGCCGACTACACTGATGACTACACAGACGACAACACTGCCGACTACACTGACGAATACAAATAATGACTACATTGATGACTACACTGATGACTACATTACCGACTACACTTATGACTAAACTGATGACTACTGCCGACTACAAGGATGACTTCACAGACGACAACACTGCCGATTACACGGATGACTACACTGATGACTACACTGATGACTACATTGCCGAGTACACTTATGACTCAAGTGATAGCTACTGCCAACTACACTGATGACTACACAGACGACAACACTTCCGATTACACTGATAACTATACTGATGACTACACTCATGACTACTGCCGACTACACTCATGACTACACAGACGACAACACTGCCGACTACACTGACGAATACAAATTATGACTGCACTGATGACTACAATGACCACTACACTGAGAACTGCAATGATAAATACGCTTACGACTACATTAACGGCAATGTATGACTACACTTATAACAGCACTGATGACTACACTTATTACAACACTGATGACTAAACAGACGACAACACTGCCGACAATACTGATTACAACATTCGTGACAATACTGATGACTACACTGATGAATACACACCTATTACAACACCGATGACAGCAATGATGACTACACTGATGACAGCACTGACCAGAACACTAATGACTACACTGATGACGACACTGGCAACAACATTGATTACTACACTGATAACAATACTGATGACAACATCGATGACAACACTGATGACTACACTGATTACAACACTGATGACTACACTAATTACAACATGAATGACTACACTGATGACTACATAGATAACTACACTGATGATTACACTGATGACTACATTCATGACTACACTGATTACAACAGGGATGACTACATTAATTACAACACTGACGACAACACTGACGACAACATTGATGACAGCACTGAATACTACACTGATCACTACACTGATGACTACCTTGACGACAATACTGATGACTACACTGATGACTACAGTTATTACAACACTAATGACAACACTGATGACTACATTGGCAATAGCACTGATTACCACACTGATGACTACACTGATTACAACTCTGACGACAACACTGATCACAACACTGATCACAACACTAATGACAACACTGATGACTACACTGATGACAACACTGACGACTACACAAATGACAACACTGACGACAACACTGACAACTACACTGATGACTACACTGACGACAACACTGAATACTATACTGATGACTACACTGACGACAACACTGAATACTATACTGATGACTACACTGAATACTATGCTGATGACTACACTGACGACAACACTGAATACTATACTGATGACTACACTGACGAATATACTGACGACAACATTGATGACAACACTGACGAAAACATTGACGACCACATTGATGACAATTTTGATAACTACAATGAATACAACACTAACGACAACACTGACGCCAACACGGATGACTACAATGAATACTACATTGATGGCTACACTGAATACTAGACTGTGATCACTACACTGACGACAACACTGATGACAACACTGATCACTACACTGATGACAGCACTGAATACTACACTGATGACTACACTGAATACTACACTGATGACTACACTGAATACTACACTGATGACAGCACTGAATACTACACTGATGACTACACTGAATACTACACTGATGACAACACTGATGACAACACTGATGACTACACTGAATACTACACTGATGACTACACTGAATACTACACTGATGACAGCACTGAATACTACACTGAATACTACACTGAACACTACACTGATGACTACACTGAATACTAAACTGATGACTACACTGAATACTACACTGAATACTACACTGAATACTACACTGATGATAACACTGAATACTACACTGATGACTACACTGAATACTACACTGATGACTACACTGAATACTACACTGATGACAACACTGATCACTACACTGATGACAGCACTGAATACTACACTGATGACAACACTGATGACAACACTTATGACTACACTGACGACAACACTGAATACTATACTGATGACTACACTGACGAATATACTGACGACAACATTGATGACAACAGTGACGAAAACATTGACGACCACATTGATGACAACATTGATAACTACAATGAATACAACACTAACGACAACACTGACGCCAACAAGGATGACTACACTGAATACTACATTGATGGCTACACTGAATACTAGACTGTGATCACTACACTGGCGACAACATTGATGACAACATTGATAACTACAATGAATACACCACTGACGACAACACTGACGCCAACACGGATGACTACACTGAATACTACACTGATGACTACACTGAATATTACACTGATGACTACACTGACGACAACACTGATGACAACACTGATCACTACACTAATGACAGCACTGAATACTACACTGATGACTACACTGAATACTACACTGATGACTACACTGAATACTACACTGATGACAGCACTGAATACTACACTGATGACTACACTGAATACTACACTGATGACTACACTGAATACTACACTGATGACTACACTGAATACTACACTGATGACTACACTGAATACTACACTGATGACAGCACTGAATACTACACTGATGATTACACTGAATACTACACTGATGACTACACTGAATACTACACTGATGACTACACTAAATACTACACTGATGACTACACTGAATACTACACTGATGACAGCACTGTATACTACACTGATGACTACACTGAATACTACACTGATGACTACACTGAATACTACACTGATGACAGCACTGAATACTACACTGATGACTACACTGAATACTACACTGATGACTACACTGAATACTACACTGATGACTACACTGAATACGACACTGATGACAACACTGATCACTACACTGATGACAACACTGATCACTACACTGATGACAACACTGATCACTACACTGATGACAGCACTGATGACAACACTTATGACTACACTGACGACAACACTGAATACTACACTGATGACAACACTGATCACTACACTGACGACAACACTGACGACAACACTGAATACTACACTGATGACAACACTGATCACTACACTGATGACAACACTGATCACTACACTGATGACAGCACTGATCACTACACTGATGACAACACTGATCACTACAATGATGACTACACTGATCACTACACTGATGACAACACTGATCACTACACTGATGACAGCACTGAATACTACACTGATGACAACACTGATGACAACACTGATGATTACACTGACGACAACACTGAATACTACACTGATGACAGCACTGATCACTACACTGAATACTTCACTGATGACAACACTGATCACTACACTGATCACTACACTGATGATAACACTAAATACTTCACTGATGTCAACACTGATCACTACACTGATGACAACACTGAATACTACACTGATGACAACACTGATCACTACACTGACGACAACACTGATGACAACACTGAATACTACACTGATGACAACACTGATCACTACACTGATGACAACACTGAATACTACACTGATGACAACACTGATCACTACACTGACGACAACACTGACGACAACACTGATCACTACACTGATGACAACACTGAATACTACACTGATGACAACACTGATCACTACACTGATGACAACACTGAATACTACACTGATGACAACACTGATCACTACACTGACGACAACACTGACGACAACACTGAATACTACACTGATGACAACACTGATCACTACACTGACGACAACACTGACGACAACACTGAATATTACACTTACGACAACACTGACGACAACACTGAATACTACATTGATGACAACACTGATCACTACACTGATGACAACACTGATGATTACACTGACGACAACACTGAATACTACACTGATGGCAACACTGATCACTACACTGAATACTACACTGATGACAACACTGATCACTACACTGATCACTACACTGATGACAACACTGATCACTACACTGATGGCAGCACTGATCACTACACTGATGACAACACTGATCACTACACTGATGACTACACTGATCACTACACTGATGACAACACTGTTCACTACACTGATGACAGCACTGAATACTACACTGATGACAACACTGATGACAACACTGATGATTACACTGACGACAACACTGAATACTACACTGATGACAGCACTGATCACTACACTGAATACTACACTGATGACAACACTGATCACTACACTGATCACTACACTGATGATAACACTGAATACTACACTGATGTCAACACTGATCACTACACTGATGACAACACTGAATACTACACTGATGACAACACTGATCACTACACTGACGAGAACACTGACGACAACACTGAATACTACACTGATGACAACACTGATCACTACACTGACGACAACACTGACGACAACACTGAATACTACACTGACGACAACACTGACGACAACACTGAATACTACACTGATGAAAACACTGATCACTACACTGATGACAACACTGAATACTACACTGATGACAACACTGATCACTACACTGATGACAACACTGAATACTACACTGATGACAACACTGATCACTACACTGACGACAACACTGACGACAACACTGATCACTACACTGATGACAACACTGAATACTACACTGATGACAACACTGATCACTACACTGATGACAACACTGAATACTACACTGATGACAACACTGATCACTACACTGACGACAACACTGACGACAACACTGAATACTACACTGATGACAACACTGATCACTACACTGACGACAACACTGACGACAACACTGAATACTACACTTACGACAACACTGACGACAACACTGAATACTACATTGATGACAACACTGATCACCACACTGATGACAACACTGATCACTACACTGATGACAACACTGATCACTACACTGATGACAGCACTGATCACTACACTGATGACAGCACTGAATACTACACTGATGACAGCACTGATCACTACACTGACGACAACACTGAATACTACACTGATGACAACACTGATCACTACACTGATGACTACACTGAATACTACACTGATGACTACACTGAATACTACACTGATGACAACACTGATCACTACACTGATGACAACACTGATCACTACACTGATGACAACACTGATCACTACACTGATGACAACACTGATCACTACACTGATGACAACACTGATCACTACTCTGATGACAACACTGAATACTACACTGATGACAGCACTGATCACTACACTGACGACAACACTGACGACAACGCTGAATACTACACTGATGACAACACTGATCACTACACTGATGACAGCACTGATCACTACACTGATGACAACACTGATCACTACACTGATGACAACACTGATCACTACACTGATGACAGCACTGAATACTACACTGATGACAACACTGATCACTACACTGATGACAGCACTGATGACAACACTTATGACTACACTGACGACAACACTGAATACTACACTGATGACTACACTGAATACTACACTGATGACTACACTGAATACTACACTGATGACTACACTGAATACTACACTGATGACAGCACTGAATACTACACTGATGACTACACTGAATACTACACTGATGACTACACTGAATACTACACTGATGACAACACTGATCACTACACTGATGACAATACTGATCACTACACTGATGACAACACTGATCACTACACTGATGACAGCACTGAATACTACACTGATGACAGCACTGATGACAACACTTATGACTACACTGACGACAACACTGAATACTATACTGATGACTACACTGACGAATATACTGACGACAACATTGATGACAACAGTGACGAAAACATTGACGACCACATTGATGACAACACTGATAACTACAATGAATACAACACTAACGACAACACTGACGCCAACACGGATGACTACAATGAATACTACATTGATGGCTACACTGAATACTAGACTGTGATCACTACACTGACGACAACACTGATGACTACACTGATCACTACACTGATGACAGCACTGAATACTACACTGATGACTACTCTGAATACTACACTGATGACTACACTGACTACTACACCGATGACAACGCTGATCACTACACTGATGACAACACTGAATACTACACTGATCACTACACTGATGACAGCACTGAATACTACACTGATGACTACACTGACGAATATACTGACTACTAGACTGATGACTTCACTGATGACTACACTTATCACAACAATGATGACAACACTGAATACTACACTGATGACAACACTGATTATTACATTGATGACTACACTGGTGACAACACTGATTACAACACGGATGACTATACTGATGACAACACTGATGACTACTTTGATTACAACTCTGATTGCTACACATTGATTATGACACTGATGATTACACTTATTACAGCAATGATGACAACACGGATGACTACACCGATGACAACACTGATGATTACACTGATGACTACACTGATGATTACGCTGATTACAACACGGATGACTACACTGATAACAACACTGATGACTTTACTGAGGACTAAACTGATGATTACACTGAATACTACACTGATGACTACACAGACGAATACATTGCTGACTCCAGTGATAACTAAACAGACCGTTTCTCTTTATATTGACATTCATGACGATTGATCACATGTTTTCAAGACTATTTAGTATAACGTTTTATTTGTAGACAAATGTAAGACAATTTATTTCTCGGCCAAATTACACACGTAACTTTGTTGTCTAAAATAAGTAACCAAAAGTGGCACTGGAAAGGAATACGTTATTCATAAATGGTAACTGATAATTATGAATACGCTTTTACGTACAGTGTCGTTGACACTTTTTAATAAAAGAAGGATTATGTGGATTTGAGACAAGATTAAAGCTTAATTAAACTAAAATGTTCCTGGATAAGTACCGCATGTAAGTAACAATCGAGTATTTAATAAGTTAAAATGATAATTTAATGCTAAATAAGAATACTAGCTAACTTGATCCCGAAATAGATGTTAGTTGTGAAACCCATTAATTAGAAACATACATATATAAAAAATAACCATAGATATCCTTTAGCTTTTTAATGCTTATTGCAACTTGATAACACGTGTTGTGAACGAAGTATTGCCACTGCAACGTCTGTCGGTAATAACTTGAAATACAAATCATGCCTGCCATTACAACATACGTTAATCAGAATTTCTTGAAATAAAACTCAAGACTAATTTTGCTAATAGGACGCCCACGCGGTTGAGGCGAGACATAGTTTGCTACATTAACAAATTAAACTATGCTGTAAGTTTTTACTTACTTTTTGTTCAGTCTATCTTTTTAATCCCTGTCACCCTAGAACTAGTGTTGTTTGATATGGCGGGATAAACTTGGTCTAGTTAAGTAACTGTCACACTCTATTCATACGTATGTTCTGTTTGTTGTATAACAAAAATACTATTGCGAAATAAAGAGCTCAGTTTCACGATGTTTGTAGAAGCTACCAGATTCTTCAAAGAGGCACCAATGGCTGCCTTTGTTTACTAAACAGCCGAAGCACGTCTGAGAGATATATTGGTACCCTGTCTAAGAGACAGGTGTATTTAGCCGCCGGGCACCAACTATGCAGATGTATACATGTTTGTACTTTTGGCGGTTCTAAGCACTTGCATCATCGGATAATTTGTGGTTGATTAAGAAATTCCAAAGCCGCTGCATTTTGAATTAAAATATGTTTTCTTGAAATACGTTCATGGTGAATGCAATATACAAGAACCCACATCTCTGTACTGATTCTTTCCAGTTTTAAACATTTGATCTATTGTACCAGCTATACCTTACAACAATGTCATTGAACTTGATTGTTACCTCCTACTGGAACAAAAGTTAATCACCAGAACAAAGGGCGGTAAGTATTATCAAAAAGTCGTCTGAAAGAGTTCCAAGTGCGCAGTTTTTCCTTGACTCATCTCATACTGCTTGAAACGCAGTATACCCAGTGCCCCAGATTCCTGTCCAGCTGTTGTAGCTGCTGGGAGGGATGTTCAACAAGCAGACGTTCTTTGTATTCTCTGGTACCGCTTGTACATACCTACTTCTGCCAAGAACTAAACAAAGAGGCGGCTATTTATAGACAACCCATATGTCTTGTTGTTTACCTGTCTGCTCCTATTAAATTAGGAAATAACTGGGGGATTCAGTCCTACTCAAGAGTCTGATGATCAATGGGATAGATCTAGTGAATTACTTAGCGATGGATCGACAAAGACGACAACGATACCTTCAATCTGCAGCAGCAGTAGCAGTAGAAGCAGCAGGACCAAACATTAAGCATATAAATCACTGTTTTAATGGTCCCGTTCTACGGGGTTTCTTAACTTTATTAATCACTTCGGAGGAGTTGTTTCAATTTTTGATAGTTATTTTATTTAAAATAAAACCACCGGCCCATCAAAACAACTACAAGTAAAATATGATATATAAAGGTCAACGATATAATCCATCAAAATATGTAAGTAGCAAATAATCATCATCGTCATCATCATCGTCATCATCATCTTTCATCATCGTCATCATCATCTTTCATCGTCTTCATCATCATCGTCATTATCGTCATCATAGTCGATCATCATAATCGTCGTCGTCATCATCATCATCTATTATCATCGTCATCGTTATCCCCATCATCATCATCATCATCATCATCATCATCATCATCATCATCATCATCATATTACTACATCAGACCATATATTTCAGACGAATAAATAGCTACTGTTGATTGTACAAAATACTAGTATACACAGCATGTTTCTAACATATATTTTTACACGGTAACAAATAAATGGAATATTTTTTCTTAACATACAACAATATTTGGTTTTGCTTTATCATCAGGCACAACAATGTTTGAAAACATTTAAGTTTGATTATCTGTATCATCTGAAACTTGAGTTTATTTTGTCAGAACTTAACCTCTTACGATAGATACATAGCTGAATTTAAAATAATCTTAACGTATTCTGATTGTAATAAATCAATGAATTTTCAACATATTTGTTCTTTTCTGGAGATATGGTTTGATATGCAATTTTTTTAATTTATTGTCCATATGACACTCAGGCAAAGACGTTACTCATCGTATGGTTATCTCTTAATACATGACGAACTTCACATTTTCTTTCATTACGTCTTTTTTTTTATTTCATTTTCTTTTATTGGAATAGATACAGATGAAAACCCAACATGCAACAATGTTTATTTATATTTGCCTTTTTTGACGCATTTATACTCTCGAACCATTCTTTCTAGTTAGCTGTCTTTAACTCTATGTTTAAAAGTGATTAAAACATGTCCAGTGTATAAAGAAACAGATATAATCATATAATGATATTTTACAAATAAGCATTTATTAATAGCATGTACACACAGACTTGGTCGCCTTTGTAAAGAAGATTTTTCTGGTCGACAATGTTTAAAAGAAGTACGTGCCCATAAGCCTTTCAGCGCTCTTACACAGACTGGTCGTCCAGCACTATATTGCAATGTCGGCTCATTATATTTTCCTCTGCCAGGGTACCTAAGGCCATGTGACCAAATATGACGTCAGGTAAAACGAAGTTTAGGTATTAAAAAAATGAAGTTTCCAATCGGCTGCACACTAAGTTTGTGAAGTACAACTGTGATAGCAATAAATTATTCTAATAATGTTAGATAAAATTATGTCACAAGTTTTGAATCTAGGTGTTAATGTTTGTTACTATGTTATTTAATTATTTTGCGAAATTGTCTGTCTTGCATGAAAGTACAAAATATAACTCTATAGTTCTATCAAATATCTTCAATTTAAATATCAAGTTACACTATACGTGAACCTATAAAGCAAATCAACCTCGTTGTCATTGTTACGTTAATTATAATGTTAATTAATTATAATAACATTTATCTTCGTGAGGCTGTTGCATGTGTATGTATGAAAGCAACGAACGATAACTATGGTGCTGGGGAATCTCCGTTTGATGGTTACTTCCCTTTCGTTATCCTATCCCTAATAATCACTCGAGGAGGTACTAAAGTTAGACTAGAGTCCCTTTTTAACATAATATTCGACGATCCCGCTTGTATCAAATAATATCAAACGACATAAAACTATTAAACAATCGTGAGCGTTTTTTTTATAGTAACAAATATTGTGAAAAAGTCTAAATCAACATTGTACAATACAGTGGTTGTTTGTTTCAATCAGTAGTTAGGTGACCTTAATGTAAAAACTTTATAACGAAAAACAACCCTACTTCTAAACTTTTTGATAATAAAACATGTTTAAATTAACTGTATGTAACACTTCATGTTTAATTCTCAAAAAATTAAAAAGGTAAGTTTGTTATTCTATTTAAACTGGCCTAGTGATTGAAGATTTATATAATGGAGCGAACTGTGCGGTTAACAGAGTCATTTAAGTGGCAGTAATTAAAACGTCCCTAACACTTATCAACCTACGATTATTTACAAACATGTTTGCGTGGGTACGGGAGGCTCCATATTTAAATCCGGAACATGACATACGAAAACTGTCAAAATGGTAGCGGTACAGCCCCATTGCTAACGCTCATTGAAATAAAATGATAGTCCTACGACTAGTCGGCCCGGTGTCAGATTTTTGTGACTGGGTGTGGTAAGATGCATGTTAAATAAGTTTAGAAAGCACTGAGTTTGCTTTAAATGAACGTTTACGATAATCTCTGGTCAAGTTTACGATAGTCTGGTCAGGTTTACGATAGTCTGGTCAAGTTTACGATAGTCTGATCAGGTTTACGATAGTCTGGTCAAGTTTACGATAGTCTGGTCAGATTTACGATAGTCTGGTCAAGTTTACGATAGTCTGGTCAGACAGCTCTTAGTAGTAACTAGGTAATTTAGATTTAAAGTATTTGTATATGCCTGATTACTTCGAGCTTACCAGGTCAAGAAATGTTTCAAAGATTAAAACATAAGACGAATTGGTATATGGGCATTTTCTGAGAAGAAAAAGTCGTATTAGAAGTTAAAAATATACAAATGCTTACGGTGTTATTATTTTAATTGGCTTTAGTTATCTTTCTTTTTTATGAAACTTACACTACTTGCAACTCAGATGGCATTCTGAAATCCATTTTATTTCAAAATTGCAACATATACATATCAAGTTCTGGAAAGATACACTACTGATAAACAGATAAAAGTGATGCATAATATAAGAGTATCCGTTGACGTAAAAGGCAAGGCCAGGTCTAGGTGTTTTATCATCGTTGTTTTCTGCTAAACAACTATCATAAAACGCCGGGATATGCACGTCTTGTCAAGGTCGCGGTTTTTCGTGGAAACGGAGGCTCATTAATAAGCATAAACGAGGGTTAGGCGGAGGTTAATTAGATATCATTCGCAACTTTCGGTCGTAGGCGGACACGTTTATGTCGCCACAATTAGGAAAGTTGTCCATATTTAACTCTGAATGTATTATTTTATTTACCAAAAAAGGTTGGGGGTTTTTTGGTAAAAATCTTCGACAAGCATCATCATATATTTAATTAATTAAACGGATAAACATGATACATTCTAAAACATGGCCAACTGTATTTTTCTCATTTACAATTAACTGATAATAATTGATCGATTAATATTCCCATAAAATGTGACAGTGTAAATTATGTAGATTGTTAACGCAGTTTGTTGTACTCGTAAAAAAGTCCAATAATTTCCTAAATCTTCCAAATAACATTTTATTGTCGCACTACATGTTATTAATTATCTGATTGTCTGTATAAGCTAATAGTATAAAGTACTTAAAACTAAATCTCGGAAACGAAATGCGACATGTAGTTTCATCAGATTTTGAGTCACTATTTAAGTATTTGATAGTAAACCTTTGCCCTTCGCCTTATAATCATGATTCGTTTGAGAGGTGCAAACCGTATGCATTAGTATTTATACTTCTCTGTCGAGGAAAAAGCTAGCCAACTTGTAGTACCATGTGGCTTCAAGTTAAAAACTAAATTAGTAAATATTGTATATCGAGAAAACACTCTATCTTTATGGGGCTATATAACTTACAAAGTGTGTGGAATAAAGTGAAAATTAACCAGACTGTATATGGATTTGTTTGTCCGCCGTTTCATTGTAACATGAGTAGTGCCGATCAGTCAATTAAGGCATTTGGAGCATTTATAAGCTTTTATAATTGCGTATTATTGAAGATATAGCACATTGTTATCACATAATCAAGCGGGATTACAAACAGACTCTGTACTGTGTTGTGGCAGGTGTCTCTGTGGTAGAAACTTAACACAATGCAAGTACAAGAATGCCATAGATATCACAAAACGCAAATAAACATCAATAAAAAATAAACATAATCAAAGATCATCCGAATGTAAACATACAGCCATAACATAATCCATAAGGGAACTCCAACATGTTTGGGTTGTTGTCTTTTTTTCTTCAAGTCTCGACAAGACTAACTGTAATTTATTGTAAGTTTATTATTTCAAAATTTGAATAAAACTTATATTTTTTCAATTATTTTTGTACTTTAGACATTAGAATTCCCACAGGGACTTATCTTAATGATTGTTTGTGACATTAAGACTGACTTTGATTTTTTTTATTTATTATTACTGTTCTTTCTTTTTATCTTGGTAAGACACCTCTCAGCATTCCACCAGTATCAAATACAGGTGAAATGTTCAAGACATACACAATGGTGATTCGAACAATAAATTACAACATCGTAAACCTACTCTCTTACTTTAAAGGTGGTCTCCAATATGAACCAATTTTCCCTCATGCAGCCAAATACGATATTGTAACTATAAAAGATCCCGCGAAATGCTGTCTGTTGGTGCCCTACATCCATGTGGCAAGTAAAACATAACACTACTCATTGTCATTACGAAAAGGTATTTCCTATCCGAGCCTCGCTGCACACTTACCTTTTTTAAACTTAGAAAACACGTGACAATTTACTTTTGAAGTCACATTTCATGATCATACGGGTAATCAACTCTGACGCCGATGTCTATTTTTAGCCGAAATTCCCATAGTTCTAATTTATAGATGTGTACATGATGGACAATAAAACCTGTATGTTTCATGATTTGTATAATGTATCAATTGAGGTACTGTTATAAACAGCGTTTACTTAACAAAGGTACAAGTTCATGCAACAATGATGCACAAATCCCACAGAAAAGTGGGTAATATAATGTTATATGTGCTGAATGCAAGCAAACGGTCGAATACCACCTTTAAGGTTAATTTTATGCAAGTTACACATTTAATATGGCAATTTTAGCATTGAACACATGATAGTATTTATAATGTTTGTTTCTATTGTTATGTCAATTTCAGAAGTTGTTTATATATGTATATATGTAAAAAAAATCAAAGAGATACAGAAACTACACATATGTTAAAAAATATTAAAAAGAAGTAACGAAGTATTTCGGATTAAAATAAAAATAAAAAAAAATAATTTGTAATTTGTATTCCTTATTGTTTATTGGGTTTATCGTCCCACCAACAGTATTTTAGTTATCTGGAGACGGTGTCCACTTGAAGCAGATATAGTGCTGCCTTTACTGTGTATAGCATGCCGTGAACACCTGGCATGAATCACACCCAGTCACATATTCCTTATTAAAATGATCTGTATTCTGTTTCAACTGTTAATAAGATTTACAATACATTTGTACAAGTGCGGAAAAGTATCACATTTCTCACGGACAGTTAAACGTAAGCCTGCCAAGCATAGCTTGATCAAGCTTAGACAAAAAGTGTAGTTGCTGATCAGCCACCATGGCTGGAAGATGACTATAATCTGTATTAGTTGCTGTGGAGATTCTAGCACTATACCATATTATCTATGCATGTCGCTGTGAGCAAGTAACTCAGTTTTGCAGTGGATATTAACAAATGTAGCCAGACAAAGGTTAAATAGAGCGAATGCACACATCTCCAGACATAATGACATTGTATATGCCTCCTAGCACAAGAAAACAGTTGTATATGCTCTCTCTTCCAATAGGGGCGACAGCAGACGACAAATTTGACAGACGATAATGTCGTTTGTTGTCAAAACATGATATACAACGTAAAAACGTCGTCACTAGAGGCCCTGGAAGGGCACTGACGTTAGTGACGTAAGCAAGACTGGACAACAATTAGAAACATTGACGAAAGCCGATCGAAGTATATGGGAATAAACTGTGTTCTGTTATGTGTTGTCGCAATTGGAGTTAAAATTCAATTAAAACATATTGTATCGGAATATGACTTAGTTCTCTTTAACACTATTGGGAGAAACATTCGGTAATTAATAAAACGTTCATTAGGAGTAACAGATTAGATTCGCAGTAGTTTCAATTAAAAGATCGCGTTTATCATGTTTATACAGTTGACAAAAACAACTGCAATTTCCATTGTATGACACTTGTTATATTTTGCTTTGGTGTAGACGTCCATTGGCTGATTAAACTGCGGTAAACATCTTTCACTGTTTTAATGCTCTTCTTTCGCAACGAGCACCGATATTTATATCCCTTATAATAATTCATGCGTAAGTAAGTAATCTGAATAAACTGTTTTTCATTTTCAACTGTTTATTATTGTAAATTACAACTGACTGCATTATTTATGGACAAATACGAGAAATTTGCTTTCAACTTTATAAAATTTCCATTTAAATATAAAAAAGAAGAAATTCTCTTCAATGATTATATCGTTCTTAATGTACAATATGCGATACCATAATCATCTGCAATTTGTGTTTATGTTTATTGGGTTTATCGTTCCCCCAATAGTAATTCAGATATCCGGAGACGGTGTCCTCTTGAAGCAGATATAGTGCTGCCTTCAGTGTGTATAGCATGTCGTGAACACCTGCCACACCCTGTCACATTATCAAGACACCAGGCCAACTAGTCGCGGAACTACCCTTATATTTGCTTGAGCGTTAGCAAGGGAGCTGCCCGGTATCGAACCCTGAGCCTCCCGTACCTGGAGCCGACGATCTACCGATTGCGCTACCAAGTATAGTGCTGCAATTTAAGCGTTTTTCCTTGAATGTATTGATCGAACGAAACGCCAGACAATTAACTGACATAAAAGTAAAAATGACAAGGCTCACACGACGGGCCTCCTTCTCTGTGTGCGTTATTTAACGAGCGCATAATTACGAACATCATATAATCACAACAATCATTTGACTGGACATCTTTCTGTTATAGAAACTAAAGAACCCGTGTCAAAACACCACCAGCGGACAATATGGATATATCGACCCATGTTCTCGCCGTCTGTTTATTCCTGTGTCTGTCTGTCCACCTGTCTGTCTGTCAGCCACCTGCCACCGGGGTTGGCAATCAATGGAGTCGAGACAACCAATTACCCACAGGGACAGAAGGTGAGTCAACGGGTCATTGATATAAGGAAATTGGACATTGGTCGGCTGTTAAACTGTTTCTTATTGCAAGAATATTTAAAACATATTTCTAAACGTAACTAGATTGATAAGGATGGCGTTTTAGAGAGTAAGTCCTGTGTAAAATAATTAGTACATATACACAGTGTTCTACCGGCTCGACAAGTGTTTCATGATTATTTATATGCATTAGGCAGTGCATATGTATGTGTAAAAGTTGTGCAAAAGTTGTGTAACTATATCTTAACTATAAATGTGTAAAAGTTATTTAATCAAACAGTTGTGGATCCTTAAGCTGGTAATTCCGTTATTGACAAGCACTGAAATCTTATGATAAATTGCATTTATGTTCTTTTCATTGCATATCATGTTCATGTATACCAGTTAAACGGTCTATAATTGTATAACTTAGGCTTAAATTCAAATTCCAATTTAAGCAGTGAGAGATAGATTTAACTGTTACCTTTGATCATGTTATTTAAATGAACATGACGTCATGTCTTTTAAATGTTGTACCGGCTTTAGGTTGCCATAATTGAAAGTGTTGCAGACGAACTTTTTTAATTATTTCAACTTTAGACTTTAATTGGTTATCAGAAATAAACATTGTCTTTGACCTGTTCACATACTGAGAGTATAACAAAATGCCGGGAAGTTTTATAAATAAATCAAGAATCATGTTTATAAATGATCAATTACTGTAAAGTACGTATATGGATAGTGTCAAGATGAATTGTTCATACCGAGGAAGGCACCTGAAATAAAGAAATTATGGCTCTTAAAGTGCACAAATGTAGAATGATAGATGTATATAGATAGATTTCATTTCTGATAAAAGCTGTTTTCACTTTTGAGTAAGTTAAAAAAAAGACTTACTAAACGTTCGCCATGAAGTGGGTTTGATATATATTTTAAACAGAAACTGTCAATGTACAACAAGGCAAACATGAAGATTTCAGCTAGTTACTATAACATGGTGTATATATTCTCTATTTATTTCTGCTGTTGTTCCGACACCAAGGTTATGTGCGCATTATAACATCAATCGGGTTCGTTCTATTCTGTGCCAGTGTTAGCCATCTGCTTTACCTTCATACATATGTATAGCAGATCTGCCAGATATAGCGACGTGATGAATAAAGGTAACTTTGAAGTTTGCGATAATGTGGATCTGTATACACTATGTTGATGGACCGTTTGGTGTTTAACTTTGTATATGCAAAAATGCAAAAAGCAATGTATTGGACGGAATAATATTTTCTTTGTTTACCCAGCCAATCAAGTTTTGGTTGGCAGCAATTGAATAGTGAACGTCCTCCGTCAATGTTAGTATACCCCTACTACAGGCTCGTAGCCATGCCATTGTGAACGTCATCTGTCAATGTAAGTATACCCCTACTACAGGCACGTGGCCATGCCATAGTGAAAGTAATTTGTCAATGTTAGTATACCCTTACCACAGGCTCGTGGCCATGACATAGTGAACTTCATCAGTCAATGTTAGTATACCCTTACCACAGGCTCGTGGCCATGACATAGTGAACTTCATCAGTCAATGTTAGTATACCCTCCCACAGGCACGTGGCAATGCCATAGTAAACGTCATTTGCCAATGTTAGTATACCCTCCCACAGGCACGTGGCAATGCCATTGTGAACGTCATCTGTCAATGTTAGTATACCCTCCCACAGGCACGTGGCAATGCCATTGTGAACGTCATCTGTCAATGTTAGTATACCCTCCCACAGGCACGTGGCAATGCCATAGTGAACGTCATTTGCCAATGTTAGTATACCCTCCCACAGGCACGTGGCAATGCCATAGTAAACGTCATTTGCCAATGTTAGTATACCCCGACCAAAGGCTCGTGGCAATGCCATAGTGAACGTCATCTGTCAATGTTAGTATACCCTCCCACAGGCACGTGGCAATGCAATTGTGAACGTCATCTGTCAATGTTAGTATACCCTCCCACAGGCACGTGGCAATGCCATAGTAAACGTCATTTGCCAATGTTAGTATACCCCGACCAAAGGCCATTGTGAACGCCATTTGTCAATGTTAGTATACCCTCCTACAGGCACGTGGCAATGCCATTGTGAACGTTATCTGTCAATGTAAGTGAACGCCATTTGTCAATGTTAGTATACCCTCCTACAGGCACGTGGCAATGCCATTGTGAACGTTATCTGTCAATGTAAGTATACCCCTACTACAGGCACGTGGCCATGCCATAGTGAACGCCATTTGTCAATGTTAGTATACCCCTATCACAGGCACGTGGCAATGCCATTGTGAACGTCATCTGTCAATGTTAGTATACCCTCCCACAGGCACGTGGCAATGCCATTGTGAACGTCATCTGTCAATGTTAGTATACCCTCCCACAGGCACGTTGCAATGCCATTGTGAACGTCATTTGCCAATGTTAGTATACCCCGACCAAAGGCTCGTGGCAATGCCATAGTGAACGTCATCTGTCAATGTTAGTATACCCTCCCACAGGCACGTGGCAATGCCATAGTGAACGTCATGTGTCAATGTTAGTATACCCTCCCACAGGCACGTGGCAATGCCATTGTGAACGTCATCTGTCAATGTTAGTATACCCTCCTACAGGCACGTGGCAATGCCATTGTGAACGTCATCTGTCAATGTTAGTATACCCTCCCACAGGCACGTGGCAATGTCATTGTGAACGTCATCTGTCAATGTTAGTATACCCTCCCACAGGCACGTGGCAATGCCATAGTAAACGTCATTTGCCAATGTTAGTATACTCCGACCAAAGGCCATTGTGAACGCCATTTGTCAATGTTAGTATACCCTCCTACAGGCACGTGGCAATGCCATTGTGAACGTCATCTGTCAATGTTAGTATACCCTCCCACAGGCACGTGGCAATGCCATTGTGAACGTCATCTGTCAATGTTAGTATACCCTCCCACAGGCACGTGGCAATGCCATAGTGAACGTCATCTGTCAATGTTAGTATACCCCTACCACAGGCTCGTGGCAATGCCATAGTGAACGTCATCTGTCAATGTTAGTATACCCCTACCACAGGCACGTGGCCATGCCATTGTGAACGTTATCTGTCAATGTAAGTATACCCCTACTACAGGCACGTGGCCATGCCATAGTGAACGTTATCTGTCAATGTTAGTATACCCTCCCACAGGCACGTGGCAATGCCATTGTGAACGTCATCTGTCAATGTTAGTATACCCTCCTACAGGCACGTGGCAATGCCATTGTGAACGTCATCTGTCAATGTTAGTATACCCTCCCACAGGCACGTGGCAATGCCATTGTGAACGTCATCTGTCAATGTTAGTATACCCTCCCACAGGCACGTGGCAATGCCATAGTGAACGTCATCTGTCAATGTTAGTATACCCTCCCACAGGCACGTGGCAATGCCATTGTGAACGTCATCTGTCAATGTTAGTATACCCCTACCACAGGCACGTGGCCATGCCATTGTGAACGTTATCTGTCAATGTAAGTATACCCCTACTACAGGCACGTGGCCATGCCATAGTGAACGTTATCTGTCAATGTTAGTATACCCCTACTACAGGCACGTGGCCATGTCATAGTGAACGTCATCTGTCAATGTTAGTATACCCCTACCACAGGCACGTGGCCATGCCATTGTGAACGTCATCTGTCAATGTAAGTATACCCCTACTACAGGCACGTGGTCATGACATAGTGAACTTCATCAGTCAATGTTAAAATACCCCTACTACAGGCACGTGGCCATGCCATAGTGAACGTTATCTCTCAATGTTAGTATACCCCTACTACAGGCACGTGGCCATGCCATAGTGAACGTCATCTGTCAATGTTAGTATACCCCTACCACAGGCACGTGGCCATGCCATTGTGAACGTCATCTGTCAATGTAAGTATACCCCTACTACAGGCACGTGGTCATGCCATAGTGAACTTCATCAGTCAATGTTAAAATACCCCTACTACAGGCTCGTGGCCATGTCATAGTGAATGTCATTTGTCAATGTAAGTATACCCCTACAACAGGTATGTGGCCTTGCAATAGTGAACGTCATCTGTCAGTGTTAGTATACCCCTTCCACGGGTTCGTGGCCATGACATAAATTCGAGATTCTTAAGACAACAAAGATAAATAAGTTAAATATTTTTGGCGGTATATAAATTTCTATTGTGCAATTCTGGTTTGAACTTAAGACGGTTTAACTATGTGCATTAACTATGCCTGTTGTTGTTGATAATGTTTTCAATTTTACTTGAGACAGATACTAATACGCGTATGTAAACAATAAAACTTTATATTTCACACATAAATGCAGATTTAGTTAATTACAAACTAAAATCATTTTGCCGAACTGAAATTCTTGTATTTTTAAGCTTTTAAATGACGATTTCATTGTTAACAATTAAATAATTCAGGTTAAGAGGCCTATCATGACTCTTGTGGTGAGAAGCACTTTCACGACGTGCTGTATTGATAAACAACAATCTAAAGATATGAGCAAAGGCCACATTGTACACTACTACATTTTCGTTTCAAACACATCACACCACGATTTATTAACAAACTAACCCAGCATCCTGTGGTTTATGCGGTTTGTCTTCAATAAATATGTTTATCAACACCGTCACAACCATGTGATGGCACATGATAAGCTTGTTGTTGTTTTATGTTTAGTTTTGCATGACATTCACAATGGCATGGCCACGAGCCTGTGGTAGGGAAATACTAACATAGACAAATGACGTTCACAATGGCATGGTCACGAGGCTGTGGTAGGGGAATACTAACATAGACAAATGACGTTCACAATGGCATGGCCACGTGCCTAAGGTAGGGGAATACTAACATAGACAAATGAGACATAGACACAATTATGGCTACAATGCAGTTCCATGCAATTGCTTTGAAGGGAGTCAGGGCGGAAATTTAAGACAAAGGGGGCAGTGTGTGTGAGTGTCAGGGTGCAATTCGTGCAGATGGAAGACTTCACAAGAAAGCTATTGCCCAACAGGGACTGAAATAAAGCGAGGCCGCTGGGATGGGAGCTGTTTCAACATAAGCACTAAGACCTGTAAATGGTCGAGGCCGCGGAGGTTGGCAATGGGAACACCTCGGATAGTTCACGAATCGTCTCTTGGATGTATGTAGGTAGTCGGATCACCTCGGCCACTTCTTTTGTGATAGACGTCAAAGCAATGACGGCAGCTCGGACGACAACTCGCAGTACGATGCCTGTAAAACTTAAATTTTTGGCGTCTTGAAATTTAAATCATCCAATTTTAATTTACCCAGCGCAGCAGACACGCATCTGCCAAACGATGGCATTGTTTATGCTTTGTGCGAACTACATTTTAGGCATATTCTTCTTCCGACGTCCGGCGAACAAAACGATCGTGATTTCAGTAAGTATCATGACACCAGATACATCCGAGGGATGATTGTCTCGAGGACGGAATTACCAGAGGAGTTCCGATTGCGGGGTTGGGAGCAGTTTCATCATAAGCACTAAGACCTGTTTATGGTCGAGGCCGCGGGGTTCGGTGTCGTTTCATCATTGGCACTAAGACCTGTTTATGGTGGAGGCCGCGGGGTTCGGTGTCGTTTCATCGTAAGCACTAAGACCTGTTTATGGTGGAGGCCGCGGGGTTCTGTGTCGTTTCATCGTAAGCACTAAGACCTGTTTATGGTGGAGGCCGCGGGGTTCGGTGTCATTTCATCGTAATTACTAAAACCTGTTTATGGTCGTGGCCGCGGGGTTCGGTGTCGTTTCATCGTAAGCACTAAGACCTACTTATGGTCGTGGCCGCGGGGTTTGGTGTCGTTTCATCGTAAGCACTAAGACCTGTTTATGGTGGAGGCCGCGGGGTTTGGTGTCGTTTCATCGTAAGCACTAAGACCTGTTTATGGTCGTGGCCGCGGGGTTCGGTGTCGTTTCATCGTAATTACTAAGACCTGTTTATGGTCGTGGCCGCGGGGTTCGGTGTCGTTTTATCGTAATTACTAAAACATGTTTATGGTCGTGGCCGCGGGGTTTGGTGTCGTTTCATCCTAATTACTAAAACCTGTTTATGGTCGTGGCCGCGGGGTTTGGTGTCGTTTCATCGTAATTACTAAAACCTGTTTATGGTGGAGGCCGCGGGGTTCGGTGTCGTTTCATCGTAATTACTAAAACCTGTTTATGGTCGTGGCCGCAGGGTTTGGTGCCGTTTCATCGTAAGCACTTAGACCTAGTTATGGTCGTGGCCGCGGGGTTTGGTGTCGTTTCATCGTAAGCACTAAGACCTGTTTATGGTCGTGGCCGCGGGGTTCGGTGTCGTTTCATCGTAAGCACTAAGACCTGTTTATGGTCGTGGCCGCGGGGTTTGGTGTCGTTTCATCGTAAGCACTAAGACCTGTTTATGGTCGTGGCCGCGGGGTTTTGTGTCGTTTCATCATCAGCACTAAGACCTGTTTATGGTCGTGGCCGCGGGGTTAACCACGCGACCACGTTTGGGGTCACGTCACTCAATCAGCTGAAAAGTCAGCTCTAATGTCGATATCTATTTTCCTCTAAAATCTTCGTCGTGTTTTTTAGATGTGGAAATAATTGACAATTTATATATTCGATGATCTGTACTGTCTAACAATTCGGGTAATATTAAAGATCGACTGTTTAAGACTAAACTATGGGTTTATGCAGATATTGAACCTAAATTCCAGGAAAGAGTGGTAAAATATTACATTTATTTAATTAACAGTACATATTGTAAAAAAATCACTCTAAATGTTCAATCTTTCCAAATTTATAAATAAGAACGATAATGATTTCTGTTAAAATAGATCAATGTCGACGTCAGAGCGGATGACGATATAACGTGATCTCAAAAATAAATTATCATGTGGTTTTCTTAGTTTAAGAATAGCTATCTCTGCAGCGTGGCTCAGATAGGAAATACCTGACTGCAAAGAAAAGTAAGGATGTATGCTTAAGTTTTCACACAGATCAAGGACATAAATGAACAGCATTTTGAAAAACCTTTTCACTTAACAATGACTTATTTGGTTATTTAAAATACATCCAAACATTCTGATACCACCTTTGTCTGTATTTCAGTAAAGAAAATACAATTTATTAAAAAGAAAGTTAAGGATCATTGTTTACATGGTTGAGTCATCAAGTCCACTGTTTGTATGGTTTAAGAAACCACCACCTACAGTTTTGTTTAAATCGAAGACTTACACAATCGTAACAATATGACCTCAATGACCCCTGGTAGAATTTTATTGAAATTGCCTTAATCGTTCTACAATGTATTAATAACTCATACTTAATCATCATCTTACATCTAAATGAAAATGTTTCTAGGAAGATTGCAGTCACAGCAGCAAAAGTTACTGCAAAAAGTGCAGAACCTAATGGGAGTGGGAGATGTTTGATCGTGACCGACAGTCTTTGTTGTTTGTTTTTTTGCTTAAGATAGATCAATACATTAAATGTTTGCGGCCGAAACTTCTCGGAACTGTAGTGCACATTTCGCCTGCAGCTTTGTCATTAGGAAAAAAAACACAAACTTTTGTTACCTTAAAAGTGCACGCAATCTGTATACAAGACATGCATCATGCACATACATGTTCATGTTCATGATGCATGACTCATTAGAACGAGACTGTGTTTACGAAGACGTTCCTAACGACATTTACAATTGTATGCAAATGATTCTAACTTAAAAAAACTAAACTGTAACACCTCAATCAATTATAAACACATCAAGTCTCAAGCACACCATTTTACCTAATATACACTGAATAAAAACTAACCTCATGTACCACAGAACATAAAAATTACAGTATGAACCTTCAATTGCATTAATGAAGATTAAACTGTTAGGCCACATATCTTATTAAAAGTGAACTGATCCCTCGACAGCAGCAAGAGGAACATAACCAAGGACTTTATAACTCGGCAGTAGTAGAAGCAACATTGCCAAGCCGGCAGCAGCAGGAGGAACATTGCCAAGGACTCGGTCACTCAGCAGCAGGAAGAACATCGACAAGGAATCGAGCACTCATCAGTAGCAGGAAGAACATTGACAAGGGCTAAATTACTTGGCAGTAGCAAAAGGAACATCACCAAGCCGGCAGCAGTAGGAGGAACATCGCCAAGCCGCCAGCAGCAGGAACATCGACAAGGACTTGATCACTCAGCAGCAGCAGGAGGAACATTGCCAAGGACTCGATCACTCAGCAGCAGGAAGAACATCGACAAGGAATCGAGCACTCATCAGTAGCAGGAAGAACATTGACAAGGGCTAAATTACTTGGCAGTAGCAAAAGGAACATCACCAAGCCGGCAGCAGTAGGAGGAACATCGCCAAGCCGCCAGCAGCAGGAACATCGACAAGGACTTGATCACTCAGCAGCAGCAAAAAGAACATTGCCAATGACTTGGAGAATCGGCAGAAGTAGGAGGAACATCAGCAAAGACTTGATGAATCGACAGAAGCAGGAGGAACATCGCCAAGGACTCGATGATTCGGCAGCAGCAGGAGGAACATCGCCAAAGACTTCATAATTCGGCAGCAGCAAGAGGAACATCACCAAAGACTTGATGAATCGGCAGCAGCAGGAGGAACATCAGCAAGACTTGATAATTCGGCAGCAGGAGGAACATCAGCAAACACTTGATAATTCGGCAGCAGCAGGAGGTACATCACCAAAGACTTGATAATTCGGCAGCAGGAGGAACATCAGCAAACACTTGATAATTCGGCAGCAGCAGGAGGTACATCAGCAAAGACTTGATAATTCGGCAGCAGGAGGAACATCAGCAAACACTTGATAATTCGGCAGCAGGAGGAACATCAGCAAATACTTCATAATTCGGCAGCAACAGGAGAAACATCGCCAAGGACTCGATAATTCGGCAGCAGCAGGAGGAACATCAGCAAACACTTGAAAATTCGGCAGCAGGAGGAACATCAGCAAACACTTGATAATTCGGCAGCAGCAGGAGGTACATCGCCAAGGACTTGATAATTCAGCAGCAGAAGGAGGAACATCAGCAAACACTTGATAATTCGGCAGCAGGAGGAACATCAGCAAACACTTGATAATTCGGCAGCAGCAGGAGGTACATCGCCAAGGACTTGATGATTTGGCAGCAGGAGGAACATCAGCAAACACTTGATAATTCGGCAGCAGCAGGAGGTACATCAGCAAAGACTTGATAATTCGGCAGCAGGAGGAACATCAGCAAACACTTGATAATTCGGCAGCAGCAGGAGGAACATCGCCAAGGACTTGATAATTCGGCAGCAGGAGGAACATCGCCAAGGACTTGATAATTCGGCAGCAGGAGGAACATCAGCAAACACTTGATAATTCGGCAGCAGCAGGAGGTACATCAGCAAAGACTTGATAATTCGGCAGCAGGAGGAACATCAGCAAACACTTGATAATTCGGCAGCAGGAGGAACATCAGCAAATACTTGATAATTCGGCAGCAACAGGAGAACATCGCCAAGGACTCGATAATTCGGCAGCAGCAGGAGGAACATCAGCAAACACTTGAAAATTCGGCAGCAGGAGGAACATCAGCAAACACTTGATAATTCGGCAGCAGCAGGAGGTACATCGCCAAGGACTTGATAATTCAGCAGCAGAAGAAGGAACATCAGCAAACACTTGATAATTCGGCAGCAGGAGGAACATCAGCAAACACTTGATAATTCGGCAGCAGCAGGAGGTACATCAGCAAAGACTTGATAATTCGGCAGCAGGAGGAACATCAGCAAACACTTGATAATTCGGCAGCAGGAGGAACATCAGCAAATACTTGATAATTCGGCAGCAACAGGAGAAACATCGCTAAGGACTCGATAATTCGGCAGCAGCAGGAGGAACATCAGCAAACACTTGAAAATTCGGCAGCAGGAGGAACATCAGCAAACACTTGATAATTCGGCAGCAGCAGGAGGTACATCGCCAAGGACTTGATAATTCAGCAGCAGAAGGAGGAATATCAGCAAACACTTGATAATTCGGCAGCAGGAGGAACATCAGCAAACACTTGATAATTCGGCAGCAGCAGTAGGAACATCGCCAAGGACTCGATAATTCGGCAGCAGCAGGAGGAACATCGCCAAGGACTCGATAATTCGGCAGCAGAAGGAGGAACATCAGCAAGACTTGATAATTCGGCAGCAGGAGGAACATCAGCAAACACTTGATAATTCGGCAGCAGCAGGAGGTACATCAGCAAAGACTTGATAATTCGGCAGCAGGAGGAACATCAGCAAACACTTGATAATTCGGCAGCAGGAGGAACATCAGCAAATACTTGATAATTCGGCAGCAGGAGGAACATCAGCAAACACTTGATAACTCGGCAGCAGGAGGAACATCAGCAAACACTTGATAATTCGGCAGCAGGAGGAACATCAGCAAATACTTGATAATTCGGCAGCAGCAGGAGGAACATCGCCAAGGACTTGATAATTCGGCAGCAGCAGGAGGAACATCAGCAAAGTCTTGATAATTCGGCAGCAGCAGGAGGAACATCACCAAAGACTTGATAATTCGGCAGCAGCAGGAGGTACATCAGCAAAGACTTGATAATTCGGCAGCAGCAGGAGGTACATCAGAAAAGACATGATAATTCGGCAGCAGGAGGAGGTACATCGCCAAAGACTTGATAATTCGGCAGCAGCAAGAGGAACATCACCAAAGACTTGATAATTCGGCAGCAGCAGGAGGAACATCACCAAAGACTTGATAATTCGGCAACAGCAGGAGGTACATCAGAAAAGACTTGATAATTCGGCAGCAGGAGGAGGTACATCACCAAAGACTTGATAATTCGGCAGCAGCAAGAGGAACATCACCAAAGACTTGATAATTCGGCAGCAGCAGGAGGTACATCACCAAAGACTTGATAATTCGGCAGCAGCAGGAGGTACATCGCCAAGGACTTGATAATTCGGCAGCAGGAGGAACATCAGCAAAGACTTGATAATTCGGCAGCAGGAGGAACATCACCAAAGACTTGATAATTCAGCAGCAGGAGGAACATCAGCAAAGACTTGATGATTCGGCAGCAGGAGGAACATCAGCAAACACTTGATAATTCGGCAGCAGGAGGAACATCAGCAAACACTTGATAATTCGACAGAAGCAGAAGGAACATCACCAAAGACTTGATAATTCGGCAGCAGCAGGAGGAACATCACCAAAGACTTAATGAATCGACAGACGCAGGGAAAACATCGCCAAGGACCTTATTGGTTGGCAGAAGCAGGAGAAACATCTGGATGTCTCGGCATCGACAGCAGTAACATCGGAGTTCTCGGAATCATCAGCAAGAATGGCACAGCGCCATGGCCCATGGGACGCTACAGGAACGTGCAGATGGTGCGACTTCAACTGCATGATGACCGTTCAGCATCATCAGCATTAAGGTAGCATTACAGACGAAGCACCAGCATGACTGTTTACTAAAAATACGAATCAGTAAATTGATTGAACAGTCTTCATCTAATTTCATTACTTGGCAGCCTGGCAATCTTACAGACTGATAAGGTTTTATGCTATTGAACATATTGGAAACGCAGATCATATGCACATACGAGATATTGTACGCATAATGTCGACAAAATGCTTTGAATAGATAGTAGCATAAATGAAACAAATGAAAACAGCCGACAATAGAGACTACAAAGTATTAGAATGAAGTATGTCGTACGATACGAGTATCGCTCGGAGATGATAAATGGTGATGTAACTGTAGTACGTGTAGTTAATGCGCAAATCTGTTCTTAAGTTAACCTTTTGGTGACATTGCACCATGAAGAATAAAGAACAAGGCCTTTCATCTCAGATATAAAAAGAGCAGGTAACTGGTTGTTTCTACTTTCTATTCCATATGAGTGAGACGTGAGTTAATTTTCTTTCACCAAATGCGGCGTTTTATTATGGGTTTTAAACATGGCGAAAAGGGCAGTTTAGTTACAAAATAAGTAAAAAGAGCAGTTCATTTTCTCATAAATTAATAAAAGCAGATTATTATTATTATTATTATATTAGTAACATTGTTCTTATTAATTTCAGTATGCACAAGCCCTTGTCCACCAAACTGGGTTACACAACTGGACTTCTACCGGTCCCAAGGGATAGTCTCACTGGCTGTAAGTGATCCAGCGTAATGTACTTTTACAAGGGGGGAATCCTTCCTATAATAGCTGGAATGTTTGTTGGGTTTATCGTCCCACCAACAGTATTTCAGTTATCTGGAGACGGTTATAGCTGGAATGTGTGTTGGGTTTATCGTCCCACCAACAGTATTTCAGTTATCTGGAGACGGTTATAGCTGGAATGTTTGTTGGGTTTATCGTCCCACCAACAGTATTTCAGTTATCTGGAGACGGTTATAGCTGGAATGTTTGTTGGGTTTATCGTCCCACCAACAGTATTTCAGTTATCTGGAGTCGGTTATAGCTGGAATGTTTGTTGGGTTTATCGTCCCACCAACAGTATTTCAGTTATCTGGAGACGGTTATAGCTGGAATGTTTGTTGGGTTCATCGTCCCACCAACAGTATTTCACTTATCTGGAGACGGTTATAGCTGGAATGTTTGTTGGGTTTATCGTCCCACCAACAGTATTTCAGTTATCTGGAGTCGGTTATAGCTGGAATGTTTGTTGCGTTTATCGTCCCACCAACAGTATTTCAGTTATCTGGAGACGGTTATAGCTGGAATGTTTGTTGGGTTTATCGTCCCACCAACAGTATTTCAGTTATCTGGAGACGGTTATAGCTGGAATGTTTGTTGGGTTTATCGTCCCACCAGCAGTATTTCAGTTATCTGGAGACGGTTATAGCTGGAATGTTTGTTGGGTTTTTCGTCCCACCAACAGTATTCCAGTTATCTGGAGACGGTTATAGCTGGAATGATACATAATCATTGGTTCATTAGATACGTAAGGTAACGGGTTAGAAAGAGTAGAAGGAGCATAGTAAATGCATCAGTTACAATTATATTGGCCGTTTTTGATGTGTTGCGCTGACGTGTAACTCTGCCAAAGTTGTAACTCCGAAACTACGTTTACACAAATCCGATATACTTGAGCTTTTAATTTGATAGACTTTGATAAACTTGGAAAACTGATGCATATGTGCCTTCCTCTGCATTCTTCGTATTCCAGCACGGTAACAAAAAGAAATAGATCACCGATTTTTAAAAAGACTAAATATACCGACAAATCATAACATAAAGTGGAATATAAATATAACCCTACAAAATTATTTGTAGGAAGACCAACTAGTAGCCTTCCGGTTTTAGCAGTGCCACAATGCGTGAATAAAATGTTTAATAGTTACTTTCAAACGTTAACGACACCTATTTCATTTCTCAGGTAAATTACTGGAAATAATATGTCGAAACCTTCTTTGATAAACGGCATCTGTGCTGCTGGTAGTACTTTTATGGAGTGTAGACCAGAAATTAAGATGACAATCGCTTGAATGACTAGTTATTTTGAAACGAGTTTGTTCAATTAAGAGTCGGAACTGGACTTTTAAAAAAAAATCAGTAATATCTTATTTATTATTATTATTATTATTATTATTATTATTATTATTATTATTATTATTATTATTACGAATCTGTATCCATTTAAGTTATAAAATGAAAAGCGTTTGTGACTTTATGAGTAGCTGTTCTTTTATTCCAGGGTAACCAGCCTGTATGCCGGTTTGCACGTGACAACGGCTTGATAAGCGCGTGTAACAGCACACACACTGGCTGTTCCAATCACCCTACCACCCCCTTTAATTGCTGTCCAGTTAGCTGTCTTACCGCCCTTGAGGCTTGCTACATGGGACCTCGAACCACACACCTGTGTCTGCCAGCAGACCTCGAACGTAAGGACGCAAATTTTATTATAATTGTGCTTTTTTCAACGTTCCTATTTAGCATAATTATCAATTTAAAGTTATCTGAAGTCCACTTGGTTACAATCTCTAGGGAAAACTATTAACAGCACATAATGATGATACTTTTGCTTAAAACGACCTATTTCAAATGCCGTGATGAACTCCTCGCCTTAAACAAAAGTTTGTTATAACTGAACTTTAATCCCATTTCATGGGCTGTCTTTTAACTTTAAAGTTTCATGATCACAAACAGAAATATTAAAAATAATTGTACGGTAATTGCAACCGTATTGGCCGTAAATCCAGTATTTTTTACCAACCGTTTTTAAGCAAACGCCATCGCTTGAACACGGGTTGTGATTTCATCTAAAGCTCTAATACTTTTCGGGACAGGCATGCAAACAATTTCTCCAGTGTCACCTGAGAGATATTTTATATGTTAAAAAAGTTAATTGGGGGAGTTTTACTGTAGAATAGCCGCATCAAGCCTTGATAAAGTGATATCATATGTGCAGAAAGTTAAAGTCGAACTACATCTTGGTAAAGTGATATCATACATGCAGTGGGTTCAAGTCGCATTACACCTTGGTAAAGTGATATCATACATGCAGTAGGTTCAAGTCACTCTACACCTTGATAAAGTGATATCACACATGCAGTAGGTTCAAGTTGCATTACACCTTGGTAAAGTGATATCATATATGCAGTAAGTTCAAGTCGCATTACACCTTGCTAAAGTGATATCATACATGCAGTAGGTTCAAGTCGCTCTACACCTTGATAAAGTGATATCATACATGCAGTGGGTTCAAGTCGCACTACACCTTGGTAAAGTAATATCATACATGCAGTAGGTTCAAGTCGCATTACACCTTGGTAAAGTGATATCATACATGCAGTGGGTTCAAGTCGCATTACACCTTGGTAAAGTAATATCATACATGCAGTAGGTTCAAGTCGCATTACACCTTGGTAAAGTGATATCATACATGCAGTGGGTTCAAGTCGCACTACACCTTGGTAAAGTGATATCATACATGCAGTGGGTTCAAGTCGCACTACACCTTGGTAAAGTAATATCATACATGCAGTGGGTTCAAGTCGCACTACACCTTGGTAAAGTAATATCATACATGCAGTGGGTTCAAGTCGCACTACACCTTGGTAAAGTGATATCATACATGCAGTGGGTTCAAGTCGCACTACACCTTGGTAAAGTGATATCATACATGCAGTGGGTTCAAGTCGCACTACACCTTGGTAAAGTAATATCATACATGCAGTGGGTTCAAGTCGCACTACACCTTGGTAAAGTATTATCATACATGCAGTGGGTTCAAGTCGCACTACACCTTGGTAAAGTAATATTATACATGCAGTGGGTTCAAGTCGCACTACACATTGGTAAAGTAATATTATACATGCAGTGGGTTCAAGTCGCACTACACATTGGTTAAGTGATAGCATACATGCAGTAGGTTCAAATTGCACTACACCTTGGTAAAGTGATATCATACATGCAGTGGGTTCAAGTCGCACTTCACCTTGGTAAAGTAATATTATACATGCAGTGGGTTCAAGTCGCACTACACATTGGTTAAGTGATAGCATACATGCAGTAGGTTCAAATTGCACTACACCTTGGTAAAGTGATATCATACATGCAGTGGGTTTAAGTCGCATTACACCTTGGTAAAGTGATATCATACATGCGAGAGTTCAAGTCGCATTACATCTTGGTAAAGTGATATTATATAAGCAGTGGGTTCAAGACGCACTACACCTTGGTAAAGTGATATCATACATGCAGTGGGTTCAAGACGCACTACACCTTGGTAAAGTGATATCATACATGCAGTGAGTTCAAGTCGCATTACATCTTGGTAAAGTGATATCATACATGCAGTAGGTTCAAGTCGCATTACATCTTGGTAAAGTGATATCATACATGCAGTAGGTTCAAGTCGCACTACACCTTGGTAAAGTGATATCATACATGCAGTAGGTTCAAGTCGCATTACATCTTGGTAAAGTGATATCATACATGCAGTAGGTTCAAGTCGCATTACATCTTGGTAAAGTGATATCATACATGCAGTAGGTTCAAGTCGCATTACATCTTGGTAAAGTGATATCATACATGCAGTGGGTTCAAGACGCACTACACCTTGGTAAAGTGATATCATACATGCAGTGAGTTCAAGTCGCATTACATCTTGGTAAAGTGATATCATACATGCAGTAGGTTCAAGTCGCATTACATCTTGGTAAAGTGATATCATACATGCAGTGGGTTCAAGACGCACTACACCTTGGTAAAGTGATATCATACATGCAGTGAGTTCAAGTCGCATTACATCTTGGTAAAGTGATATCATACATGCAGTAGGTTCAAGTCGCATTACATCTTGGTAAAGTGATATCATACATGCAGTAGGTTCAAGTCGCACTACACCTTGGTAAAGTGATATCATACATGCAGTAGGTTCAAGTCGCACTACACCTTGGTAAAGTGATATCATACATGCAGTAGGTGATCTCATACTCATGTAACGAGTTCAAGCCGCACCACTAAAGTGATATAATATACAATTAGTGTGTTAAAGCCGCACTATGCCTTGATAAAGTTATATCACACACATGTACTGAGTTCAAGCTGCGCCACTAAAGAGATAAAATATACATTTAGCGAGTCCAAGCCGCACCACACCTTGATAAAAGGATATGATACACATGTAGTGAGTTTAAGTCATGATGTTGTTAAGTTGATATGTTAAATATGAATAGGAATATGAATCTTATGCTTTAATAAAGCGTTAATGGAAACATTATTTTGAATCGTTGCAGCCTGGCTGCAGCAGCTTATGACTATATTCATGGCCGGGTGAATATAGCAGCAGACGGTGAGTAGCCATTCTATTTATTAAAAGCAGACAGGCGGAGAGACAGGCGTTTTAAAAACGTACACTATTTTTTGTCCATCATATAAATATTAACAGAGTTTCACGTGTTAATCAAAGGGTACTCCTCTGTCATTAATGTTTCACTTGCGACCGACAACTTGCGGAATGAGTCGAGAGGTTCTGAATGTTCTGAAAAACATAGCCAAAATTTAAACTTGATTTCTAGACGTGCATGCAAACCAAGATGAAACGGTATTAACATTTCAAAATGTATAAATAGGAACATAAAACCAATTGTTTGACAGGAAAAACAAAAGGATCTAAACAAGAGATAACATGTGTTTCCAGTCGGGGAATGCTAGTTGCTCATAAAATTGGCGCTACCGTGACATTGCGGTTGGTCTGGGAAAAGAACACCTTGTGCTATCACACACGTTTATGTAATATATATACTAGATGTACGTGATTAGAAGCTGCTGGGTGCATGGGGATGCAGACAAATTAATGTCAACAAAGTGCAGTAGAGCATTAATAATTAAAGTGAGTCATGTTATAATAATCAAATGCAAAATAGATGGTTGCGCCAACAATTCATCCAGGAGAACTTTTCATATTTTTTTGCGCCGTGGATTTTGCCTTTAACTATCTGTGTTTGTTTTACTTACCATAACGTTTTAGAGTACAATATACCTTCGCAAATGATGAGACAATATACCTTCGCATCTGATGAGACAATATACCTTAGCAAATGATGAGACAATATACCTTCGCATATGATGAGACAATATACCTTCGCAAATGATGATACAATATACCTTAGCAAATGGTGAGACAATATACCTTCGCATATGATGAGACAATATACCTTCGCATATGATGAGACAATATAAATTAGCAACTGCTTGTATCAAACTAAAAGAGCAACCATCAGAATGAATTCGTAATGTTTTTTATAAAATATTCAAATGGAACTGATAATATAATGATACTAGTTTTGAGAATGTTTACTCGGATAATTACTCTTTTTACACTTGCTTTTCTTTAATTCCTATCATCACCCAATTTCATTTCCTGATGGTTTAATCTCTCCAATGACAACATTTGTCAAACGACCCATAATTGATCCCTGGACAGTTCACAATTGTGTTGGACATTTGGACATTTTAGATGTTATTGACACACGTAGTTGTCAACTTAATACCTCACGGAAGTATAAAATAGATCACCATAAATGCCGGTCAACACCGTATTGTACACTATATATTGACCCAATTTGCGTTACTACATCGTGTTCCATTTTTACGCCAAATAAGATTACCATAACAATATTCTTTTAATTAAAGTATACTTAAAGGCGACATGTGACACTTTGGACCACGTTTTTCTCTAAAACCATCATATTAAATATTGTTGCATGAAAATATCCCACAAAATGCTATTTACTGATGTCCCGCACCTGTATGAAAATTGAAGCATTACAAGACACTCGTTATAACACACATTCCTAGCCGAGTCCTGATTTAAAGATACATGTAGCTATTTAAACTATGCAAACCACGTCATCTCTTACATATGAGATTCCGTTATATATCATACGGGCAGTCCGCTCTGACGTCGATATCCATTTTAAGAAGAAATCCCCCATCGTTTATATTACATCGATTAGAAAAAAAAGACAACATGTAAAGTTATTGGTACCGACTTCCAATTGAATAGTGTTCAAAATCGCCTTTGCTTGGACTCACGTAGATGTTAATGCAGATATTATGCCCAGACGGAGGTAATGTTGTCATTTGATATAGACAAACTGCCGGATAATACATCTACTTTGTTACCATTCATGTATATACACTAAGCAAATGGACAAAGAGATAGTTTGGAAGTTTTAAAATATGTAATCATCGTCTTCTGACAATGCAAACTTTGCAAACACTAACTACAAGACGCTATGCACGGGAAAAAATAAACCAATGTCATAAAATTTATTTAACTTTATTTTAACAATTGTAACAGACAACAGGGTTAACAGTGGAATGAAATGACAGTGAACACACTATAAACACGATTATTACAGCATAACGATACAATAATGATGATAACTTTGACTTTGCAAATATAAAAAAGCACTAAAATGAGCAACCTACAACGGGACAAATATCTGTACACAAACATAGTAATATTAAAGTGTGAAATAGTAACAGTATGGTGTTAATTATAACTTACAGTGCCAGCCTAAGACACACAAGAGTTAACAATAAAAAATGAAAACAGCGATAATATATACAATTGTACATCCATGAATAGACCGAGTGATAAAACAATAAGTTATTTGTTGTCTTTGAGCCAATAATGTCTTATACTTTACTTACTTAAGGTTGACTTTCTCTTTGTTTTTCCGTTTCAGGTGTTTTGTCACAAATCCACTGGCTACTTTTTCGTCGGGACGGTGTCCTGTTGAAATCACAAATTCATAATAATTACCATCCAAATAAACTCACGATTTACATCATCACGTTTGGTGTTTTTCTGTTGGTATTCCATTCAGAAACAAGTGTCAGGCTTCCAAAAAGGAAATATCACCTGCAAAAAATAATCCTAGAAGACCTTCCAGAAAACTACAAGATCGGAACATCCGAACGATAGATTTAACTTTATCAGACAGTTCACAGATATTTGTGAAGTAGCTTATTACATACATCAAATTCCTTTGCACAAAATAATTCTTATTTTATCACAGTTGAACTTCCGCGGTAACGTCTTCACTCACTTGCACCTCACTGACTTCACGCGCTTCATTGTCATCACACTCACTATCTTCATCATCAATTTCTTCTACCATTCCCTCAATATCTAACTCATCTTCCATCTCCTCATCCTCTTCCTCAGAATCGTCATCATCCTCTTCTTCGCTATCATACATACTCTCATTATCGCTGTCAATGTAATCAGCATCTTCGTCATACATGACGTCATCTTCCCGCCTCTCGTCTGTAACAATCTCCACAATCTCTCCGAACATGTCCCGACGGAGATTAACGATTTCAAACGCTTTTCTGTTTGCGTATTCATAAAACATGTTCCTGATTCCTTCCACAATTGCTAGCCGAAGACGAAGTTTATAACGGAAGCCTCGGCTAAGGTGATCTCTGGCCTTATGGTAACGGTGTAAAACTCCCTCCATCCGTCTGTTTAGGAGCACAATCTGGTCACATGCACGACGGAAACGGTGTTGAGTATCTTTAAGCATCAGGCGTTTTGACTTCATAATATTCACACGACGTGTTCGTGGTGATACTGGCGCCATTTTTCACTGCAAAGTGTTGGACAAATTAAACTTTCTCAGGCAGCGTGTATATGCTAATTTTTAACACTGGTAGCTTTAGAATAAGTCAGACTTGTGTTTTCAAAGCAGAGGAGGGCATCGGAATAGTTTTATTTTTGGCCTGTTGGCTGAGTTAAGGTTTTATTTTTAAGGAATTCGCTACTTGTCGTTTTGAGCCATGTGCACACATTTAGCAATCCTTAGCTTATGACTTGTTTGACCATTGGTGTTGCTTAAATACCCAACATCTTAATGTCACCACGCAAGAACGGCAAGATAAACATCAGGTTAATCTAGTGCACATAGGAAGCACTTCCGCTAATCCGGTATGAATTAGCGACGATTAAACCTTCCACCCTAATTGCAATTGAAGAAGCTTAATTGCGTGACGTCATTGCCAGGCAGCCCACTTGTAAATGTGTCACTTCCCTTGATTGATCAATAAACAACCAATCAATGACTGTCATGCAAACAATCACAGCTGATTAAGATCGCGTGAAAATAGAGTTGTGTGCACGGGAAGCTAATTTTAAACGTTTAAAGAACAGGCGTTATAATAATAACAATAATAATAATAATAACCTATTTCTTTCTTATAGACCTTTTTATGTGTTGAAATAAAATAAAAAAAATGCACAATCAAAATGACAATTAAATGAATTTAGTTTCCTTTGTTCGGAGACATTGAAGACATAAAATGTGAGAACGTACACAAATTATTAAATAGAGAACGCAGATTTTCACTTTTTGTTTCCTTTTGCAAAACATCAAAACGATTTTAACAGATTCAAATATTAATACTATTGTAATTAATTTAAATAAAAAGATAATAAAACATAGTCCAATGACGAATCGACAATAAATAAACTGCAATTATCTATTTAGCGAACTATTCATATACACATAGCGTTATGTTATCACTCGAAAAGAAGGGTTGTTACTTTGTATGCTGCAAATGATCATTATTATTTCGACATGAATACTTCTTACAGGTTTCTTGTTTTCGTTTTTCTATTGACTAAATATTTTATGAAATGTTAGCCTCGTGTACAATACACGATTTTGTTATATGTGATGCGTTAAATGAATGTACTGACGATGCAGAATATTCGCGAGATGTTTTCTTTGACAAGGCCTCACAAGATGTTAAGTATAACAATTTCGGTACTCGCTTAAATGACTTGTGTAAAGTCTACCGTGCATGCATAGTTAATGGTCGGATATACAAAGATGCCGGTAAAGAGGCCTGTACGTATGTTTCAGCACAAGGTGCATCAGTCATAGACTATGTATTGGCTAGAGATGCGGATTTCTCGTTCATCGTGGATTTTGATAGTGGATCGGTAACGCCCTGGAGCGATTATGTACCGCTGTTCTTTTCTCTGTGTTACGATAACTTGGCAACTACAGCTGCATGTACAAAAGAAACACTATTAAAATGGTGCGACGAATTGAAAAGCGAGTTCCGATCATCTTTAATAGGTCAAATGCCCGAGTTTAATAATATTGTCGCTCCATGCGCGGATTGACAGAGGTGGTCAGTAAATGATGTAAAGCGGTTCACTGGAGTTTTGAGGAGTGTTGCTGATCCGCTGTTTCCTAAAGATGTTGTATATGAAAATAAAGTTACATTCAATGTAAACACGCTGTCTGAAAATAAAGAATGGCTTGATCCTAAATATATTAAAGCAAAAAGGGCATATGATACAGCACTGAGTCACTGTCGAACTTATAGTGGACGGCAGATTTTATGTGAGAACAAAATTAAATTTAAAAACATTATACGTACCAAATAAAAAAACAACAAAGAAAGTTAAGAGATATTGGGCTTCTTCAAAATTGTAAGCCAGGAGAATTTGGAAAATATTTTAGGACACGTAGAGCAGCGGTAGATAGCGCGTTGACAGTGAATGCGTTTTAAGGATATTTTTCTAATTTGGAAAATGATATATATTAAACAACGTATGAGAAGTTCGACCAGTTTTGTAATTTACATGATTTTAGCGATATTAACCAAGAGCTTGACTACTCTTCCACACATAACGAAATTGTAAACGCTGTTAAAACATTGAAAACTAGCAAAGCTCATGGGGCAGATTGTATTCTAAATGAATATTTAATTTAAAGTAGTGAAATATTCTGTCCGCATATTTGTGATATTTTCAATTCTAGATTAAAGTTGTTGTTTTTTTTCGACCAGTGGAGAGAGGGGATTATATCACCATTTCATAAGAAGGGGGATAAATATGACGTGAACAACTACCGTGGTATTACCTTGCTGAGTTGCTTCTCGAAGCTGTTCACGTCTATTTTAAATAAAAGAATAAACGACTTTTGCATTTCGCAGGATAAGTTACCAGATGCACAGTTTGGTTTTAGAAAGGGCCATTGAACAGTAGATGTCATGTTTATTTTAAATTTTGCCATAAATCATTTCTTACATAAAAATAAGCGTCTATATGTTGCCTTTTCAGTTCTTAAAAAATTCTACGATGGCATTTGCAGAAACGGGCTGTTATTCACATTGTACATTGCACCGAGCAAGCATAGATGGAAAAAATGTTATGTAAAGTATGTACTCATCTGAACGATCTTGCGTTAGACTGTTTGGGAATATGTCAGAATTTTACAATAGCCTAGTCGGTCTGAAGCAAAGGGAGACCACCCATTTTAGTGTCGCTGTCCTTATAAGATTTAGAGAAGTATATACAGAATAATGGTGGGATGGGTATACCTATGAATGGCTAAATATTGACAACAATTCATTTTGCAGATGACATGGTTATTTTTGGTGAAACGCAGTGGGACTTACAGAAAAATCTGGATGTTTTTAGATAATATTGTTTTTAAATATGGTCTAGATCTAACTTGTGAGAAAACTTAAATAGTAGTTTTTTAGAAAGAGAGGCGTCTTATTGGCAAATGAAAGTTGGACATCCTATTGAAGTAGTAAATGATTTCATTTATTTAGGTTCATTATTTAATTAAACAGATTCATTTGCATAGCATAACAAATATATTACTGGTAAAGCAATTAAAGCATTGCATGTGTTGTTTGTTAATTGTAAACATATCCCCGTTAACCCTTGTGGTTTTTGCCATTTGTATGGCACAACAGTTACAACAGTTGTTGTAAGGTAGATATTTTAAGTTAGTAGATGCTCCTAACTTCAGTAAACTATTTGGAAAAAAAAACTAATACTCTCCAAAAACAGCTATTAAGTGGACAAGTGTATGTATACCACGTGACTAAATAATATGTTCGCTGAAGTTTGTTATTAGACAATGTATGTTTTTACAAGTCTAAATAAAATTTGTTCTGTTCTGTATGTTTTTTCATTTGATAAAGATGATGTACTTTGTACAAATTTGAATAAACGTATGTTCTGTTCTGTTCTGTACTCGCAGCCCAGTACACTGGTTACGCGACTACTGTTCGTGTCTTCAAGCTGACCTTCGGTGCGTCGGTGGTTCTATCCAGATATATGTTTGGTATTTTACTTCACCAGAATAGCTGGATGTCGCTATAATTACCATAATTCGTCGCTGCGATGTATTTCCAAAACACACACACACACACACACATACGCGCAAACACACAAACACACACAAACAACAACAAACTAACTACACGTTTTCGTTTTAGAAATTGCACTCACGTGTTACTAACAAGGAACAAGAATACGCAGTCATTTAACTTTCTATCAAAGGTGCACTGTGTCGATACAAAAGGAAGAAACGTAACCACAAATTGCATTAATTACGACATTAACAATTTGCACATAAAATCAAAATAAAATAAAAAATATGTTTTCGAGATTCGAAGTCGTATCGCCGGTAAAATCATTGCCATGCACTTTGCATGATTATTTTTTTTAAGGAAAGCATATTTTCCCAATTATTAATATATGCATTGGAGCAATAGCCTTCCCCTTTTAACTGAGCTTATTCTATTTAGACAGCCAACGGCTCACGAAACTCTGTTGAACTATAAAATGTTCCAGCAGTAGTATAAAAGGAGTACTATCGCGGCCATCTTTACGGCTCGACGGTGCAGTTCAAGATGGCGGTAATATGGTGGATTGCTATCTTGGAGTATGTTGTATTTAAAACCTAAAAAGTTTCCAAGTAACACACCGCATTTCATGTTTAAGATGGGTGACTTAGTTCGTCTGAATATTACAAAACATCCGTTTCGTCGAGCATACCAACAGCAATATTCGACAGAAGTTTTTCGAAATAAGAGCAGAATATTTAAACAGGGTACAGCATATTATAAAATCATAGACTGAAATAATGAGCCAGTTTCAGGTTTTGTAAATGCAAATGAAATAATACATGTTTAGAAAGACGAAGAAAGCATATGGTTCGTTGAAAAGATTATTTTAAAGTAGAGTAAGGTGAAAGGAAAATTGCAGTTTTTAGTACGTTGGAAGGGATTCCAAAATCATTTGATAGTTGGATTGATGCAAAGGAGGTTCAAGAAAAGTAAAATGGATTATTGTATGTTTATTCAAAATAATGACAGCAACCACTTTTTACAGGAAATACCTCTAACCATTTCAAACTTTAATGGATACTGGAAGGTTGCTTTAAAAGAAATCAGTATGAAAACGAAAACGAAAGAAACCCTTAAACATTCTGAAAACACTGTGTTAATCTATTCATATATATGTAAGGAAAGTATTGTAAACAGCAGCGAACGCTCCATTTTACGAAGAATAGACATAAATGATAGAAAAGGTTGAAATTACATTTTCGATACTCCTTTGTTTCTATCATTAAAAAAAGTCTGAACTTCAAGAACTCGAATTTTATATAAAAACCTCAGACGGTACATTGCATCATTTCTGGAATCGCCAGTACACCTAACACTTCATTTTAAACGATATCCACTTTATCCATATCATGAATCAGTCTAATCTGTACGTTCCAGACCCATAAAAGTGGTCTTACTTTTTCAAATGTAAAACATCTATCCAGACCAAGCCAAAAGTGAGCTTAAACGTGATGGTATAAATTCATCGGAGCTGTCTTCATTTAAACACAAACCGGGGACTAGACCAGACGTGAACATTCATTCAAACAAAACTGTGATAAAGAAAGGTAGAAACGCAGTCAAAAAGAGTAAAATAGTACTGAAATGAAACAAAAGACAGTAAAAAACACAAAAAAGAAATCTACCAAAAACCGATCAAGATCATCTTACAAGAACAGAAAAGCAAGCGGAAATATACTAACAGTAAACAAGTAGAAACCATTCCCTTCAACTTGGGATAATTTCATAGTTTAAAAATGTCCTATTATTCAGTCGACGGGTTTTCTGAAGGTATAACCCAAAGAGCTATTTCTGTTTGATTTACCACCAACACAAGTCGTTGTCAGAGACTTTTATTATCAGGAGATTCGACCAACATCACACGTGTCTAATGATACCCCTATAGAGTTTCAAATCAGTGAATAGAATTCAAAGGACTATCTTGATTTAAAAGGTACACAATTATGCGTAAAATTGAATGTGGTCAACTCGAATGGTTCAGATATTATCAGTGAAAAAGTTGGACCTGTAAATTTATTCTTGGAAGCATTATTTTCTGCTACTGAAGTGTCGTAACAAAACAAAGCCATAATATCATGGGGATGGGATTTGCCGGCATTTTGCCGATACTGCGCAGCGACATTTCTATCATTATAGCACAGGGGCACTTATGAGGTGCCCAGGGACTGAACCCGACCGGTCCATTATACTAACACCGACATGTCAGTCGTAATGCTGTCCCCTAAGCCCCGAGCGTTAGGAGGGAAGCCACTACTACCAACTTTAAAGTCTTTTGTTTGACCCGGCCGGTGTTAGAACCAACGAACTCCCGATCCGCAAGCCGACGCTCTACCACCTGAGCTATTGCGACCGGTCCCATAATATCATGTAATTATAACCCTTTATAGCGATAATAAACACTCTAATGAAAGCGGGGCGTGATAAGGCATATTCTCAAGCATCAGCTCAATCTGGTACACAGCATACTCGATTTGACTGAAAAAAGAAAGAAAATGGTCTTTAGAACCAGGGGTCTCATTAATGTAAAGAAGAGCTTAAGTATTGTACCCAGATTACCTTTATCCATAAGCTATACCTACACCAATGTGCCTGATGATAACTAGATCCCTGTATCAAAGTTCCAACAGCTATATCTATACCAAAATCTATGCCTTTTGGATGCAAGTGTGTAAATATGTAAATGTGGGTAAATACTCAATAGTTGTGTTGTGGTATAATAACACAATCTAGTCATTCTTTCATGTTTATCCCGATGATGTGGAATACAAATATACCTAGATTTTAAAATGAACAAAAACTATGTACAGAAAAAGTACCTTGTGTTTCTTTTCACTCCCTATTTTCTGGCAATCTTGAAATTCTGTACCGTCAGGTTTGGTGTTTGAAACAGCTGCAATATTCATCGGTGTTGCCGTGTACAATTTCTCTGCATAAAAATGGTCGCCCATTTTACCTTCAAAAATATAGAGAAATCAATTATTTCTATGTGTTATTTGTTCCACTATCTCACTAAGTTAAAACAATCACTATTTTCTACCAAAATACTATATTTAACCGTTTATACTTAGTTCTAAGAGAAATCAACAAGACAGCTTTTCACATTTTATTTATCGCGAAAACTCATGACTATCAAAATTTACGCACAACTTATGGAGAGACAATAACAATAAACAAGCACTCTTATTGCAAATACAACAACACTTCATAAAGAAATCAAACATACCCACACAATCGCTGTAGTTTTCTCTTTCAATGATGTTTACGTTTTACGCGTATTCAGCCGAAATCGAAGAACAATCCTCGTATGACGTCACCAAGGGGGAGGTAATTGAAAACCGATAATAACTGAAAGGGTCTATACATAAGATTCTATTACTTATGCCTTTTTTTGTCTGAATTCATTCTGAAAAAAAACATATCAATGCAATGTTGTAAAACAATCAAGTAAGTTCAAGAAGAAGACAATAAATACACATATATATATATATACGGTGAATTTTTAAGGAAGTTAACCGTTTCTAACTCAAGTTATGTACATTTTTATAAAGTGACCCTTGATTTTCAAAAACACCGTAAATTGTGCTGGAACAAAAAATGAAAAAGTACCATTTTTTCAAATTCTACTGTTCTATATTCAAATTTTAACCAAATTTCCTGTTACACAATCATGTCATGACAAATCAAAACAATAAGAGCACACTTTGGACAAATACTTATAAAAATACAGAACTTTGCATACATGTACCCCCGAGCAAAAATCCGAGTTTTTTGGGTGTGTTTAAAAATTTACTCTATCTATAAAAGCAAATATCTCAAGTTTGAAGCTAGTTAGACACATACAACTAATTTTAAAATTTTCTGCAATATGTACTGCCCATAATATGAGATTTTAAAGGCATTTTACCGTTCCTAATAAAATTTACAGAACTTTGCATACATGTACCCCCGAGCAAAAATCGGAATTTTTTGGGTGTGTTTAAAAATTTACTCTATCTATAAAAGCAAATATCTCAAGTTTGAAGCTAGTTAGACACATACAACTAGTTTTAAAATTTTCTGCAATATGAACTGCCCATAATATGAGATTTTACAGGCATTTTACCGTTCCTAATAAAATTTATAAGAATTTGTAAAGGTTACTTTAATGAAACTGCAATAGAATTTATAGCGAAAAATAACGTCAAAATGGTCAATTACAAATTATACTCCTTTATACAAAAATCACCTACAGTTGGTATAAGAAATGGAAATATGTATGTAAAACTCTGCATTATTACATGAAAACCTTCTTTTTACTGATTTTGGCTGGCTTGAGGGAAATATTTGAAATTAACCACTTCACACGGTTTTCGTAAAAAAATCCGACAGTTTAGGAATAACTGAGTCAAGCACTCTTTTTGGTATTAGTGACACTTGGTTGTCCCTAACAAGTTTGACCCCTGAACACATTAAAAAGTCCATCCTGGCCATCCGGAGAAAATATCAGACGAAGGTGAGCGAGCGTCAAACCATGTCGCTAACTCTCGCAGTTAGCATGCGAAGGAAAATTTAAATCGCAAACACAAGATGAAACAGTGCATTTTTCATCTGTACACAGGAAACCCACACAATAGTTATGATCCACTTCAACTTTACATGACTTTGTTGTCGGTAAACCACTATTTTTACAATATCGCCCTCGACGATCACGCTGTCGAGCTCCCGGTTCCCTCATTTTTGAGAAATGGGTAACCCAATGACGTCATGGAAAATCCATATCACGTGGTGAAAAACTACTAAAAATAGCAAATACGAAACTTTACGACGAATGCTATTCAAATAAAACCGGATCATACCGAGTGCCGATGTTTACCGAAGTTAGTTACAGGTCCAGAACCTTAAATACTGTCCTTTTATTTTGCCGAAATATACATGTATATCCTTATACAATCAAAATACATTAATGCATTCATATCAGGAATAGCGGGGCAGAAAATAACACACCAAACTTAAAAAAGGCAGTGAAAAGATAGCATGGTTTTATAAAATGAATACAAATAATAACCACATGATGAGAATCTGATGTTAATGTCGGTGCATATTTAATGCGAGGGCCATTCAACTGATTGTCATATCCGGGTGTCAATGCAGACATCTAGTTATATTTGTAAAAAAAAACAAAAACAATTTTATACAGACATCTAAACATATGTAAACAAATAAGTTTAGTTAAACTGAACCTATTAGCTGATTCTGTATAGAAGGCTCTGTAAAGTGATGTCAAACTCATATATGCAATACAGTCATGACAACATGAAAAGAGAACAAGACTGCATTGGACTTTTGTCGGTGCATGTTTAATGCGTGGGCCGTTCAGACTGCTGAGCGTCCTATCCGAATTCGAATTAAGGAATAAAATTTGATGTTTCAACTGCCCTAAATGATAAAAGAATGTTGACGAGGACTGTAATAACTGACATATATTCCATTACTATTGTAATTATATGAAATGGGTATCACTGTGTTGTTTCAATGGCATTGTCACTGTCCGTACATTTACTTTTCGTTTTCTTTGACCGTTTTTTTTCCGTCTGTGCGCGGTGCCACTACAGAAGATTGACCATTTGAGGATGTGGCAATCCTATCTGCCTTTATTACAAAAGATCGGTACTTTTTGTACAAATTATTTCTTTGTTGGTCTGTCATAGGAATCCACTGTAGCTTTGAAACCTGAAAGTGTTGGTGCGATGCAGCAAGGCGAAATTCTCCAGTAGCCAATAGTGTACTTCTTTACTCATGAATTGACCGTCCACGAGTTTGTTAGTCAACCTTACGAACTCGGGTAGACTTTTGCTTTCCCAATTTAAATAATGAAATTCAAACAGGGGCCAACATAGAAGTCCACATTGACATAATATTGTTAATGATTTCTAAAGCTGTTTTAAGTCTTAATAGAATGTGGTGCTCTTGTGAACCACTAATTGCTTGTGAAACCGCTCTATACAGACAATGTCAATCCCCTATCGTGTTTACTGGTAAGTATGCCATATTCATGACAGGATGGAACATAGATAGTATTTTAACAGCCTCTGTGTCTACCTCGTACATGTTACACTCTGCCGAAGGAACGTCAACATGGTATGTTTCGATAAGTTTTGTTTCAGATTTTGCCTGGTTGATGAGGGAATTCCTTGTGTTTGACTGCATAGCCTTAAATAATCTAAAAATCAAACATACAAATCTGCGTTTATCTCCTGAATCTACCGGTATATGTATTTTTCATTTAATTTTCTAAGTCAATATTGCACTATTGTAAGAGGAAACCCCATTTTGTAGTTAATTTCTCTTATTTAAACATTATTTTGTTATATTCAAGACGTTTGAATATAAACCCGTTTTGTAATATACTTATTAGGGAAAATGCTGTTGTCGTGTTTTTTATATTTTATATAAAATAAACATTTATTGACGAACATGAGATGATTTTTAAAGCATGAAACTATTTAAGAGATTAACAATTATGCTGTCATCCACCCAGGTTTTAATTGGTGTAAAAAATGCTTGATCTTGTGAATTTGGATTTGAAAAAAAGATTCAAAAGAGCTGTTTCATACCATTTTTATTAAGTATTTATTTGCTAAACAGTACAATAGTTTTGCAGAAAAAAAGTTACAAACTACAAGGTGCATTATATGGTTTTCATAAAGCTCGCTTTGATGAACAAAGGGAAACAACTCAGACAACAAGGCAATACGCATCGTGACTTCGTACTGCAAAATTGTAAAAACATTAAATTACAAAACGAATCTTTGGCATTTACTTCATATACTAATATTTCAACACATCAACTACATACAACAAAACAAATGATGGTTTAAATACATTTTATTAAGTGTATTTCGGTAATCAAAGTCTTTTTCAGTATCTTTCGGTAAACAAGTGTCTTTCGGTATTCAGTAGTACCGTTAACATAGCACCTCTTGTTTATATTTTAAAATTTTATTCTTAGTTCATGTAACAATCTTGGTCTTAAATGTGCAAATGTTTACATTCCAGTGTTGGGTTCGAAATCGAAGAAAAATAAATAGACAAATGATGGAATTCAGATCTTGAACAGTCGTATCGTATGCTGACTTGCAATGAATGTAAAATTTGCATAAAATAAAGGCTTGTATCATAAAATACATTTTCATTACCTAATCGGTTATAGTCGCTGACTTGAAACTCCTCAGCCCCTCACCGCAAGGTTCGAGTCCAGGACGGGTGAGAACTTTCATGTTAGAAGGTTTTCCTGCCAATCTGTGGTGCTCCAGTGGTTCTAACCAGACACAATTCTGGGGTCTTCCACCACCAATAATTAGCTGGACATCGCCAAAATGACCATAATTGTGTTAGTGCGATGTAACAAAAAATGTAGATTGCTTATATTACTAATACCTTAAAACTTTTGTCTTCATCTCGCCTGATTTTGGCCAACCAAACGGCTCAAAGTGGGTCATTTACATCTGGAAAGGCATGATAACTCAGTTTTCCATGACCCTCAATCAATGAATAACCTGTTGTATGACATTCTGGTACACAGCATACTCGATTTGACTGAAAAAAGAAAGAAAATGGTCTTTAGAACCAGGGGTCTCATTAATGTAAAGAAGAGCTTAAGTATTGTACCCAGATTACCTTTATCCATAAGCTATACCTATACCAATGTGCCTGATGATAACTAGATCCCTGTATCAAAGTTCCAACAGCTATATCTATACCAAAATCTATGCCTTTTGGATGCAAGTGTGTAAATATGTAAATGTGGGTAAATACTCAATAGTTGTGTTGTGGTATAATAACACAATCTAGTCATTCTTTCATGTTTATCCCGATGATGTGGAATACAAATATACCTAGATTTTAAAATGAACAAAAACTATGTACAGAAAAAGTACCTTGTGTTTCTTTTCACTCCCTATTTTCTGGCAATCTTGAAATTCTGTACCGTCAGGTTTGGTGTTTGAAACAGCTGCAATATTCATCGGTGTTGCCGTGTACAATTTCTCTGCATAAAAATGGTCGCCCATTTTACCTTTAAAAATATAGAGAAATCAATTATTTCTATGTGTTATTTGTTCCACTATCTCACTAAGTTAAAACAATCACTATTTTCTACCAAAATACTATATTTAACCGTTTATACTTAGTTCTAAGAGAAATCAACAAGACAGCTTTTCACATTTTATTTATCGCGAAAACTCATGACTATCAAAATTTACGCACAACTTATGGAGAGACAATAACAATAAACAAGCACTCTTATTGCAAATACAACAACACTTCATAAAGAAATCAAACATACCCACACAATCGCTGTAGTTTTCTCTTTCAATGATGTTTACGTTTTACGCGTATTCAGCCGAAATCGAAGAACAATCCTCGTATGACGTCACCAAGGGGGGGGGGGGTAATTGAAAACCGATAATAACTGAAAGGGTCTATATTAAGGATGACAATGATCACCCGGAAGATCCATCTGCAGATGAGGGTAATAATGGTCTTTATTTGAGATCGAAATTTATTTCTGGTTCAAAAATCATCGACCTTCAAGGACCTATCTATCACAGTTCATTTACATTAAAGATATATTTAAAAAAAATCAAGTAGATGTTAAACTGAAATTGTATCGTAGCTCCCCAGTTTTCTGTTTATGTTCTGGAGATGCAACACCTAATTACAGTGTAAAAATTGTAGATGTGTACCTACTTGCTAAAAAGCTTAGGATCAATCCGGCATTAATTGTGGTCCACGCAGAGAAGCTGAAAACCAGCACTGTTTAGTATCCCTCCGACAGGTTGGAGTGTCGTTCACAAGCCATCACTGCTGGAAGTACAGTTTGTACTTTGTTTACATGGGATAATCTTTATCAAGGTCAAAAACCTAACACAATTGTCGTCGCTTTTATTAAATCAAATGCATTGTCTGGAGATTTCAGTGCAAAGCCATTTCATTTTTTAAACTGTGATATTCAAAGCATATGTCTGTATGCTGATGGTGATCCTGTTTGGGGAACTCCATTAAAATTAAACTTCAATCAGCCGGAGGTGCAAAGTTTTATGAGAGCCTACTCGAATCTGTTTTGACTCCCGATGCAGTTGCTTACTGTTAGTTGTTTCACTTTGACGGGATAATGTTATTTTCACTGTTTGTTTGCTAGAAAAACCTTCAGGGAGTGCAAGGTTGGAGCGCTCTACAAACCAGGTTTAAGCATCACAGTCGGCCCTTTTGCCGATTGACCGTTCCAAGACGGTAACTGCTGTTTTTTCTTTATGTGTGTTATGTCTCGACTTTGTGTTTTTGTCACATTTACATTTACCTTGTTTGCCTTTGTCTACTGGTAGATAAAATTTAAATATTTGTGGAAATTTTGATAGGACCTTTTCTTATTTACCTATTCAATATAGATAGGACAGACTTTGCAAATACATCTCCTTTGTTTACATTTCAACTAGCACCAATATTTCCAGACGGCAACACGTTTTTATCATTAATACAAACAGGACATGTACGGTTGGAGGTACAATTTAGAACAGCTTTTACCGCAGCGACGTGTTGTATAGATTTTAGCAGTTCTTCAGGGTTTTTTTCAGATCAACAGTTAAAGAGACATCATTACAGAATGAACACTTCACAAATTCAGTGTTGTATAGACTGAACCATTACTGAAAAAAAACAATTTAAGGAGTTTTTGCTGCCAATTACATTTTCCTTGTGGATCCATTGCAAATACAGATGGTCAATTTCATCAGGGTCAACATTAGTCTTATTCTTCTTTTCTTTTTCCAAACTCAACGACTTTAGAATATTTTGATAGTTATGGGAAATCTGTTGGATACTACAATAACTGTTTTCCCAAGTATTTATCGAATTTCCCCAACGTGGTCGTGAATACCAAATAGATACAAAGTGTACATAGTGGTGTTTGTGGGATGTATTGTTTGTTTTTCTTACTACGAAGATTGAGTGGCGTGTGCTTTCATGATATCATTACCACTTTTTACAATTGCCCATAATGGCAATGATGCTTTCGTATATCATTTTATTAGCAATGTTTTTTTTTGTAGATTGTATACCATTTTCCAAGAACAATTATTAAATGTGTAAACCGGTTGAACATGTATGAAATACTTTTTGTTGTATGCACTTCAATCTTCTAAATAAATGTGTAAATAAAATTACAAATTTGTTTTGTTTTACTTCATTTTACCCCAGACTCCTTTTGATGAAACATTATGACAGAAACTGTTATCAAATTTGAAAGCCCTGCCACCTGCATTGTAGCAGGGTGTGTGTGTGGGGGGGGGGGGGGGGGGGGGGGGGGCAACTTTTCTCCATGAATTGTTTAAACATTCACAATCTATGTTTACGCAAAGTCCAAAGAAAATAATAGTTTGTTATTCTACACATCAAGCATTGTATGACGACCTGAAAGAATCGGTGAATAATATCGCCTTTTTTGAAGGTCTACCAAGTAAGAAGGATATGGATTTATGGTCAGTAGAAGCTGGTTCTTAAATTTTAATTTTAGGTAATTTAGCACAGCAAGCTTCACTGAGTGTTGATATTGTAAATTTATTCACAATTGACAGTCACCACAATATTTTTTTCCGTTTTTTATTGTTGTTTTTTTTTTGTGTGTTTTTTGTGGTTCAAAATTTATTCATGGAAGGAAAATATTTTCTCACCATTAGCTTAAATTGTCAATATTTTGTATTATTCAGCAACCAGAGGGATCAACTTCAAATTCAAACATTAACAAGACAGATGTTTCCAGATGAAACAAGATATTTTATCAATGCCTATAAAAAGGAAACGAGAAAAAACTACAATTACTTACTAGTGGATTTAAGCCCACATTGAAATCTGCATTATAAACTTAGAACGGATATATTTCCAGATCAAACATTGACAGTCTTTCGACATGAAAAGGAGAAATATGAGCCACCAACACCACCACCACCACCATTAACTCAGAAAAGTAATTTGAGGAAAAATTATTCTTGTTGAACATTCATGTTAATTTGTTGAACTAAGGTTTGTACCTTTCACGTTCAGTTCTAAATCTAAATCAGCTGTTGTTGTTGTTGTTTTTCTTTTCAAAATAAGCTACATTCATTGCATGCTTTGCGAACTGATTTAATCTTAAAACTAGGGATGTAAATCGAATCCCAAAACGATATTCGAATATTCGTAACGTGTATTCAAATAATATTCGAATATTCGGAACGAATTTATATCATTGTGGCACATAACACGACAATTTTCCATTACATTCAATGTGTTTATTCATTGTCAAATGTTTATTTCTGGCCACAATTTACATTGCTAGCCTTAAACCCCTGTCACATCAGAGTGGCGTCCTTACAGCGTTCCCACAGCGTTCAAAAAAATGCAGAACGCCGGAGTGCGCAATGTGCAGTCGCCAGCAACGCTGTGGAAACGCTTTGGAAACCCTGTGTGCGCGCTGTGCAATCGCCAAGAACGCCATGGGGCGGTGTTTATTTTGAGCATGCTACAAACGCCGCAGCTTGGCGTTTGCACAGCGCGCTGTGGGAACGCTGTGGGGTCTTTTAGAGCGCCGTGGGCGCGCTACGGGCGCGCCGCGTGAGCGCTGTGAAAACGCTGTGCAAACCCAGTACAGGGAAGCATTCTTTTTCCTAAAGTCTTTGTAACAATTAAGCTTTTTGTTGTAAATAAGCTCATAAGACTCCAACCAGGACGCCATATCTTCTTCCTGTGTTATGGATAATTCTGATATAAGCCTTTGCTTCTTTTTGGGCTGGGCACTTGGGCCATTGACGTCTGTGACTAAGGCGAATAAGCTTCCTTACTGAGTGGTGATGGGACTTGGACGGTGTCTGATGGCGAAGACGGCGATTTCAAAAGTTTTCGTTTTCCACGCTTTCCGGTCATGTTTGCTCTTTGAAAGCTGGCAATCAAGTGATGAATAAAATGTTTCTCATGAAATTCCAATGTTTTTTCTCTCAAAAACTGAAACAACTGAGCGCGCTGTGGGAACGCTGTGGGAACGCTGTGTTCGCGCTGTGCACACGCTGTGGGCGCGCCGTAGAAACTTCTTGATCGCTATGAGAACGTCTAAAACGCTGTAAGGACGTTGTGGTGACGCTGTGTGAACGACCAGAGGACGTCGTACAGACGCTGTGGAAACGCTGTTTACACGTCATGAGGGTCAAAAATATTATTTTGGACATATTTCGTGGCGATTCCACAGCGCGCTGTACAAACGCTGTGGGATCACCGTCTGGTGTGACAGGGGCTTTACTTAATGCAGAAACGGTGGTAGATTTATGATTTTAGCATAGCATTTAATTTTAAAACGACGATTTCTTCTTTTTGAAATACAAACGGCAATATTATCAATCAGCCATTATCCTGTTTTTAGTGAAGGCCCAGACGGGGTGCTTCTTTACTTGGTCAGCGGTAATTTGCAAGAAAATATTGTCATTGAAGAATGCCAGTAAATGCGTAAACAATGTCATTGTTACTTAACAATTATTATTATTATTATTATTATTATTATTATTATTATTATTATTATTATTATTATTATTATTATTATTATTATTATTGAAACTCTTATAAAAACTTTACAGTAACCAATCAATGTTAAGATGACCTGCAAAGTCCTGTATAATATATACATTATTAATTAGTCACCTTAAACGTGGGTATCTTTTTGTTATGCGTTGTACTTCTTGTAAAAACCTTTACAATTTAAAGGCATTTTGCGTACTAAATAACTTATTTGTATTAAAATATTACGTATTAAAAGGGCTACTTAAGCTCCTTTTAATGTTAACATATCGATTTAATAAAACCATATCATAATTTTATTATATGAAACTGTACAACACATGCAAAATAGCTCACAATTTTAATATTTTACTCTACCAACCGCAAACAATGTATAACAACAAACAGTCAATTATGTTTTGTGAACTAATCTTATAAAATACATTAATGATTAAAGGAGGCATTTTCAAAAGGACAAAATACGGGTGATACTGGATCGACTGTAAGACAATTAGGCAAAACCAAGAAGGTTTTATGAAGGGAAATCGCTCAGGTGTACAGCCAATTAACGGTCTTGATTGGTTGGTGATAGGATTGGTGTTTAATTGTGATTGGCTGATATCGCTAAGGGCGTTAATCCGAAGCCATAACAGGTCAATTAGAGGCATTTAGTTACCAATATACAAGTGACAATTACGAACCTGCTCGCCATATGCCTATGGGCGAAAGGCGAAGGTAAACAAAACCATTTGATGACGACAATTACTGTGATTGGCTAGTGTCAAGATTACCTGACATTTGATAAATTGATGAAGTACCAACCAATATATATTAAAAATGATTAAAATTGTAAGCTCGTGAGTTTTAAGTGTGTTAAGTAAACCTATGACGAACAATTAAAAAGTATGTAGATTTACATTTTATGCTATTCGGAGAGAACGAAGCAAAAACAGAGAACAGAAAGTCGCGGTGACAAAAACAACAGATGTCGCGGTATTGTATAGGAATAAAATAACTTGTATGAAGTAGAGTGACAAAAACAGAAAGTGATTGCAATTAAAGTTTGTTCGACAGTGATCTAGTTGTGCTTTCCAAAATTAAAGAAGTTCTGGTGGACTGTTATCAATAAGTATAGCCTTATAGAATGAATTTTTTACACACTATCCCGACCGAAGCTGGGTAGAGTCAGTGTTACATAATTGCTGTAGCTAATTGCCGCAACATTAAACTGACATGTGTGTTTATTGTATTTTGGCAACTGTTTATACAGCTGTATGGTGATGTGGGTGATATGACTTGGTCTAAGTGGGAGAGGAGGCAGAGAAGGAGCTGTGCGCGGTAACTAAAAAATGTCTTTTCAATTTTCCTTCGAACTTAACAAAAGTGAAATAAAAATTATAAAATATTCGAATCCCAAAAAATTCTATTCGAATAGCGACTTGATATTCGAATATTCGTTAACAGTAATTTTATTGAAATTAAAGAAAACCACAGCGCAATTAACTGAGTTTCAAATTACGATCATACAAATTTTTTTAACTGAATAAATTCAATGTCGTGGTAAAATAATTAATTGAACCGACCGCAATAGCTCAGGTGGTAGAGCGTCGGCTTGCGGATCGGGGGGTCGGGGGTTCGAACACCGGCGGGGTCAAAGCAAAAACTTTAAAGTTGGTAGTAGTGGCTTCCCTCCTAACGCTCGGGGCTAATGGGACAGCATTACGCCTGACTCGTCGGTGTCAGTATAATGGACCGACCGGGTTCAGTCCCTGGGCACCTCATAAGTGCCCCTGTGCTTTAAAGATAGAAATGTCGCTGCGCAGTATCGGCAAAAATGCCGGCTAATCCCATCCCCATCCCCATAATTAATTGATGATCACAAGAAGCCTGCAAGTTGATAGCGATGGTGCTACTTGGGGCGGAACGCATCTTTATGTATGCAACGCATCGACAAACGACAGGACTGGAACACAGGTCGGTTTTAACTTTTATTTTGTTGTCAGCGTATGAACCCATGTACGTAACAGTTTACTCTTTTGAAAGTTTTTACAAGACAAAGTTCATGCATAGCATCAAAATCGCCGGAAAATAATGTAAAAATATCATGTTGTAAACAGTGCAGTCGACAAAAGAATATTGCAGTTGCATATATGAGCTTTGACAATCCTATACCGCGGACCAACATTTACAAGATTAATTAACAGAACAACTCATTTAGTATATATACAGGTCATGTTTTAGCAAATAAACCATCATCCAAATCAACCATTCATAAAAATATTCTTAATACATGATGTACGATTTACCCTTAAATGCTTAAGCAATTGTCCCGAATTGTTGATCTTTGCCTGTGTCTGTTGGACATTTTCGGTCATTACAATGTTAATTCGTAACGATATTGTTTTGTATATATGCTCACTTACTTTGAATGTATTGATTCAAGTATGTATTTCATTGCGCTTTTATGTCGTTATTACTGGTAATTAAATGTATCCATATGTAAAACCATATATAATGTATATCTCTGTTATTCATAGCACATCAATTTCAGTCGGAAACAAATTGAACTAGGTATCTATCTGTAAATTCATATTTGGCACATTTTACATCAGCAAGGTTTGACCGCAGTTCTGATTGCGTAATTTCTAAAGAACATCCATGCAGTATCTGGAGGGGGCGGAGTTTCCGGATCACGTGTTATGTTAATATCCGTGACGTAGAAGAATTCTCGTTTCACCTTGGCGTGCTTTCAACAGCTTTTTACGGTTGCGCGTCGAAACGCGAAACATAGTGAATTCCATTTTCTCTCTCCTGTCATTCAGTTTCAGATAACACATGGTTAAAAAAATAAACGATCATGTATCTTTCTTATTATGCACAATTCACACGACTGTAAAATCAATTATCAACATTGTCCGTGTTGATTACCAGGGGACGTAACTCGGTTGTCTTAAATGAAAAAAAAAACAAAAAACAAAATAATGTTGAATACCACTTTCATGATTTCCATCAAATTATAACGAAAAGCTACAACGACGGACAGAGCCAATTCCTATCGTACATATTTTAAAACTTAATGTTATAATACATGAATTTCGCTAGGTCTTTATTTCTTTTACACAAAGGGAGGGAACTGTTTAAAACAGACTTCTTTATTTTATTAGTGGTAGTTAGCCAATGAGCATTTTTGACGAGGCAACACTATTTTAAGAAATGAATATTCATAAGGTACCGCCCACCTCCATATACCGGATGTTCTTTAGCACCTACCTTCGACCGAGGTCACATGAGTGTCTAGAATTGAAAAAACAAATGGAAAAAAGCTCAACAACAGTACAATGTGCGTGGGAATTGGTTTGTATACCAATCGCGAACTGTCAGACCATTTCTGTATTAAGTGCACAGGCACTAAATACATAGTAACCATAAAAGGTACATCAAAACAGTTTAAATCCCAACAAAAATGTAATGACGAAGAAATTTTACACATCTATCTAGTAAAATGTTTCTGTATAAGTTTATGATAATTAGTACAGTCTGCCCTTGTATTACGAATTAGAACAATCATGTAGTATAAAAATAAGAATCAACAATTGATGTTAGTAAAGTTTTAATGGCGATTCTTGTCACCGTCCTTACTGTTTTTAGCTGAAGTGGTTGTTGTTCTTAGAAACGAAAGAAACCAAAGGCCAAAATAGATATTTAAAAAATGCTCATTTTACTGCTGAACTGGCATAAACACAATCGTTAAAAAATAATATCGCTTCTCAAAGCTGTGACGTCAGCTCATTAACATTTCCAAAACCAATTATAGATATAAGGGTTGTCGTTCTCGAAGACCCAAAAACCTCAACAGACGCAAGTACTTGAAAAATACAACCGCATAAGCCAAGTTTGGAAATGATGCGAAAGATTTCTCCAATGTACAAAAAAATGACCGCATTGAACGCAACGATGCATATTAAGATTGTTAGCGTGCCGGTTCATCGGAGAGAAAAAAAACCCAGCTCAAAATCCCGTGAACCAAAACACACGATACCCATAATTGTATTTTACTACTCTATAAAACTACGAGTATCAGTACATTATACATGCTTTAAGTAGTAAACATCGGACATGATTGACATCGATTTGACATAAAAGGGGTGTTTCTGTCCTTGGAAGTGACGTACGCACACCAGAAGTGGCTTGACAAACGACAGAACTAAAACACAGGTCGGTTTAAACATTTATTTTGTTGTCAGCGTATGAACCCACGAACGTAACAGTTTACTCTTTTGAAAGTATTTTTACAAGAAAACGTTCAAGCACAGCATCAAAGTCGCTGGAAAAAAAATGTAAAAATATAATGTTGTAAACAGTGCAGTCGACAAAAGAATATTGCAGTTGCATATATGAGCTTTGACAATCCTATACCGTAGACCAACATTTACAAGATTAATTAACAGAACAACTCATTTAGTATATATACAGGTCATGTTTTAACAAAAAAATCATCATCCAAATCAACCATCCATAAAATATTCTTAAGAAATGATGTACGATTTACCCTTTAATGCTTAAGCAATTTTCCCGAATTGTTGATCTTTGCCTGTCTCTGTTGGACATTTTCGGTCATTACAATGTTAATTCGTAACGATATTGTTTTGTTTATATGCTAACTTACTTTGTATGTATTGATTCAAGTATGTAGGCCTATTCCCGTGCGCATATATGTCGTTATTGCTGGTCATTAAATGTAACCATATGTAAAACCATAAACTCAGATGGTAGAGCGTCGGCTTGCGGATCTGGAGGTTGTGGGTTCAAACCCTGGCCGGGTCAAACCAAAGACTTTAAAGTTGGTAGTAGTGGCTTCCCTCCTAACGCTCGGGGCAAAGGGGACATCATTACGACTGACTCGTCGGTGTCAGTATAATGGACCGGCCGGGTTCAGTCCCTGGGCACCTCATAAGTGCCCCTGTGCTATAATGATAGAAATGTCGCTGCGCAGTATCGGCAAAAATGCCGGCTAATCCCAATCCCTATTCATAGCACATTGTTATGTACAGTAGTACACTAGCGTTAAAGGGTACGCTCGTCAGGTTAAAGGGTGTTTACCGCTGTAGTATTAGTGACGTAGCATTCGAGTTACTGCTAGAAAGAAAAGGGTCATGCTAAAAAAATCATTTTGTTTATTTTTAACTGAGTTTCGAGAATGTTCTGGGTTTCGTGAATGTTCTAGAGACTTCTGCGTTCTAGAAATTCTTTGGGTCTATATAAGGGCGTGTTAGCCGATTTAAAGGAAGTTTGGATATAAAGTTTGGACATGACGTTTGGACAGATATTTTGGAAATACTTGCAGCTTCTATATTAAACCCTTCTTTGTTGTAACTTACGTGGACTTGTTATATTCTACAGTGATATAAATATTAAAGCGTTGGATTTGGAATTATATTATTTACATTCGTGTATTGTTCTACGTTTGGATTATTTCAACTGTGCGTATCTACGAGGACAGTCAACCGAAAACTCTTCAGGATTGTTCGAAGTTGGATTATTAATTGGACTGTTAAAGGGGCACCTTCTAAAGGGACAAACTGTAAACTAACATTTATTTTGCTTTCTGCCATTTTGTCTGATTTATTTATTATTGTTTTATTACGCCATAGATTTAATTGGTTATAAAAACAAAACATTATTGTACTAGTTTGTTGCTGGCTTGTTCTTTCTGTTACACCATTTCGTCGTTTAGTAAACGTGCTATTTTATAAATAAACTTACAAAGCGACACCAAATTCAACTAGGTACCTATGTGTAAATTCATATTTGGCACATTTTACATCAGCACCGTTTGACCACAGTTCCGATTGCGTTTGCCCGAGGTCACATGAGTGTCTAGAAATTCAAAATGAAAGTTTCGTGACGTCAGCCTATTAACATTTCCAAAACCAATTATAAATGTAAGGGTTGCCGTTTTCGGCGACCCAATAACCTCAACAGATGCAAGTTCCTGAAAAATGCAACCGCATTTCGAAACCTCGGCGTGAATGCCATTCTTCAGTTTTACCTAGCGTGAATGCATCTACAATCTCGTTCAGCTTAATGAAAGCTGGTTCAGTGTCGAGTTTCTAGTAGTGTTTCGGAAGCATTGAGTGCTTCCTCGCTGATCATGTTCTCACTGGAATAAACCTCAAGTTAGTCTTCTGCTCAGCGATCCATCTGTTATCCTTTATCAAGCATAACTTTTCCATCGGCAGATTTTATTGGGGCTACTTTTTATAGGACCGAGTGCCTGCTTTATGCGGGTCTGTATCTGCAGCTCTCTGTATTTGACTGCACAGTTTAAGCCAGTTTTCGTTGGCACACCGACGAGCTGCTTGCAGAACTCATGTTCTTTCTCAACTCACGGCATGAAGTTCTTCAGTAGTAGGATCGTTTTCATATTTTATACGGATACTTTTCCTCGATGGCTGGTATCATTTTGTCAGAATGGGTCTGCACTATTGCAGTTTTGTATATGGCGTCGGCGAAGTGTTTCTATCGTTCATCTGAATGGAAGTAGACTCGTATGTCAAAGCTTCTTCAAGGGTTTGCGCAAGTACACTCACTGTGTCTGGGAGAGACCGATACCCACTTTTACGATGCTATATCTTTTCTGGCGGCAAGCTCCACCCTGATGCATACTAGGGAATGGTCGGTGTCATGGTCATCACTGTGATAGATGCATTAGAGTTTGACACAATGCTTTTTTTCTTCTTATGAGTATTTCATCAAGTTGGTGCCATTACTTCAAACTGAAACTTCTACAACCTGGTGACCTTGTACTGTTTCCTTTGTGTTGAAATATGTATTTGTGACATAGACTGTGTAGTCAGCATAGCTCGAGCTGGTCATTTACGTTCATTTTACCAACTCCGAAATTCTCTGATATCGACTAGTGCTTTGCATTGCAGAAGGGTAATGTATTTACTTTCTCTAATGAATCCTGAGTCAATGAGTTTGGTGTATTGTAGAGCAGCGATGTCTTATTGGCAAAGATGCAGCTCTTTGTTTAGGACTTTAGCCTTGCGCGCATCGTTCGCCATTGATTTGTGAGACAGGTCTATGTTTTTGAAGGTTATTTATGATTAGGATCGAAGGCTTAAGGGCAGCCTATGGGCGAAGCTTCTAATATGGCGCGAAACGTGTAATATAATAGCTTTTGGAATACTTGCTTGCAAATGTAGATAATGCTATGCTAATAAACTGTGGTTTGGTTAATGTGCCGTCATTCATAATACATGAATATTTCAAAATCCACATGTTCCGTTTACAAACTTGCAGATTTACGGTGTTAGGATGAAAATGTTTTCGGGACCGTGTCGCAAATTAGATGCTGAGAAGTGGTTTATTATGATTTAGCGGAAGGTTTTGACCAGGCGCAAAAAAACGCAAGAAACGCGTACACACACACACACACACACACACACACACACACACACACACACACACACACACACACACACACACACACACACACACACACACACACACACACACACACACACACACACACACACACACACACACACACACACACACACACACACACACACACACACACACACACACACACACACACACACACACACACACACACACACACACACACACACATATATATATATATATATATATATAAATTAGATATACAGTGATTATATTGTGCAATGCATATATTCCCAACAAGATGTTACAGAAGAAAACATGTTGCCAACATTATTACAACTAACTATAAAACTAAGGTACAATCAGACAATGCTTTTGTGTAGCAGCCTCACATTACACAAAATTTTCACGGTACCTTATTTTTTATTGTTAAAGTTGTTTTGTATGGAAGCATTTTTGTATCTGGGTTATTTATACATAAAACAATGTTTATTATTTCCTAAACCTAAACCAAACCTACTTCACTCATTTAATGTAATGGATGAAGACAAACTGAGAGAAACAGTAAAATAAACACATAATGATCTGGTATGCCCTTAATCTTGATGGAACTAATGTTGTCACAAAACAATGTTATTACGTAAGTATGTGCTGCGCTACTGTGGTTTATAATTACACACTTAACTGGCATTAAGAATACAACTTAATACGACCTTTATGAAAATTTGTCATAAAGGGTCTAGGGTTTGAATTCGGCTCCATCCGATCCCATCAGATAACGTCTTGACCAAGAACACTTCAAGCATACTAAAGCGTTGTTGGTGTGTTGCACGTTTCTCCTTTTGAAAACTGGTGGGAGGGCTAGTCCTTTAATCTAAAATAACTAAAAAATGAGCACATCACATAAAATAGAACGCCTTAACGAATTAGGACCCGTATTTTATACCTACAACGCCGAGATATTTTGCGCCGAGATATTTCGCGACATCTCGCGTGCGACCTCTCTGATCTCTGTCGCTGTTACAGAATAGATCTCGCTCGTACCTTCTCAACATCTCAATGTAGAGTTACAGCATGCGTTCGGATTTGAGGGGTGAAATCAGGATTCAAATCACAGGGTTGTGTTAACGAAATAAATAACTGCAAGTTAATTTTGAACACAGTATATTATTTGGATTGTAACGGAACATTTAGATTTGGTGGATTTGTTTGGGGCTGCTTTGGTTCGACTTTGCGTTAAGCAAACCATTTTCTTTGTTAGCCTCATTTCCGTTCACAATGCCTTGCCAATCAGAACATTCATTCTGAGTAAATGTCTGGCTTAAATAGAACCAATCCACAGTGGGAATTCTATTATAAATTTTTGATTGCTGTACTTTCTATTTACAACAATCTTTTTAACCGTGCTTTGCAATTAAGTAGAATTTCTAGATAATTTCTTAGAACCGCGTGAGATGGTGTTTTTATAGATTTCCGATCAGCTGTTCATGGAAAGAGTGAAAGTAATCTTTATTCCAATTGTTTTATTGTTGTATGCTCTGATTGTTTCATATGCAAGTGGTTTGAAATGTTTAAAGAATGCTACTTTACATTATGTCATCAGTATTTCAGAATATTTTGAATTATTTGCAGAGCATGTTATCTTTAATATTGAACAGTATTTTAGTAAATACTATAAAGCAAAGGGTTAGCAGTAAAAACGAGAGTTGTTTTCTTTCATTGTATTTTTTGTTGTTGTTTCTTTATTACAGTGTTTTACAAGATCCAATGAATAAATTGTTAAGATTGTTAAAGAAAAAAGGACTTGGCGTTACATGGATGCTTAAAATGCTAAATGGGTTTAGCCTTCACAGCATTTAAACGCATTCATCGCCTTAATAAATTATTACTTATTGCTCGAAAACAACAAATTTAGCTAAAGTTGTTTTCTTTTTCACTTTTCCGGTTTAGAATGACAAATCTGTTTACGACAATAAATCAACAGTGTTTACATGAAAAGTGATTCTTAAAGGTGTCATGTGACAATTTGAGTCACAAATATAATTGAAGAAAAAGCAAACCTTGCATGCTTAATTTAAAAGGTACTTCTTAGACTGCTTGTTCATGTCCTAGTTTTGTGTAGGAGTTTCCATCGAAACTCCACAAACGTGATTTCAGTAGTATGAAACCTATCTCTGCGTACGCTGCATAGCTATTTCTAGAATTTGACAGCTTAATTTTGAAACGGCAATCGGGTAGAAACAAATGTATAGCCTAACAGTTTAATCTGTATTTTCTATTAGTAAATAATGTCGAAAGACAAAAGCAATCAAAAAGGTATCATGTTATTATCTAAGTCTAATAAAAATTCTTCACTTTGTCTGCAAACGGATTAGAAATTGGTGAATATCATATTGAGTATTCATGACTTACATTATCTTGCTTTTGAAGTTGTGTTATAACTCTTCGCAACTAGAAGCAAGATATTATCCGTGATAATTCTTAAATTACCCAAAACAACGCCCTGTTATCATTATATGTAAAAATGGTGTATACAATATTAGCAATAGTTGGGCACAACATTAAACAAGGTGTGGCATGTAAGTGGCAAACAGACGCCGAGAATATTTTTAACCCTTAGTAACGAAGTTCTGCCAAGTGTTCTAACGGTTTAAGACCTCCTTAAAAGTGGGCAAGTAATAGGACGGTGATATTTCGCAATAAAACACGACATTCCAACCACCACACACCCAACACCACAACACCACAACACCCATTAACTAAAACCACACTCCATCAATAACAAAACTACCACCACTATTCAATCCCCATCTCCACCAACAACACCATATCACTAATATAACAGCAACATAGTTTTGTCGCTCATTAAAAAAGTCCTAAAGTAAACAAGAATTACGGCATATCCTTTAATAGATTTAAAAAATACGATTTTCAAGCAAGCAGAGCGGTATGCATGCAAATGCATAAATATTTTCTTAACAATATTGTCTGGCCTATTTATTACACTATTCCTGGTTGACACGTAAATGCCAAACATCTATTATAACCAACAACAAACAGTTTCCCCTCCAGTAAGTAGTTCTACTTCAGTGATGTTAGTTTGTTGGGTTTATCGTCCCACCGACAGTATTTCAGTTATTAGGAGACGGTTCAGTGATACTTGTGCTAACATCAAATGTTCATACGAGTGTGTTGAGTATCACAATTGGCCTTAAAATCGACCGCCCTTTAATGTGAAAGCAACAGGTAAGTTTTTTTTGATTACCTGTGTTGTATTGTACGTTTTATCTTAAGTAGCCAATTTGAAATCGCTGGTTGAAAATACACCTCATCTTCATAACATGATACAAAATGTGTATTTATAAGTAGACTTAAAATATCTTATACACGTAAATGACAAGGGACCTAGAACTGTTTCTAAAGTCACACGATCAAATAGTGCATGTTATAATTAGACAGGACCCAGCAGGAGCATCAAGAGCAGGAACTGCACGTTCAATTCTTATTGAACAAGATTAAGTAAATGCTTAAAATACGTTTTCTTAAAATGGGTATAAGGATTTAACCTAGATGCAGTATTAACTTTTTGAAATTATTTTTTATAATAATAAACTGTATTATAAATGTTATACGAGGTGCAATGCAATGTTTCGTATACTGTCAAAATAATAAACCGCAAAGAGAAAATGTATGAAATAGAAAAATGAGCATTGGACATTTTAATATATAAACTCAGGGGAAAGTGTAATAACTAAGGACTTCAAATAATCAGAATAACTTGTATATCTATACAAACATCAGTGCATGCAATATACGTTTGTTATAACTGCACAATTGAGATGAACACTACTCACTTTGAAACAGTCACAACTTACATATCAAACCCATCATCAGTTACCACCCACCACCATCCCACAACCATCTACCACCACATACTACCCTGACACAATGACGACGATAACAATAGCGGCAACAGCAACAACATCAGCATTAACAAAAACAGAATATGTATCATGTATCACGAAAATTTTAGGCATATTTCAACAAACAAACTTCATACAAACTGACAGCTTGTCGGTCATGGCTTAAACACTATTAATAGACACAAATCTGTCAAAAAAGTTTGTTTTGAAACTGTTAAAGGACACGTTCAGATGCAATTTTACATCTATTTCTGAATTAATTGAAACTTTCACCATTTTAGTTCAATGTCATATCTTTTGAAGATAATGCTAGAAGTGAATAATAATGATATATATTCATTTCACCTGAGCAACAGATGCAAAATGTGTTGTTTTTTTTATTAACGATTGTCTGTCGTCGGTCTTCGTGTTCGTAAACATTCTAGAGTCTTGACATTAAACCCAATTCTGGGCAGAACGTTTGTTTGGGATCTTGAATGAATTTATATCTGAGTCACGTGGTCACTTGATCACATTTTAGTTAAAATAAACGATGTCAGTCACCTAAAAGCTACATTTATGGCCAAATATTCACCCAACATAACCAAAATGTTTGTCTAGATGTTATATTGGAAATGTCTGCTATTTTATCTCAGTTGCTATTTGATTTTAAAGCATCCTCAAGGTCAGTGTCCTTGGGTGAGCGGTTTATGGCCAGTAGGATCCTATTGTTAATGTACTAACGTACACTGAGTGAAACTGGCCACTAACACTTATATTCAGCTTAGACACTTTTACAAGGTTGTTTACATATGAAAATGTATAACAAAAACTTTTAAGAAGCGTTGACTAAAACAGAAATAATGCAATCAACAACAGCTATGACAAATGAGCACACATGCAAGCTGCAGTGCAGATGTACTCGAATTAATCATTTCTAATAAATATTTCGGCGAAAGAGCTCATCCCGAGCTTAAACTTAATTTAACACTGCAATCCTCCTATGCAGAGTTATCATTGGTTATTCTCACATCACATGGTGGGATTGTTAAACCTGACTGAGTCAGGTCGACGCAATATACTTATATTTATATGCATTTGTTGAGCGTTCATAGTTCTGTTCGGACAAATCCCATGTGATTGTTAAAGTAACCGTGTATCAGGTAAGTTCTATTATACTTTTTTAAACTTCTAAAATTGTTAGCGATTGTTAAATCCTTGATTGAAAATGCATCTCGCCTTTATGTATGATACATTTGTATTCCATCGCAGTTTTGTATCATATTCTTTGTATCATCTCCATGATTATATGCCTAGGCATATTGCTAGAGACTCAGCATCAATGAGTGCAGATGCAGATCCGATAACATCCAGGTGGAATTCAGTGATCTGTATCTACACTATTTGCCATAGCAGTGTCTAGCTCATCGTCGGAACCTACGTTCGCTCATACCGCTCTACCTCATGATAGCCGTGGGATATAAGGCTGATAAAAAATCGTTTTTATGAATATTCGTAGCAAACGATGGCACATTGTAAATGTACCTTTCGACGGAGCCAATCAAATGCTTCGTGTATATATTCATGACAACAAAAGTTTGTTTGCCAAGTATTCAATGGAATATATATGCAGTGATAACGGGTTATTTATCGTATGTTCCGACTTGTGTCCGGCTTGGAGTCAAGGTACATGTAGAAGGGAGAACAATGAAGTTTATTTTGTTTGTTTGTTGTTTGTTAGTATGCTTTTAATGTGATATCCGCCGATTTGCCTATGTCAAATATAAAAAATACTTAATCGTAAAAATTTCTTAATTTCCATCCTTTTTGTGAAACGTGACTTAGATGCATGTTTGAAGTAACGAATGGGTATTATTTTCTAATATTTACAAAGATGTAGTATATCAATAGACAATACTTCCTGTGGTCTTTTCAGGAAACAATATGTATTTTTATTTTATTTTCGGGGTAGGGCGTGGGGCGGTTTTGAGTAGAAAAGCTAGGTTTAAACAAGGTCAAACTGTCGGATACTAACGTTAAGGAGCTCTGCTTATGGAAACTTGAATAAAATAATTAAAGTTTACTAAAACATGTAGGCCTACCTCCTAAAAGTCGACTAAAATATGTTTCTCCTAAACGTTGATTGAAATATGCGCCTCCTAAAAGTTGACTGAAATATGTATTCCCTAAAAGTTGACTGAAATATGCACCTCCTAAAAGTTGACAGAAATATGCACCTCCTAAAGGTTGACTGAAATATGTATACTTTAAAAATTGCTTGAAAAATGCACATCCTAAAAGTTGACTGAAATATGTATACCCTAAAAGTTGACTGAAATATGCACCTCCTAAAAGATGACTGAAATATGTATACCCTAAAAGTTGACTGAAATATGCACCTCCTAAAAGATGACTGAAATATGTATACCCCAAAAGTTAACTGAAATATGCACATCCTAAAAGATGACTGAAATATGTATACCCTAAAAGTTGACTGAAATATGCACCTCCTAAAAGATGACTGAAATATGTATACCCTAAAAGTTGACTGAAATATGCACCTCCTAAAAGATGACTGAAATATGTATACCCCAAAAGTTAACTGAAATATGCACATCCTAAAAGATGACTGAAATATGTATACCCTAAAAGTTGACTGAAATATGCACCTCCTAAAAGATGACTGAAATATGTATATCCTAAAAGTTGACTGAAATATGCACCTCCTAAAAGATGACTGAAATATGTATACCCCAAAAGTTAACTGAAATATGCACATCCTAAAAGATGACTGAAATATGTATACCCCAAAAGTTGACTGAAATATGCACATCCTAAAAGATGACTGAAATATGTATACCCCAAAAGTTAACTGAAATATGCACATCCTAAAAGATGACTGAAATATGTATACCCTAAAAGTTGACTGAAATATGCACCTCCTAAAAGGTGACTGAAATATGTATACCCTAAAAGTTTATGGCTGGTAATAACGCTTACACGGCAAATTGTGATGTGTTATTTTCCAGTTGGATTTCTATTGTATACGGAAACAAATAATTCTTAACCTCTTGATAGGATGCTGATGTGCACATAACATCTTTTGTATAATAAATAAGTATGTGCGGGCATTTTTACGACAAGAGCTATACACAAGGAATATTCATATGAACAAGTACATTGTATATACAATATCCGCACAGAAGGGGTCACATAGTACATTTATTTCCAATCGTAAAAAGAAAGTCTCAGTCAAATCTCTATAACTAAAAAATTTGTTTTCTATATGAACTGCTTAAAAAAGTGTCACTATGTTACATTTTATCTTCTTTCATCCTTTTGTTAAATTTAACGATGTTCGAGGTTCGCAGGCGCTTTTCTAATGAACAGCCTTTATTCCTTGATATTTGATGCCCGTGTATATTTGTTGTTTGTTTTTAAAATGGCCTCAAAGTTGTTATCAGAATTTCTACATACGTACACAAACATGTGTATAAGTATAAAAAGAAGTACGTATTTTCTGCAAAAGCTGTAATAACATTATATAAGGACTGTCTTTTTCAGATCCTATAGCCTACAAGACGACATGTCTCAGAAGTTCTCCTTGTCCGCCGTTTTAATAATGGTGGTGATCACGTGGGATGGCACGTGGGTGGTTACATGCTACGAAACATTCCAGGAGCGGATACCGAACGGGGGACAGGTACCCCACCCTTGTAAGGAAGGCGAGATTTGGGGAGGTGTGGGGCATAAAGTCATGCACGGAGGTGGTCAACGGAATCCATTTGGGGATTTCTTCGAGAAAAATGGCAAAGTAGAGTATCATTATCATCCTTGATTTCCATTTTTAATAGGTCTGAATTAATGTTTAATGTTTTCACCTCTCGCTAGGCGATACGTATGCTCTGGTTGGTCATAAAACAAGTGAAACCAAAGTCTTTAAAATGATATTCGTATGTCTCCCTAGTAATATAAGAGGTGTTATAACGATTGATCTGTCCCGTGTCATGAAAATGTGACTGGACGTTATGCCATGTCAGGTATTCAAGGAATGTCAGTATAACGGTATAAGCAGCACTACAACAGCTTCACGTGTACACCGTCTCCTGGTAAATGAAACTTTTTGGTCAGATGATAACCTCGGCAAAAAAAAATGAACTCTCCTAGATACTTGATATAAAACAAATCAACCATTAACATATATCATTTGTACAGATATGGTCATAAATACCTCTACATACCAACATTTATATCTTTGATCATTGACGGACATGAAAGTGTAATAAAGACCCGTCAACAATTTATTCACATATTTACATAGATATAGAACACCAAGTACGTGCATTTCGCGGGAACTTTTACAAGTACGAATAATTATTTGGTTGCTTGAGAAAAACATTGACCCAAACCGTCAGATACAACATTTAAATTATGTTTGCTACATTGCCTCTTGCATTCGGATTATTGTGTCTTTTGCTTTCATGTGAAACCTTGGCTTGACAACCTGACTCAATCGGAACTCCTCGGGTAATTCCGTTCTCGGGACAATCATCCCTCGGATGTATCTGGTGCAATGATACTTAAACAAATCACGATCGTTTTGTTCGCCGGAAGTCAAAAGAATATGTCTCAAATGTAGTTCTCACAACACATAAACAATGGCGTCGTTTGACAGTTGTTGTTATTTTTTGCTGCGCTTTGTAAATTAAACTTGGATGATTTAAATTTGAAGCAGCCACAAATTTAAGTTTAACTGGCATCGTACTATAGTGAGCTGTCAACCGAGCTGCCATCTTTGTTTTGACCTTCTGTCACAAAATAAGTCCCATTTAGGGGAATGGCTGAGGTGATCCGACTACCTATATACATCCGAGAGATGATTAGAGAATTATCCTAGATGTTCCAATTGAACCTTACTGTATAAAAAGGTTATTTATAGAAAGACTGCAAAATGTGATCTGGCTTTCTCCATCAAGTGTTGAGAGCTAAATAGACATTTATAATAACATTCTGGTAACAATGGTGAATGTCGAAAGTGCAAGCTGACGCAGACATAACAGCAGGATAGGCAAAGGAAGGGAATTATGTCGGGTCCAACATTTCGCTATGTCACAAACCTTCTTCCATACTTCTAGGACTTTTTCCTTTCGAGTCTATCCTAGACCTTTCCAACAAAATCACGGTCTCAAATATTGGTATTCTACACTTGCACGTAAGAACTGCTTTTATTAGACTATCCTTCCAAATAACTTACCACCCTGGGATATTAATTAAACCACAGAGCATCTGTAGTAAGGGTCAGACGCTTATTCATAAAACATAAAGCTTCCTGTACCAACTGAACTACTCGCATAGTTTTATCTCGACTTTTATCTGTTTTAATAAAAGATTTCTCCCCTTTTCTTCTCAGCATCAAACATTGTCGCAAATATAAAAAGTATGCTTTCTATTGATGACTGTCATGAAACACACTGCAAGTCATTAAGTGGTTTAAAGCGTGGTCCTTTCATAATTTCGTTCTCTTGCAATTAGGTACAATCACCAGCACGTTGGCGAATAGAACGGTTTATAGGAAAATACAACATTAATGTCACTCTGTTGTACAGTTTTCGCACTTACACTTTCAGACATCAATCAAACACAAGAATGTGTTTGAATAATAAACATAAATAGTTCATATACATTTTCGATATTAAACAGCTTTTGGTCTGGCATCCTCCAAGCCACTCTAACTGCACCAGGGCAAATTTATGCTCAGTAAACTTAACTGTTTTTATTTCCACTGTAGAAAAAGAATCTCCTTATAGCAAATTGATACATGTCAGTCCTGTTGTTCATTCTACTAGAAACATTTAATGCTTGAATATAATTGTTTCCCTTCACATAGCACTCATGCGTTTATAATGTCAGTTCTAACCTCATGTAGCAAAAAGTAGACTTACATTTTAAATATTTTTTAAGTATTTCTCATAGTTTGAGATTGTACATAGAAATAAAGCTCCATATGACTCGCTCTCTCTCCATCATTGTCCCCCCCCCCCCCCCCCCAATATCTTCGGGGTCTATTGGTTTTAGTAAAATAGCCGAGGTGATCCGAATGTGAACTTCCAGCTCATTTGGAACATGCCTCAAGCTATCCGGGGACAGCGTTCGCTTGAAGCATGAAATAGGTTTGCCTTCATTGTGAATAGTATGTCGTGAACACCTGGCATGACACACCCTGGCATTTGGAAAATTCCCCGCCGCTGTTTAAACTCTTTGCCTCCTACTGAGCTACAAGGACCGGTATCATATGTATCATGGTCAATTCCAGGTGTGGAGCGAGGCCGTGTGTCGGCACGACTCGGACGGGGACGGCCTGACAAACGGACAGGAGCTTGGTGACCCGGATTGTATATGGACTCCTGGGCAGACACCCAACATCACAGAACAGAACATGATCTCGCATCCAGGTGAATATGAGGAAAACTAACCTAAACTTACCCAAACATATTAAGAATAATAACACAAAATCACCCTGTGAGAACCATCACTAACACAATGCGCTTCTTTTTCAACTTCTGTATAGCAACAAGTCCTGTTTCACTCCTACCAACATATCACTTATGAAACCTAAACCGCCACATTTCGCCACATTTCGCCTTCTAATATCAATAAATGTCTTTAATAGTTATTTTGTTTGTATACAGTTCTCTTTTATTAGTTTTAACTTTCTTGCTGTTAGTCCTCTCTCTTTGATTGGATATTTTCATTTACACTGTTTGTGAGAAAAGGCATTGCGAGGTAGGGACGCTCCACAAACCAGGTTTAATCACCCAGTCGGTCCCTTTGCCCTCTGTTCGTTCTAGTGCGGTAACTGTTGGTTTCTCTTTGTGTATTGTTGCCATTTTTACATTTGATCTGCATATTATGAGGGGGGGGGGGGGGGGCTAAATTTAAAATTATACTCTCTTTAAAGCGTGTTACAGGCCGATGTTGTCGCGTATTCCACTATTTGGGGTTATAGTCTTCTGTTTATTCATCTTGGAGCCACAATATCAATATAAACAATTTCTACACGTACAAAAAACTGTAAATAACAATTACCTCTGTGATAGTAATGTATCGAATCGATCTAATATAAACAGTTAAGGAAGAATGAAGAGTAAAAGTAAATTCAATGACATATTTTCACAGAAATGCCATCTCAAACATAGGGTGATCTAAATATAACTTTTGCTCTGACTGCATTGGCGGTAAGGTATGAACATGTTTCACAGGCTCATTATAACACATAGCCGAAGTTCTGACGGACACGGTGAAGCACGGATGGCTGCGAAATTCTCAGTCGTTTTGATCAGGTCTCTTTTCGACAGCACCAAAACAATGCTGCTCATTGTTGAGTCATTCAATATCAGAGATTTCCATGCCAGTTAAGTGTTAAAGACAAAACACAAAAAAAAACGACTTAAAAGTGACATCAGTTTGTGCTTCTCAGTTACAAAAAAGCATTCGGATCAACTCGACTATTTTACTTGCAGAAATATGCTTCGAAGGTAATATGGGAGAGCGAGAAAGATTCATCTCGAGCTATTTTATTTCTTTGCCTAGGTCTATGTTCAGCAATCGCAAACTATGTGAAATACATGCACTGCAACAAGTATTTCAAACATACGTCTACTTTTTGTTACACGAAGTAAAAATGACATTTTAAATGAATTATACTCAGTACACATGTGTAAAGGTGTTTGGTAAGAAGTAAAATGCTATTTTTATAAACAGCGCGGACTTAGCAATACCGACTCGTGTGTTGAAGTCCTGATTTAAGGTGAAAACATGCATGTAACTGAAAATGTCTGATGTGGTTAATCAATGCATTGTTCAAAAAAAGCCAGTTTGATAATTCCATTGCGTTATTTCTAAACGGCAACTGAACTTTCGTTCCGAATGTGCAGGAACTACTTACTATACACGATGACCGAAGCACGTATCGAAAATCCCAGTGTGTAAATACTTTAAACTTCGAGGTTCTTTTCCGAACGATTACAAAAAAGGCCGAAGATGATTCAAATGACCAAATAGGTTTGTTTTTAAGTTGCAAATTAAGCTCTAGCACTTTTACCGATTCTTATATCAATCAATACGCTACAATTTTATGAACATGCTGGAGTCATAAGAGTTTCAAAAAGTTGAAAAATCCTATTCTCTTCTCCAGTTACTGTATATCAAATAAGGGAGGTAAGAAGGTGGAATTTAAATTGTTAGTGTAACATCCCTCTATGAACGAAAAGGGGGAATGTGCCTTTAAGACAGATGTGACGGGTTTGATTAAAGGTTCGAGTGCAAGTTTATACACCAAACTTTATATGAACCTCTGTAGCTTATTAATACAGGATGGCATTTTGCAATTTTAACCCATACCAACACATATTCCATCTGAACCACAGTTTAAGACTGAAATGTAGTCAAATCTCTTATTTGAAGTGTTCTGCGCATGTTAAGTGAAGATGATGCATACACTGAAGTGTTAAAAGTCTTGAAGTATAAGTATTATTATATTTTCAGGAATATGTACCCCATGGGACAGTCCTCATTGCCAAGCAAACTCATCCAACTTCACTTGGGTTACACAGGCGTGTGAGAAAAAACCATTCGATTGTCCTGCATTGAAAGAAGAAGGTAAGATAACTTAATCCAGTCAAAAAGTTATGGTTGATTTAAAATTAGATAATAGTGTTTGTTCAGTATTACACTTAATAAGAAATGCACACAAACCATCAAGCTTTTTGCGTAGCTTTTCTTACAACAAGTACTACTCCCCACACCGATTACAACGCAGACAATATTGTTTAAAATTTAAGAAAGACGTCAATACTTTTTTTATGACATCATTACTTAGATCTAAGAATACGTCATTGCTTGGCATGTATTGATTTAAATTGCCTTTTTTCCCACTGATTGCCTTTGAGACAGTCCGCAGAAAGTGCAAGGTTAGAGCTCAGTAAACAGGCCAAAGCGTCACGATCGGTCATTTTGCCAACTGACCTTTCTAAGGCGGGAGCTGTTAGGTTCGCTCTGTTTTTTTTATGATATGAGTCCCCGTGCATGCAGACCAATCTTTGTTGTCATCTAATTTATCATACCAAGATTGCTACGTTTATTTTCTTAGTTCAGATTTTGATAATTCTCATAAGACTTCTGCTTATTTTCCTATTCGCCTAAATAATTTTGTCGTGTGATTACCTTTATTTTATGATTTTTCTAAGTTTATTATACGGTGCGATACTCATAGGAGCTTGTCAGAATTTGGATTTCCTTGACTATTATTTTCCTCTATTTTTTTTCTAAAATGCCTGCAACTATCATTGTATGCCCCAAATTAATGTATTTTAGTCGTTAACAATCACTGAAACAATGTATCCAGAAACAACGCAACACGTTGTATTCACACAATATCTTCAGATAGTATGTGACTTGCTTATCAATTGTAAACACACCTGAAAAAAACATTATCCGTCAAAACAAAACACATTATGCTCATTTACTGCAGTTTATAAACTTACGTCTTCAAGACTTTTTTGTCCAGTATACGGTCCATTAACTTATCCTTTTTTTTCGGCAGGAATTATACCGATTGATGTTCGTATTCCCGCCTCAATTGTGCCGGTGCATGAGACAACTTACGTCTGCATGGAGCATGTGTTACCTAGCGACGATGTTTATCATATGGTTGCTTCCACGCCAATCATTAACAACACGGAGCTAGTGCACCACATAATATTGTTTGGATGCCGAGAAAATAAGACATGTAAGTTTACATTTTTAATACAAATGTTTGCCTAAAAGGCACCATAATGTCGATAAAACCTTTCATTGGTGAAAGGTTAATACAAAGCAGTCTATTAACTTTGATTTAAACAAGGACACGCTTTGGTTTTGTTAGTGTTTCATTTTGCCAAGTGAAAGATCATGTGCTATATACGTTTCATTTTCAATTGACAAAACATCAATGCATACTTGTTATATTCAGTGCGTTAGCAATGAGTTTAGCGTCATATATTAACAATACAAATGACCACCTATCATTCATGTCTAAAAGGCAAAGAAACCAACTTGTTCTATGTAGTTCTACGTGTGTTGTTGTTCCATCTTCTATCATGTTCTATCATGTGTCCATTTATTCGAAGATGTTTCAGTTTTGCATTTAAACGAATCTCACCTGTCTTTAACAATACAAACAATCTTGAAGCACTTTGTTTTACATGCATCTTGTTAATATGACAAAAATGTCTTCATTCTTTAAATATTTCAAAGAAATCAATTATGTAGTTCTGTTGCGCGACAGTGGCTGTTTCAGCCTTTTATTCTTTTGTACAGTTATTTCATGATGGAGATATTAGCAAATTTTGCGATAAAGGCTTTATACCGGCGACTGGATGTCAGCGTCTGAAAATGTAACTAAGTGCTTAGGTCATAACTTAGAGCTTGCTTTCCCAAACAAGTGCTTTATTGTTAATAGGTAGGAGCTTCAGTTAATAGGTGTTAAATAGTACATTTAATTAGTATGTTCGTAAGCCCTTAAAGAGGTACAGAACTAACTTGTTTCTGTTGTTTATTCGACTTCGAGAACAAAACGAAGAAGGATCCTAACAACATTTACCATTTGCCAGCGTTCCTCAGACCTTTACAAAACAACGGAAGGTGCCTAACATCTCCGTCCTTCTGTTTATCGATATGATAGGGCACCAAACGGCGTTTGGGCCTTCAATCAGCGTGGAAGGACACAATCGGTGTGGAATGCGAAATCGACTACTGTCCGCAGTCGGCATGGTAGGGCGCAATTGGGAGGATGTAATCCGTATTTTAGAGAGCTGTAGTTGTTAGAGGCTCCATTTAGTCACTAGGATTGATTGTTATAATGCCTTAAATGTTTTCAAATTGGAGACTAGTTAGATGTATGAAAACCTGTAGTTTTAAATCTAGCAAATATGGTCATAAAGTTCTAGTGTCAAATGATCATGGTGCTGGATCTCACTCCCTATGCTCTCTATTAAAGCGTGTAGATAAAAGCTTCCTCAGTGAAATACTTTTCACTACAAAAAGTTGCGACCTTGCAATACACCTGATTATGTATCTTCTCTATGCAGCTTACTACAAGCCTGGCGTGGTGCATTTGTGTGGAATGGCGCCAAACGACAACTGTAACCAGATCATCTCAAACTGGGGGTATGGCATGGGCGGATTCTGTCTCCAGGAAAACGTCGGCACTCGAGTAGGTGCGGAGGGATTCCCTATGGTCGCTATTCAGGTAATTAAGCAATCTGTACACATTCAGTCCCCTACTAGAATCAACAACTATAAGCTTATTAGAGCCTGGACAGCTACCTTAAGAAAATTACACTGCTTTAAGTTCATCAAGTACAAGCCTTGCAGCAGTTGTAATGACTAAGAATACATGACAAAGCATCGTAACATATACCAACATTGGAAAAGGCACAGGACACATGTATTCACATGCAAGCCAGATATAAAATTAAAAAAAATCTGTGGTGAGTCATTTAATAAAAAGAGCAAACCCGACAGTTACCGCCTTGAACGGTCAGTTGGCAATATGAACCGACTGGTCTAAGTCAGCATTCTAATTTATTGCATGTCTTTGGAAAGTATGCACGTTAATAGCTGTAGTATCTTTAAATGTAAATCTGCGCATTTGTATTGATCACTGTTCTAACTTTAGTGCTACTCGTTTGGTGGCGTCTGTAATAGTTTTCTGTAACTCGAGAAAGGTCACAGGATAAACATCATAATCCATTTTCTTCTTTGACACTTTTGACAACGTCGCCGTAAAACATAGTTCTTCTAAAAGTCAAATGTATGTTGTCTGCTGCAGCTTGAGCTCTGCTAATGTAAATGAGCTCTGTTTACCTGTCCTGTGTGGCAATATACTATCATGGAGGGTGGGGGCACGTGCTGATTAGCTTAAACAATGGGGAAACAATCATAACAGGATTTAATTATATATTATTGTTTCAATGAACAGTAAGATGCATGGCATGTGAAACTGCTTATCACGAGATAGACATTATTTCAAAATTGCATACAAATGTTACTGCCTTTACACGTTACTTTGCATGCAATGGAATAATCCGTGTTACTATGCGTACATGATTGGGTACAGTAGATGTACATTCACATATGCCCTGTTAGCAATTCCTTTATTGCTCAGTCAGTTATCTTTGAAAACGTGAATTGTAGATAAAGGTTTTTGGATTATTATGTGATAATACAGCCCTTTTCATTGTTAAATTTAGTACGAAAACACTAGTTTACAATGGGAATAAGCTGATGTTTAAGACTGTTACATTCTTTTTTACACAACTTTGACAGTGCATGACGCATGAATAGTCATTTTTGCTGTAAAATCAAATCAAATCAAAAGCATATGTTTCGTTTTAAGTGCAACATGTTGTTAAAAGTACTGACATTTTATTAACAGTAATAATAACGGTCAGGCCAGGCATACATATAATGCATATCAGGAAACAGAAACATTACAGTAGGTCGGGTATTGCCAACATTGGCTTCCGTAATTAACAAAAAATCTTTATAACTGGTTTCCGATAGTTTGTATGTATCAGATAAATGTGCCAATATCTGATCCTAGTTTTGCGGATATGTGTGCATTATTCGTGCGAAAAATCAAATTTTATTGCAATCAAAGACGATTATAAACACTTTCTCTATTTTAGACAGTACAACTCGTTAAAAAAAATCAAAATGTTAATTCTTTGTAAATCCATAAATAATCATGCACGATTGGAATTTCTGCTAACGACGTCAGAGCTGATGGACTTGGTGATATAAAGTGATATGAAATATAAGTAGTCACGTGGTTTTCTTAGTTTGAATATAGCTAGCTATGCAGCGCAGATATGAAATAAAACTTTGTAATGATGATTGCGGTGTTATGTTTCTCCTAGGTGAAGGTCATCATTGAACAAAGAATTTCATGGCATCTGTTCAGGAAACAATAAGTTTTTGGTTGTTAGAGGAAAAACTTTTATGTGCCAATCTGTAAGTTTACATTTTTAAAAGGCCAAGATGGGTTATGCTATGGTCTCTTGCTTTTTATACACTATAAAATATTTCAAATAAATATTTAAAAAATATATGGTTGGATACCAACATTTAACCACACTTGAATTTGAATAAATGTAGCCTAATTCAGGCACAAAACGCCAAAATCCAAACGGATAAGAAATATCTTTTTTAATGTTCGTGTAAAATAAACACTCCCAGACCCAAATTCACATTGTTCTTGTATAAAATCTGGAATTTCCCAGAATTTGTCAGGTCCAAACACAGAAATCGACCCTGATGAAAGGGGAACAGCTTTTTATGCCCTGTCTGGATAAGAAACAACATTCAAGCCACACAGGCCAGGTGGACAACACAAATCCTCCAATCCCTTCTGAATCTTTTCAAATTCACACAAATCCACCTAAAATCTATTAAAAAAATTCTAGTATACGCCCAAGTCCGACAAAAACATCCACATTTACTCAAATCCTCACCCAATTCCACATAAGTTCAATGACGATTTTATCATAAATGCCCGTTAGCACATTAACACTTTAAATATCTGCATATATATCATACTCTTTAAGTGTAGTAGCTAATACAACAGCCACAACAGGTATAAAACATAACCTGTTGAGTCAATCTCTTAACAACAGTCATGGACTCCAGCTTAATATTTTGATGAAGTATCTAAAACATATGAAAACCTAAAAACACTGAACATGTATTGTGTTTCAGATTCACTGGAACAACCTGTTTTTGAGATCTAACATGATCGACTCCTCTGGATTGACTCTTCATTTAACCCGGAAATTGAGATTGTACGATTCCGGTGTATGGATGCTTGGGTCAAACTTTTTGAAGATACCGCCTCAAGTGCCGTCACATGTGGTCCACAGCACGTGCAGCCCGTACTGTTCGAGGAAAAGTCTCGTGGGCCCAATTAATGTCACTGGACTGTTAAATCATATGCATTATCTCGGTAAAATAAACAGATGAATTTTAATCTACTTTTTTATAGTCAAAATGTTGTCTAAACTTTGAGCGCGACTAGCGGAGACAGGGATACTAAACAGGGACACAAAATGAAAATATTGTATATAATCTGAAAACGAAGTTCATAATATAGTATAAAATGTATTTAATCTAGTGGCCTTTAAAACTAGGACACTCGTCCAAAATTTGTCGTACTAGCACCTCGATGAAATATAATTATCAATCTGAAACGGAAAAAAAAACACTTTAATATCCTCTATTTTTCCTGCAGTCAAATGCGGATTTCGATATTTAATAAAAACGAGTTGGCTCTATGTCAAACAGAAGTTCCCCGGAGACATTCGTGCACAATATAAACTATATATCTACCCTGCATAAAATACCAATTGTCTAGGGGGCTGTTGTTTTACTTTTTCCTGCTGATTATTATTAAAGACGACGATTATGACAATGATAACTGGGAACCGGGTGCTGCCGATGATGATAATCATCGATGTTGTTACTATTAACAATTATAATTTAATAAGTGTTTGTTTTCAGGCAAATCGATGCGTGTTGAGCTAGTGCGGAATGGCACGAAACTTCTTCTAGCAGAGGATGTCCATTACAACTACGATAGCCCTTACTACCACAGGTATTTACAGAAACAGACTTGAACTTTCTTAGAAATAACAAGTGAACAAAAACTAACAAACAAAAGCGCTGACCTATCAAGAATGGTAACTATCAATCGTCCAAGTGGGTTTATCAACTAAATAAATCAAATTACTCAATAACCGTTTTCAACCAAAGTTACCACGAAACGATACCCAATTGGAGGTTAATCAACGCCATGAAGCGACGCGGTTCGTCCTGATGTATACGCATCGCCCCTATGGTTAAATACCACTATATTGAGAACCGATAAAACACGTAAAATTTTGTAACATTGAATAAATATAAGATTTAATGTACATATTTTATGAAAACGTCTTTAAAATTACATTTACTTTTTTGGAATAAAGTAAGAATAGACGTGAGTGATATGTGCGATTCTTTTGTCTTTCTCGAGGAAGCTTTTACATTCGTATTTACACACTCGAACGTTGCACTCCTTCATAAAAGCTGGGTTTAAGGGATGGAATATAATAATAATTAAATAAAATGAAAATAGCCGCAACTTAAATACCTCAATGATCTATTATCTATAGCATCATACTAGACAGAGCTAATTCTGCTGCTCTTTTCATAAACTAGGTGACACCACACCTTATGAGCCTGACCCTGTGTAGGTTTTTATCTTAGTTCTGGTTACATTATTGTTAGTCCGCTATTTCGGAGATCCAATGTGTCATGCACTTCAACATTTAGGTCATCACTTTGCCCACATCTGATTTTTTTTTAATTTAACTTTTCCCACATCTGATTGTTTTTTAATTTAACTTTGCCCACATTTGATTTTTTATCTCATTTGCCAACGTGTGGTATTTTGAATACATCATTTTACCACTTTTGATATTTCCTTTGTCTTGCTTTGTCCACTTTTGATATTTCTTTTACTTCACTTTGCCCACTTTTGATATAGTTAATCTCACTGTGCCCACTTTTGATATAGTTAATCTCACTTTGCCCACTTTTGGTATAGTTAATCTCACTGTGTCCACTTTTGTTGTTTTTTCTCACTCTGACCACTTGCTCATTTACATCAGTGTAAGTCAGTTATCAGTATACAGTGAAGCGTGGCACCATCAGTCTGCCAGAATGGTGTATCCTGGCTGTTTTCTTGACTTGAGTACAATCGTGACGTATGTTTATCTACTGGAACATTTAGGGATTTACGTACATTAAAAATCGGTGTTATGATTTGCATTTTAATACTATAATGTATCTTTTTATTCCTTTGTTATTTAGTTTTAGATCATTGTATCTGTTTGTGTATGTTTCTTTTTTATGTGATATGATTTGAGAAGCCTACCGAATCATTTCTACTTTTAAAGCGAATAGACTGTCTGAGTTTGGAGGATTACACTGTATCAGGTTAAAATGGCAGTAGGACTGGGAGTTAAAATCTTAAAGAGACTTCATAACAGCTCTTATAATTACATATTAAGGGTTTAAATGCATTTTTTCAATAATAACGAGAGTTTCTTTTATATGTTCCTTTGTCTAACTGTGTTTGTAACTTGAAGGCCGTACATTGCCTCGATTTGTATGCTCATTGTGCGTTTCGAAATTATTTCAGTTTCCCGGACTCCATCATAATTCTGCCCGGGGACGAGGTGCTTACGACGTGCGAATTCAACTCCATGACTACCAACGCTACCACCTACTTTGGAGACGCAACATCAGACGAGATGTGTTTTGCTCTGCTCAGTTTTTATCCCATCCAAAACATTAGGGACCCTTTCTGCACGTCATGGAAGACCATCCCACAGTGTGAGCTTAACGACAGACGTACGTTCAAAGGCTGCGATTTGCTTCAACACCTGGGAAACCGAAGCGCAAAGTTTGCCGACATAGATCTATCATTCAAGCGCTTGGTAGAAAATTGTGACACAAAAGTGTGTAGAATGGACACCTGTCTTCCTTTCATTCGAGAATTGAAAGGCAATCCTTGTTTCCAAGGCGATATGAATGAGTTTTCCCATTATTTCTATAACATAAATAGTAACACTAGTTACGATTCTCTATTGCTTCTTAATCTGTTTAAGTCGTGTGATGACGCCATAGACAAATTTGTCGACGAATGTCAAAACCCACCATGTTCCGGATGTGTCCCAATTAGTTCATTGATACTATTCCTGCTAGTTTTGATCGAGGTTCTTTTACACCTAGCATAAAACAAACGCATTCTACATTTTTTAATTTGCTATTGGATATAAACACCATAGGAGGCACTGAATATTGACAATGTTATATCAATTAATTTTCAAGAATGTTGCCAATAGAACTAAAATAGCTCAAGTCGACACAAAATGGTATTTTTTTTATTGTTTTAGAGGCAAAAAACATTATGCATAAGCTAAAGTTTTAATGTCTCTTATTAACAATATTTTCATAGTATTTATTAAAATTATGTAACTTTAAATAAAAATCGTATATATATAGTAATAAGCTCACTACCATTTGTTTCCAACAATACAACAATGTCTGGTATTTGTTTTATGGACAATTAATGCTATGTAAAAGTTTATTATAGTTACTTTAAAGATACCAGTTTTCTTGTTTATACATGATTAAGAATGCATATCGTCAGTGGTAACCAAGAAATCGTTGATGGTTTATTTGTTAAAATGATTCAAGGCCATGTTTGTGTTATGTTTAATTGATCTGGGTTTCAATAAAAGGATGTCAATGAAATGCGTTATTGTATTTTTAGTACATACATGTTTGAATAGTGTTTTGTCTGAATCGATATTATTTTTATTCATTTTAGCAACGATGATACTGCAGACCTGTATGATGTAATAAGATTTTAATCGATGTCATGCATATTATTATTTTCGAAGATGTTAAAACTGTGGGTATCTTTGGCTGTTTGTTGAACTAAAATGTTTGTATAGGTATGCATATGACATTGAAACAAATATTCATACAGCATCAAGTTGCATTATTAACTTAGTACATTGCTTTATTGACAATCTGATTCGTGAAACTACAGGAGATGTTTATAGTATTCCTTTGTTAGCTAACATTAAGAAATTTGTCAAAAATAAATGTTGAATACCCTATTACCAGGCGCTTAAACAATAAGCTCTCGAATAGGATTGCTATCCAATCGTTATGTTTTTGTTCACATAAAGTAAGCCAGGGCAGGTATATTGTAATCACCAGGCATTAGCGCACAATCTCTAAACGAAATCTCCTCTGAAACAGCTGGCCCAAATTAAACAAAACTTCATCAGAAGCTGCATAAGGCAGGTGAACGCAACGTTGAAGAATTGAAATCGTTCAAAAACTTTGCATCTATCAGAGTGGTTTTTTATGTATGACAATACACACCGTTTCAGTTATTATTGGTTTTCAATTACCTCCCCTTTTGTGACGTCATACGAGGATTGTTATTCGATAGCGGGCTTAAAACGCGTCAAACGTACACATCATTGAAACAGAAAAATACAGCGAATGTGTGGATATGTTTGATTCCTTTATGACGTGTTGTTGTATTTGCAATTAGAGTGCGTGTTTATTTTTATTGTCTTTCCATAAATTTTGCGTATTTTTTTTAAAAAAAAAATAGCAAAACGTTTCAAATGTCTTTTTCTCAGAAACTCTAAGAGCGAAAGCCTAGATATCTTTTATAATTTGTTCATCTAATAGAGTGTTTGTTCACTGACAAAGGTGTCTCCCATTTTCAAGGGGTGGATAACCGTAAAAGTTTAGCAAGACTTTTCCCCCTTTTCGACTTAGAATTTTCTTGTCTACAGGCCGATCTTTTATATCAACATTCCAAATGTTTTAATTGTATTATGTGTTATACATGTATGAATACAAGTGTTATCGTTTTGCTTATCTTTTTTCATATTAAATTTCTAACAATTTTTCGAAACACAGTTTGCTCATCCTTTTACCTCCAAAATATGCACACCGAAAAAAAATGCACAAAAAAAAAATGATAAAATATTTTTTATCTCCAACAAGGCTAACCAAAAATGGAATTCTAAAAAAATAAAATGGGGAAGTAATCCTCGAGTTTTGTCTTGTTTCTTTACGTAAATAGAAAAAAATAAAGATGACTTAAAAATCAATCTTTGACATTCTTAGCCCTTTTCATGCCTTTTAAACGTAGTTAGTGTGGCTAAACCTTATGTATTTACAAGTTGAAAATATACGCAACTCTTCAATACTATAGATAGGGAAAAGATGTGTCAAACCATATCTAGATTGAGCCCAACATTGGTGTTGTCGGCAAATTATAAATGGTAATTCATTGATAACATTGAGTTATTATTATGTATCAAATTAGTCAATGGTTTTTAGTGATTATTGTTTGTTCGCTGGGTCATATTTCCTTTTGTATTATACGGATCAGTTAAGTCCTTCGCTCCGAACGGGACCCGAACCTACGCTAAGCAGTCAGAGGAGTTACAAGTCGTCAACTCTACCACTACGCCAAGGGCGCCCCATTTGCTGGTTTGTGTCTTTTGTTTTAAATATGTAACATTTAGCTAACACAAATACATAATTCAAACCATTGCGATTTTATCTGTTTGTTGTTGTTTATTTGTTTTTAAATTAGGCTTTTATTTGCCAACTACAACAGGACAATGCGTATACGAGATAGATATGTATAATCAAGACCTGCTAAAATATTTGCACAATCGAACAACTACAGACGAGAGAGTGTCTTTCCGGCATTTCAATGGCAGTTTAAACAATTTTAAAATACCATTAATGTTACGACGCAAATTATTCATTCTTACTGAGAGATGATGGGGGCACCTTATTTTTTTACCATTTTATCATAAATACTTCCGTATGGCGTATCCTGTTTTTGTTTTTATTAATGGTGAAACTAAATAGGTAAGAGTGGTTCCCCTTATTTTTACAAACGATAGATTGCTTGCATAGTCAATGTAGTTTGTAATACGGTCTCCGAAGTTAATTATGAATAAACCGTCATACTTTACAAGATTATTTATAGTTTATACACCTTTATCTAAAATGTACGTATATAGATGAGCCTCCCTCCTAAACAATGTAACATCAAGCTGTGAGATTACAGCTGAAACATTTAGTTTTTGTACAACACACAATGGTGTCATGCGGTGGGTGTGTAAAGAATGTTTACCTTGTCGTTAGTTGCGGCCCCTTACACACACGTGATGCACATTGGCTTACAGCAAGGCTCTAATCTCCACCTCTTCCATGGTACCAATGCAGCCTGAGGCTATGTCCAGCCGGGCAGACCCACACCACCCGGTTCATTTCCTTAACTCATTAACCTCCCACCGTGATCACAGTGTGAAGCCAGATAAGGTCACATTCTACCTTCCAATGCTTAGTGTTATTGGTCTCTCGTGGTATTAAATTAAACTTATCAACAAAACAGGTTATTTATCTAAGTTTTACATTTAACGTGCAATATTGTTCGTCGACATCAATGTTTCGGATAATCAAAATTTTATTTGGCGCCCGTGACCGCGGTCAGAAAGAATTACCGAATCATAACTCCTTTGACTGCTCTGCCTCTCACCGCCTGGTTCGAGTCCTGGTCGGGCGAATGAGTTAATGTGAGAAGTTCTCTCAGTTGATCTGTGGTGCGCCGGTGATTCTACCCAGGCATTTCTCTTCCTCCACCAGTAAAACATTTCTATATAAAGACCAGAATTGTGTGAATGTCGCTGCAATGTATTTCAAAAACAAGACAAACATTCCAGTCATTTCACGTCGTTTTTTCTAGTTTGGAGAGTCTGCTTTTTTTTAAGGCAGGTCTTTGTAATTTATATTGAAAAAGTCTGTCTGAATTTGATTTCTTTTTAAGATAACTGGGAATATACTTTTGATCGGATTGCCCCTGATCGGATTGTAATTTTCTTCTTTATCTTTCGTTTATAAGGTTTATAATATTCCAAGGTAATAACCATATTATACTTTTTTCACATAAATATACAAATTACATCATATTTCCTATTTGATGGTAATCTTAACATTTGAAGCAATAAAACAACAATAGTGCAAACGTATGCACAATAATAGACTGACCGTTTATTGAAATTTGGGGGTTACCGACTGGCAATTTAATGGTATATGGATTTTATGAAGCAGGACTTTCTTGCAAGTTACAAAAGTTGTCTTATTTCTGGGTCTTTCTGGTAGACAATAAAATAACTTTTTGTCCTATATAATGTCATGAGGGTCAATCATAGCTTAGTCATGGAGCAATTCGGTTCCAAAGTTTCGCGAATTACTATAGAATATATAACAATTTTATTTAGTGGTTTCTAACCTTTACGACTCTTTTCTGAGGGGTCCTAAAATCAACAATTAGTAAATAAATAAAAAAATTCTGAAGGGAGATTGTTAGCCAGCATTAAAAGTAATACCACATAAGCGAATATTACTTATTATCTTACAAATATTGAATCTTGAGTATAAAGTACAATAGTTTTTATAAAGACACAATGTTGTGCAAAATTGTTGTCTATTTCTGCCATTCCGCCAATTAAATGTGTTGTCGCCATTTCACATCCTAGTTTTCTTAAAATGGAAAGCATCGATTTTGTGCTGCAAGTATTTCTTGCGGTAGGTAAAAATGGATTCATTGCAACACTTTTCAAGGGCAGTCAGAAAACTCCGTACATTTCTTTACAAGTATGCCTAGTCGAGTGCAGTTGTCATTTTCTCCTTCACTAAGATTTTCCGCCAGGCACTGGACGAATCGTGTTTTCGCGTGATGACACTGACAGGAAATACTGCATAAAATCTGTTACTTTTACTATTTTCTCTAGAGAAATAAGTTTTTTAACAAGTTATAAAATAAATTAATTAACAAGTTGTTCATATAATACAGGTATTTAAATTGAAAAATTAACACCATCCAAAGCATAGTTAATAATTGCAGATTTTTAGCAACCTAATTTATGATCTTTAACCTACCCTTACTGGAAAGACAGCTAGCCACATAAACACAAAACGATCGGCAAGGTAATGGTATTTCCAGCAAGTAAATGGTTAAACCTTACATAGAAAGATTTTTTAAAAGAGGAGAAATATTTTAAAAAAGTTCAGTATGTTGCAACTGTGACATATTTTTACCAAAACCTTAACATTATTTATTGATTGGTTATTTTTAAGAAAAACAATGTTGTGCTAAACAAGGCACCTAAAATGTTTATATTTTGCTAATTTTTTACACAGTATAATAACTGCTTATTTACTCTGGTAATAATGTGTCCACTTTTTTAAATCATAAATGCACAGTGTATGTAAGCTACAAAATAATGTTTGCTGATTCTTGTTAGAATATTGTTTGTATGTTATTAAAAGGCAGATAAATTGTTCAGCAAAATAGCATTAAGATGGTTTATTAACTGATCAAGTGCAAAATGTTTCCACCACACATAAGTTACTTTAATCTCACTCAGATGGTTAACCAAAGCACCAGATCACAAAATATACTTGACCTTTTTATGACCACTAACCATACACTGGTTAAATCTGTCAAAATTATACAGGGTATCTCAGACCATGATATTGTTGAGGTACTTGTTAACTGCAAGCCCCACATAATAAACCAAAAGCCCAGAACATGTTTCTTGTATAGCAAAGCAAACTGGTCAGAATTTAAACAATACATGCAGAACAAAATCCCAGATATTACTAAAGACTCACAAAATCTCTCCGTGAATGAACTGTGGCTAAAATTTAAATCATTAATTGAGAATGGAACTGCTCTTTTTATTCCACAGAAACAAATAAAGGCCAAGAAATCCCTACCATGGGTTACACATAATATAATAAAACTAATTCGTAAAAGGGATAAACTTTATCAGAAAATGAAACGTTCAGGCCATAAAGCAGAACTAAAAACAAAATTTAAAACTCTCAAACTGCTTATCACTAACAAAATAAAACAATCTTACAATCAGTACTTAGAAAATATATTGGACCTTAATGAAAATGTCAGCAATGGTACCAGCAAATTCAACACTAAGAAACTATATACACTCATAAAAAACTCAAAACAGGAATCCCAGGAAATACCACCACTGAAAGATGAACTTGGTCAGTTACATACAGATAGTGCCAAGAAAGCTGAGATCTTAAATAAACAGTTCCAGTCAGTCTTCTCCAGGCACAAGCCACTATCTCTCTCACAACTTTGCACCCAGAAACTAATTACAGCTGACCCCCAAAAATATTGTCACTACCCACAAATGGACAAAATCACCATCCAGAAATCGGGCATATTGAATCTTCTTTCAAATCTAAATGTAACTAAAGTTTCCGGTCCAGATTTGATTAAGCCTCTTGTTCTCAAAGAACTCAGACTTGAAATAGCTGATATCATTACCATTCTTTTTCAGAAGTCCATATCTAGTGGCGAACTCCCGGATGACTGGAAAAAAGCATTTGTCTGTCCGATATTCAAAAAAGGTCCTAAGTCGGACCCAGCAAACTACCGCCCCATCTCTTTAACATGTATACTATGCAAAACACTTGAGCATGTAGTAGCCTCACATTTATCTAGCCATCTCTCTAAAAATAACATTCTCTATGAGCTGCAACATGGTTTTAGAGAACGTAGATCATGTGAAACACAATTAATTGAGCTTACTGACCATCTGACAAATAACCTTGCTGCAGGAAAACAAACTGATCTTATACTTCTTGACTTTTCAAAGGCTTTTGACAAAGTGAATCACCTAAAGCTCCTCCTGTCTCTTCAAGAATATGGTGTATGCCCACAGATCATCTCGTGGATCCAGTCTTTTCTCTCACATAGATCACAAACAGTTGTTCTTGATGGCACTGTCTCATCTGAGGTCCCTGTTTCATCTGGCGTACCTCAAGGTTCAGTCCTAGGCCCACTTTGCTTCCTCGTTTATATAAATACACTACCATCTTCTGTCCTTAAATCCCATGTTCGCTTATTTGCAGATGATACCGCAATATACCTCACTATACTTCTGCACTGCAAAATGATCTAAATAACTTAGAAAAATGGGAGAAAGAATATGACATGGAGTTTAATCCAACCAAATGCCAGGTACTCCATATATCTCGCAGCAAATCTGTACACCGAAACACCTATTACCCTATTACCTGCATGGCCATGCCTTACAACCTGTCTCCTCTGCCAAATACCTGGGAGTTACCTTTACCTCTGACCTTAGCTTCAATCAACACATTACTCAAATCACCGCCACTGCAAACAAAACTCTTGGTTTTCTCAAAAGAAACATCACCACTCCTAACCCTAAAGTCAGAGAACTTGCCTTTAAAACATTAGTTCGTCCACAATTAGAATATGCCTCATCTGTTTGGTCACCTTTTACAAAACAATACACTGACAAAGTTGAGATGGTTCAGAGAAGAGCAGCACGCTGGGTCCTGTCAGACTACCAGTATACTTCAAGTGTAAGCCAGATGCTCAAACTTCTAAATTGGAGAACTCTGGAAAACCGTAGACTAGACAATAGACTTGTATTCTTCCATAAAATATACCACAACCTTGTTGCCGTCAAGTTTCCTCCTTATATTCAAGCTCCCCACAGAATAACTAGGCATCAACATCCTTACTACTTACAAATGATACACACACCTCGCGATTTCATTAAATACTCCTTTTTTCCACATTCATTAACCCTATGGAATAAACTACCACACAGCATAGCCGTAGTGAATGACAATGCCATGTTCAGCAAGGCAGTGTCCCAAATAAACCACTAATTATCAACAATTGTTTTTATCAGATTTTATCCTTATCATGAACTAACATTTTAATTTGCACATAAAGCACATTGTCAAGACACCCTGAAGCGGTAACACAAAATTCACTCTTCACCATCTTTTAACTAACACTCTTCGACGCAGCACCTTTCCTGCCAATAATCCTCATCCGAGGGTAGGCAGTATTCAGAGATAGATAGATAGATAGTTAAATTCCTAAACAAGCTTGATCAATACAAACAGTTATCACTTTACACATCGCTTTGGTGGAGAGATGTGACAGTCCTTGCTGAGGAATTCTGAACACTGCTACACTTGCATAAAAAAGATAGCCTTCATTTGAAGTGTAAGACTTGAGCACACAGTGTTTGTACAGGTCAAGAGTTAAGTGGTGTTTTTCATGTTTAGATAATTTTTACCAATGCAGGTCACTTTGATATTCATCCAAGGATGCCAAGCGTCAACTTTCCAAAGTAACATATGACCATTGTGGAGACTGTGCTTGTCTGCATTGGTATGGAAATAAATGTAAAAAATTTCAACACACTTTGAATATAATAAAATAAAAATCTTGTATCAAAAATTTACCTAATCGTTAGATTTCATCATTAGAATAAAAATTTAATAATTCTTATATAAATAAGATTTTTTCAGGTAAAAAAATCTTAGGAGAATACATATAGCACAGCATAAGAGGACATTTAAAAAAACAACACACATAATAATCTACATAATCACTAACTTTACTGGACAGATTTACAAGATTATAGAATGAAACATTTTCTCAACAAGCTACTTTAATGATTGACAAAAAAACCCCAACAGTGTCATAACTTAATATGAGAAGTAAACAGTCTAGATTTGTAAAAACCGGCTGCAATAGCTCAGGTAGTAGAGCTTGCGGATCTGGAGGTTGTGGGTTCAAACCCTGGCTGGGTCAAACCAAAGACTTTAAAGTTGGTAGTAGTGGCTTCCCTCCTAACTCTCGGGGCTAAGGGGACAGCTTTACGCCTGACTCGTCGGTGTCAGTATAATGGACCAGCCGGGTTCAGTCCCTGGGCACCTCATAAGTGCCCCTGGGTTATAATGATAGAAATGTCGCTGCACAGTATCTGCAAAAATGCTGGCAAATCCCATCCCAATCCCTAGATTTGTAAAAAACAACGAACAAGTTTATCATGATAAGAATAGCTAAGAATATACTATAGTTTAGTAGTATACTATTTCTTTTTAGCTACAAAAGCTATGAATATAGCATCAAAATCTCGTTAATCAAACCCAATGTCCTATTTTGCTTCATGATGGCATAGGTTTCTGTGAATAAGAGGCAAGGGGCAATTGTGAAATTACAAGAAGCTTTTGGATAACAAGATAGAATTAGACCATTTTATTCAAGTAGATTTGTCAGAAAAATTATTGTTTCTTTAAATAATATTTTAAAAACAAAGCTGCATATAAGAGATTATCTTGTGTTAAATACCAAAATACCAACAAAAGAAAACAACAGGCACTACATTCCTACCAACTTGTCTAATGAAAAACATCTAGTCAGAAAAATTTAAATTCTGGTACGTTAACAATATCTCCTAAATTGAGTTACAAATATGATAGAACCGAGCGGGTTAAAGTAAGATTTTTTGTCTTACTGCTTTTCTGCTTAAAAGTTTAGAGTAACACACACCCACCCCCTTCGCCCAAGATAACAGTGCTGTGAGACTGGACACTTGATTAGTTTATTACCCACAGAGGTGTCATAGAGAAAGAGGTCGTAAAACATAAAGTCACACTTGATGCATATAGGCTTACTGCATTGCCATTGGTCAGTAACTCTCTAATCCCCACCCCTTTCCTGATACTACTGCAGCTGAGGCTGTGTCTTACTTCCTCCCTGCTGCCCATTAACCTCCCACTGTGATCACAGTGTGAAACCAGAAAAGACCACATTCCAAGTTGCAATGAAAATGCAGGTATATATAACAATGTATCGGTGATATTTGTCTCTCGGTATATCAATACTGTCAATATTCAAAATGAAGAATCAATGACAGCCTTATATAATTATGACTTAAAAGTACTTTGGTTATCAACTTCTGCTCCAACTCCCAACTGTTTTGTATTTTATCAATAGCAGCCGAGAATGAACATGCTTTCTAATATGTTCTGCAATAGCATTTCAAGGCAATTCTTTAAGCTCATTGCCAGCAGTTTCTTCTTTTTTTAAACTAATCAAGCATGTCTATTTGAGCATGAAGGGTACCTGTAAAAGGTTGAGGCATTGGACCCAGTAAACAGCATATGACTTAATTATGAGAATTCCTCTTAAATAATGTTTTAATCCATCCAAAACAACATGGAGAGATAGAGTGATGGTGTGAAGGAAAACTTGTTGAATAATAGCTTAAAATATCTTACAACAGTTCACTACCACAATGTTTCAGACAAGAAAGGGAAGTAACTTAAAGTGTAACACATTTTCGGTACATATGTACTCATGATTGATGGATGTAAGGGGAGATGATCTCATCTCAACAATAATCTCATCAGTAGTTGGCACATTACAGTTGATATAGTATAAGAGTGGGTTTCTGGGACTGGTTATATTACTTTGTTCAGATTGTTAGAAAACCCTGTCTCCAATGTCAAATGTCTTGTATTTAATGTATTGCCACATTGCCATTAAAACTGGTCTTTAGCTAAGTCACTCAGCACGGTGACATTTATTTTTTCCTATAGACCATTATGAATCAATTATTTTCTTAGCATAGTTCTCTTATCATCACTAACATTGTTTTTAATGTCAACATTATCCAAACATCACTGTAATCATCGCTCATTATCTCTTAACTTTTGGCAGTTCAACCCTGTAAAGTAAATTTCAAGAAAAGGCTTCATCTTAAAATTTTATATGTACCTTTTTATTTCAGATTATTTGAGTTTTAAAATTCACAGCGGCTTTGATTGAAGATATGGCTGAAGAAGGAATTGCAGACCAACTTGTGCTGCACGTAAGCCTAACAGAACTGGCTGGTCTTAATGACAGCAGTGTGACCAGCGCTAGTGTTTCTGCTGTAGATGCTGATTCAGATATTCCTGCCACAAGTGCAAAGTCTGAAAAAACTAGTCTGTACATTGGAGAAAGTACAACAGACAAGCAACTTGAAACCAGCATCAATAATTTAACTTTAGACACTGACAGTGATGGGGAATCATTGGATACACCTAATGATAACTTAAGTCAGACATCTGATGAAGCAGGAAGTGAGATAAACTCTACCATGGATCAAAACAATGAAGAATCATTCAAAACTTCAAACGATGACCTGAGTGAAAATACAGAAGGAGCAGATCATGACATGAGTTCTATGACTGATGGGCAAATTGTGCAGCCGGAAAATCGACTGCACTGTGCTTTGTGTCTAGAAATAAGTAAAGAGCCAAAATTTCTGCCCTGTTTTCATTCATTTTGCCTTGAGTGCTTAGAAAAGAGAAATACAAAAAAGCGCAAGTTCATCTTCTGCCCAATTTGTCGACATAGAAGCCCAGTACCTTCCAGCGGTCTGTCAGGGCTGCCGAGCAACAAGCTTTTGTCGAAAATGATTGAGGACCATAAGAGACTGGCCTCTGGGGAGGTTGGGAATTGTGTTGTTTGTCAGCTTCATGGGGAGAAAAAGATGAGTGTTGGTCAGTGCCAGACCTGTGGGGATCTCTTGTGTGAGGATTGCTGCAATAAACATACATTCTCTCGGCTCACAGCGACCCACAAGGTCATCAATCTTAGCACCGCCCCTATCAGTGATGATGCTGCCTCAAGCAATCCTTTGTCACTGCAGATTAATCAAGCCGTTTTTTGTTCCAAACATGTTTCTGAAGAGCTGAAATTTTATTGCCAAAATTGTTCTGTGCCTGTCTGCAGGGATTGTATTGTGTTGGAGCATGGCAAGCATACAGCCGTTCTGGCTCAGTCAATCTTTCAGAAAGTCAAATGTGAAATTGAGTTTGACATAAAGACACTGAAAACCAAATGTGAGAAAATGGTGCAAGATACACAGAATGAATCAATGGACATTATTGATAAAGAGGAAGAAGAACAGATGAGAAACTTAGACAAAGCAAAGGAAGAAGCAATACATTTGATTGAAAACAAGTTTCATAGATATCGGGACCTATTAAAGGAGGAATTTCATAAATGCAGAACATACAGTGATACCAGGAAAAAATATCTAGATTTACAGAGAATGAGTATTGAGACCGCATTAGGAAACATAGAGTTTTATTTGGGAGCTGAGAACCAGGAGATGATTGTAGAATTGCAGAAGCCCATGCAGAGCTATCTACACCATCTGAGCATCAACTTGCAGAAGACATTTTCTCCTCTTGATTCAGCAAAGTTACCATCTCTGAAAGTAGATCAAGGCAAATTCGCCCAGATAAGTAACCAACAATATATCAGCATTGATAGTTACTTCAGTGCAAAAAAAGAAGAAAAGCTAAAAAATAAAATTAAGACTGCAAGCACAGCAGGACAAGAAACTCGGCAGAAAAGCAAACAACAAACCTCTGAAAGTAAAAAGACAAATACTCAGTCATTTGGTTCCCAGTCTGCTTCCTATAAAGCTATGCAAGCTGACAAAGGTGTAAGGAACCAGCATAATAGTTCCAGTAAGATGTCTTATGTCCAACAACTAAACAATGGGACAAAGGAGCACAACTTTCCTAATAGGAACCAGCAAATTAGTCCCCTAATGGCAAGTGGAAACCAGAGATCCATTGGAAGAGGGGGGTTGTTGCAGCAACGAGGTGGATCTCTTCTAGGCAATTACCAAGGTTGCCAAGGAAACACTGCAGCTATTGGACCAATGGGGGAGGGATTACCATTTTCAAAAAATAATGCAGCGTACAGTGGCTTTGGTAACAAAGGTAATCAGATGCATGGATTTTCTAATGCCAGCCAGTTTGGTCAGTCTAAAAAGGTGAAAACAGCCAACACAAACTTAGCATTTGGGCGTCAGTTTGAAAATTTTCAGCCACATCATGGAATTGATCCTCACAGTGAAAGTATGATGCACCACAGTCTTGGGCCCAAACCAGTAAAGATGCAGCTATTAAGAAAATTCAATTGTAAAACCAACAAAGACAAATTTGATGTTGAGGCTGCTGGTCTGACCTTCACACAGCCTAATGTAATTGCTTTGAGTGATGCAGCCAACAGGAATCTGAAGCTGTTTGACCTGTCTGGGGAATGGCTGGATCTCATATCGGATGAGAGCCCAAGGTCGGTCACCTATTGCGAGAACCACCTAGTTTGGAACAGCATGGGCAACGCAGCTATAAAGGTAAGTATCCTCTTTTTCTAATCTAGCTCCATTTCAATATTTAGACTCAGAAGACTATAGGTTAAGCGGACAATCACTGTTTCATGACAGTGGACCTTTTTCTAGGGATACTCAGAAATAACGGTATATATCAAGAGCCAAATATTGATGATAAATTTATTTATATAAATAAATATTTACTTGAAATTAAATGGGGTATTTCCAACTTTTACATTGAACTTTTTTTGCCCCTACTTTTTAATTCCTTTCACAATTCTCAATGTATTAGACAATGTTGTTTTGCTTGCTTCTGAAAAAGTGGAGAGTATTTATTTTTTTAAATCCTATTGTTTGGCATTATTATATTTGTTGTTAGGGGTTCAGAACAAAGTAATCTTTTTAATTTTTAATCATATCATTAATACAAATAGTTTGTAAAGTAAACCAAATACATGTTAACAAACCCCATTTACTGTATGGATTTTTATACAAAATTCTAAATAATTTAGACAGCAAACTTTCTTTCAACTCTTCATCAAGAAGTTAAAAGAATTGTTCTTTTTAGTTTAGTTACACCATTAATATAACAATGATACTCAGTTCACTTAAATATATATGAACATAACTTGAAATCTTGAAAAAAAAATACTCACTCTATTTATAAAGGGTATATGTATGCTCTCACACACACACACATGATTTTCTCACCGAAAGTGCCCTTACTTTGAAGTGGGTATTGATAATTGATTGGCAAAGAAATTTTGATGATACATCGATTTTAAATTGATTTAATTTAATTCAGCCCTGAAAATGGTATCCCTCGCTTGCTTGGTTATTCATGTTTTCAGCTAATAGAGACTTTTCAGGTTGTAAGACTAATATAACTGTGCCTGGTGTCCACATTATCACCTAAAATAGCTTAAAAAAAGGTGACTATGGTAATTTGTAAATACCTTATATGAAAAGAAACTAGTACCACAAAAGAATTAACGAGCTTCAGGACAAGATCAAGAAGTTCAATGTATTAAGACTAAATCTTTGAATGTTTATGTTTTGTGCATTTTTGTTTATTCCTAGACATACGATATCAGTACACAAAGGTTTGGACCCAGGAAACAATTCAACTTCCATATAGAGCACCCTTTGACATCATATAGAGGTGTCAAGTACATTGTGGCAAACCTGAAGAACTCTCAGATCCAAGCATGTACTGTCAGTGGTAAGTTTTTGTTTTTAGTAACTATTGATAATATTGACCTCACTGTCACTAAATGTATAGTTCATCTCTGCTGAAACTCCCAGCATCACATACCTAAGGGACAACCTATGCTTAATTAAATATACTTCAGTCTAATCAACAATGTAAGCCACAACAAAATGTAAGCCACTAAAACTTACTGCTTATTATAAATTTAATGTCTAAAGAAGAAAAAAGTTTTGGAGTTGTTTGTCATTCAGATTCTATCTTGATAATAATTTCTAATGATGTGAAGATGATGGACATCGCATTTTGTGACTGTATTAAAAATACTGGAGTTATTTCCCTTTGATTAAGACACCTTCTTTGGTCATGAGTCATAATTTGAAAGCGATTTGTTGATTTTTGATGCTACCAATTACCGTTACTTAAGAGAAAAATAAATAATATGAGAATGGGGATCATTGAACATTGTGATCTTTCACCTTCTATTAAAGCAGCTATTGCCCTTTGTTATTTATAAAGGAACATGTCATGAGCAATAAGTCAGTAGTGTATGTTGGATTTTGGTAAAGTAGAAATATTAATAAAAATAGGAAAAAATGCTTATCAAATGTTATTGTCCCCGAAAGTTCTTCGTTTGAGTTAATAGAAAGACAAACAATAATAGATAAGTGATGTTTATTGAATAAGAATACAAAGTCCTTTGAGCATTGCAACATATACCAAACTCTGAAAAGGCACTGAACAAAGGTATTTCACATGCAAGCCAAGTGAAAAGTAAAAACAAATTTGTATTGAGTCATTTAACAAAAAGAGCAAACCCAACAGCTACCGCCTTGGAACGGTCAGTTGGCAATATGGGCCGACTGGGGTGCTTAAACCGGTTTTAAAGAGCTCTAACTTCGCACTTCCTGATGGGCTTCTCAAATGCAAGAAATGAAAAAAAAGGACGCTCTTTTTAAAAACAAAATTTCCAAGGGCTGATGTTTTCTTGTTATGATTGAAAAATAATGTCCACATAGTGTTTAGAAAAGAAAGGGGCATTATTTCGATTAGAAAAACTACACAAAAATGGTTGATTGTAAGTGACATTAACTGTTTGAATCAAGAAAAAAACAGGACGCGAGAAGAAAGAATGGTTGTAGCATCCTGTTCATGGAATTGAGGAACCAATGTCCAACAAAAGAAATACACGTAACAATCCTCTTAGGATGAATTAAATGACAACATAGATTACATACACGGGGAGATTTTTTACGAACGCCACACTCCAGAAGTAACATTGTTGTGATCATGAATAAGAATTTATGACAAAGTCCTATGAGCATTGCAACATATACCAATTTCAACTGCTATTAATATTGTAATTGTCCTTGGATACAAAAACAAAACAAAAACAACATTCAGTTAAAGCCATTATGTAGTAGTGTTTTTTGTTTTGAAGTTATATGAAACTTGGTTGACATATTGATGAAAATAGGGAAAGGATACGCATTGATTGATTCCATATTATTGTTTAAATGGCAGTACTTGCTACATCCTTCTTATAAATCCAGTTTAGTCTTAAGCAAAATTGGCATTCTTGTTAACTGATCTAACTCACATCATGCTCAAATTGAGCTTTTTCTGATACCACTTTATCCGTCGTCCGTCGTCAACATTTTAGCTGGTGAACACACTAGAGCGTCACAGTTTTTATCTAATCTTCATCAAACTTGGTCAGAATGTTTGTCTGCATGAAATCTTGGATGAGTTCATTATTGGGTCACCTGGGGCCAAAAGTAGGTCCTTAGTTCATCACGTGGGATCAAAAAGTAGGTCACTAGGTCAAATTTTAGAAAAAGCTTGTGAACACACTAGAGGCCCAATTTATGGCCCAGTTTTCAAAAACTTGATCAAAATTTTTGACTACGTGAAATCTTGGATGAGTTCATAACTGGGTCACGTGGGGTCAACAGGTAGGTCACTAGGTCAAATCTTAGAAAAAGCTTGTGAACACACTAGAGACCACATTTATAGCCCAATCTTCACCAAACTTGGTCAGAATGTTTCTCGGCATGAAATCTTGGATGAGTTCATTATTGGGTCACGTGGGTTCAAAAAGTAGGTTACTAGATCAAATCTCAGAAAAAGCTTTTGAATACACTAGAGACTACATTTATAGCCCTATCTTCACACAACTTGGTCAGAATGTGTGTCTTCATGAAATCTTCTAGGAGTTGCTTATTGATTCACGTGGGGTCAAAAAAGTAGGTCACTGGGTCAAGTCTTAGAAAAAGCTTGTGAACCTACTAGAAGCCTCATTTATAGCCCAATCTTCATCAAACTTGATCAGAATGTTTGCCTGCATGAAATCTTGGATGAGTTCATAACTAAGACATGTGGGGTCATATAAGGTAGATCACTAGGTAAAATCTTACAAAATGCTTGTGACTCACTAGAGGCAACATATACAGGCCAATCTCCATCAAACTTTGTCAAAAGGTTTGTCTGCATGAAATCTAGGATGGGTTCGTTATTGGGTCACATGGGGTCAAAAAAGAAGTCAGTAGATCAAAAAAAAGCATGTGAACACACTGGAGGCCACATTCATAGCTCAATCTTCACCAAACTTGATCAGATTGTTTGTCTGCATGAAACCTTAGATGAGTATTTTACTGGGTCACGTGGTCAAAAAGGAGGTCACTAGGTCAAATTTTAGAAAAAAAATCTTATGAAAACACTTAGAGGCCACATTGATGGCCCAATCTTCACCAAACTTGTTCGAATGTTTGCCAGTTTGAAATCTTACATACGTTTTGAAGTGGGTCATGTGGTTTCAGTAGGTTACTAGGTAAAATTCTAGAAAATGTTATCAACCCAGTGGCCACACTAATGGTCCAATCTTCACCAAAGTTTTCTAAAGTAAATAACTCTTAATTACTTGATGCCAGATATGAGCCTACTAAAAGCCTGTGTCCTCTTGTTTCTGAATATCAGACATTGTATTGAACAATTAAGATTTACAGATAAAATGAAGTATACATGTAGTATACCTTTACTTCTACAATATATTTTTAGTGGATATCAATTCATGGAATTTACTTGTTTAATTTCATTTAACACAAGAACTGGTTATTTTGGCAATTTCACCATTTAGTAAATAGCAAAACATTCCTTTTCCTCTAGCTTTGGTTAGTCAGTAACTGCAGCAGAATTTTTTTTTTTAATTTTCGAGTTTGCTTCTGTTGGCAAGAATGATTTAAATGCTGCAGAATTGCTCAAGAAGTTTTACTTGTTTAGCCAAAACAGAAAATGCAATGTCCTTTGTATAATATATAAATATATAAATAATAGGTATGTTAACGAATATTCGAATATCAAGTCGCATTTTGACTATTGATTTGGGGATTCGAATATTTTATAATTTTTATTTCACTTTTGTTAAGTTCGAAGGAAAATTGAAAAGATATTTCTTTAGCTGATCGTAGTGTCTCCCAGCGACTTAAGACGTTAGCGATATGTGATCGCGCTTGCTCTAAGATAGAGAGGGTGGGTCATGTCTCCTGATAACGAATTGCCATCTGGTTAACAGCATGAAATCACCTTACCACGCACAGCTCCTTCTCTGCCCCCTCTCCCACTTAGACCCAGGCACATCACCCACATCATCATACAGCTGTGGAAACAGTTGCCAAAGTACAATAAACACACATGTCAGTTCAATGCTGCGGCAATTAGCTACAGCACTTACGTAACACTGACTCTACCCAGCTTCGGTCAGGATAGTGTGTAATAAATACATTATATAAGGCTATACTTATTGATAACAGTCCACCAGAACTTCTGTTATTTTTGGAAAGCACAAATAGATCACTTTCTAACAAACTGAAATTGCAATCACTTTTTGTTTTTGTCACTCTACTTCATACTTGTTATTTTATTCCTATACAATACCGCGACATCTGTTATTTTTTGTCACCATGATTTTCTGTTCTCTGTTTTTGCTTCGTTCTCTCCGAATAACAAAAATGTAAATCTACATACTTTTTAATTGTTCGTCATTGGTTTACTTAACACACTTAAAACTCATGAGCTTACAATTTTAATCATTCTTTATATATATATTGGTTGGTACTTCATTAATTTATCAACAGTCAGGTAATTTTGACACTAGCCAATTACAGTAATTGTCGTCATCAAATGGTTTGGTTTACCTTCACCTTTCACCCATAGGCATATGGCTAGCAGGTTCATAATTGTCACTTGTGTATTAGTAACTAAATGTCTCTAATTGACATGTTATGGCTTCGGATTAACGCCCTTAGCGATATCAGCCAATCACATTTAAACATCAATCCGACACCCAACCAATCAAGACCGTTAATTGGCGGTACACTTGAGCGATTTCCCTTCATAAAACCTTCGTGGTTTTGCCTAATTGTCTGACAGTCGATCCAGTATCATCCGCATTTTGTCCCTTTGAAAATGCCTTCTTTAATCATTAATGAATTTTATAAGATTAGTTCACAAAACATAATTGACTGTTTGTTGATATACATTGTTTGCGGTAAGTAGTGTAAAATATTAAAATTGTGAACTATTTTGCATGTGTTCTACAGTTTCATCTACCGTTATAAAATTATGATATGGTTTAATTTAATCAATATGTTAACATTAAAAGGAGCTTAAGTAGCCATTTTAATATGTCATATGTTAATACAAATAAGGAATTAATTACGCAAAATACCTTAAAATTGTTAAGGTTATTACACGAAGTACAACACGTAACAAAAAAACACCCAAGTTTAAGGTGACTAATTGATAATGTATATATTATACGGGACTTTGCAGGCCATCTTAACATTGATTGGTTACTGTAAAGTTTTATATAAGAGTTTCCATAATAATAATAATGATAATAATAATACTTGTTAAGTAACAATGACATTGTTTACGCATTTACTGGCATTCTTCACTGACAGTATTTTCTTGCAAATTACCGCTGACCAAGTAAATAAACATCCTGTCTGGTCCCTAACAATAAACAGGATAACGGCGGATTGATAATATTGCCGTTTGTATTTTAAAAAAAAGAAATCGAGTTTTAAAATTAAATGCTATGCTAAAATCATGAATATACCGCCGCTTCTGCATTACGTAAGGCTAGCAATGTAAATTGTAGCCAGAAATAAACATTTTACAATGAATAAACACTTTGAATGTAATGGGAAATTACCGTGTTATGTGTCACTATGATATAAATTTGTTTCGAATATTCGAATATGATTCGAATACACGTTACGAATATTCAAATATCGTTTTGGGATTCAATTTTCATCCCTAATAAATAATTATCATTAGCACCTTGAAATAGAGTACCCACTATGTAAAAATGTTTGTTTAGAAATATGCTTGTTGTTTGTTTTTTAAAGGGGAGATTATCCATACCATGGTTGCTAAGGACAGTCAGGGTAGAGTTCTCCAGTCTGTGGGGCAGGTTGCAGCCTTTTCAGATGATCAGCTGGTCGTTGTGGACAAACATTTGAATAGGCTCATTGTCAACAACTTCGATGGAGACTTCAAAGGTAATGCTTGTTGAAAGTCTCATATGTTAAGTCCCATTTTATGTTGGAAGCTTAAGAGGTAGTGCTTGCTGAAGTCCCATTTCATGATGGAAACTTCAGAGGTAGTGCTTGCTGAAGTCCCATTTTATGATGGAAACTTTAGAGGTAGTGCTTGCTGAAGTCCCATTTCATGATGGAAACTTCAGAGGTAGTGCTTGCTGAAGTCCCATTTTATGATGGAAGCTTTAGGGGTAGTGTTTGCTGAAGTCCCATTTTAAAATGGAAACTTCAGAGGTAGTGCTTGCTGAAGTCACATTTTGTGATGGAAAGTCCTCAAAGGTAAGGCTCAGTAAAATGCCTTTTAATGATGAAGTCTAGGAAAAAAATGTATGAAATAGCATTGTTTCTCCTTTCAACTTCTCCCAAAATTAAAAAATTATCTTAAAAACATAAAATAAAATTTAAACAAAACCAACATGTTGAATATATATAAAGTGACAATTCTAGTCGCAGTTTAGCAGTTATGAAGTAAATATCTGTAAAGTCTTTCAAGAAATGGACTTTAACTTAATAATTCATCAACACTAACGAGAGGTCCATTAGGATAGCGCCACATGTTTTCCTAGAAATTGGAGCTTAACACGTAAACTAGACCAGCTGTGTTTCTTATTTCAGGTGAGTTTGGTGGTCCTGACTGGAGACCCGGTTGTGTCACTATTGATAACCATAGCAACATTTTTGTTACTGACATGGCAACCAATCGGATCATTCTCCTCTCCAGTTGTGGGAAGTATCTCCAGGAGTGGACAACTGCGCAGGAGCGCCCGTTTGGACTAGCATGTAACAGAAATGGCATCATAGCAGTGGCTGGAGCAGGAAACTGTATCTGTTTATACCAATATCAGTACTGATAACTCTAAACACAGTTACATATAAGGGGAGATAATCTGACTGTTGTTAATATATCCTCCAGCTGTTAACCAACCCTTCAACATGTGGTCTCATGGAAATCATTGCTACAGGTCATTCTTATAAGTTATAATAAGTTATCATTGTCATTTTGATATTTATTTTATGTTAAATAAAGCTATAAATACAGTGTGAGAAAGTTTATCTAAGTTCAAACTCATTTCTCATCACTTTTGTGTATCTTTGGTGTATTTTTACATAGAGTGTTGGGAATAAACTTAACTTGATAATAAATTATGATCTAACTTATCACATATTAAAAAAGTATTACTTTAAAGTGCAGTATTTTTAAAAAATTTAAATGCATTATATTTATTTATCAGCACGTTTGATTGTGATAAGTTGGTAATCTTTCAGAATTAAATGCTTCTGTTTAACCGCTTATGCGCATGCGTGAAGAGGCGGGATTTGAGGTGTAGCCATTAAATCAAATGTGTCAATTACGACAACATAAACAAGAATGAGTGTGAACTAGTTTTAACTATTTATTTTCAAGAACTGTATGAAAATACTGAGGATAGGAGAAAATATCAACATAAAACAGTCACTGTTGGTTATTCAATACATGTTTCAATCTTGTTCTTTTGCCCCAACACATGGACAGTAACAAAAAACTTACAAAACTGAACAAATACAACTCACTTTTAGATTACCATCCAATGCGTTTTGGTCACATTAAATTGCCCTCGTTGACTGTGCTTTATTCTTGTTTGACGTCACTGTAGCTGGTGGCTTGTGCTCAGCAGACATTTCTGTAGCGACCAGTAATTCTGTTTTTTAAACATCGTTTCTTAAGAAACTGTATATGCTGTTAGAAACATGAAGCATTTTTTTAACTAGTCTTTTTTAGAACTGGTTCAAGGTTATTGCTAATGTCATTCAGTATTTCAAACTGTTCTCTTTTATATGCCTTGACGGCATTACTCTGTGCTTCCTACGGCTTATCACAGCTTTGTGAATTTCTGGTTGTATAATGTTGTACATAAAGCAGCAAGAGCCTAGTGGTTTGTTACCTTACCATCACCGGTGTCAGTTCCTGCTTCAACATAGAAGCATTTCAACATAGATTTGATTCCAGTATTGCTATTAAACACTTTAGTCTCCCAGAATTTTATCTCATCGTTTATCGTGACAGGATCACTGCTAGACCTTTGGCCCCTACCCCTGCGGAGAAAGCCTCTTTCATTCTCGTGTCCAGATATTTTCGAAAGTCATAAAACTGAGTACCTTACTTCAAGAAGTTAACATATGGTCTACCACCTTAATAGCGAAGGTAACACTGCAAACCACAGACTAATTGCTGCAGGGTGTTTGGCGGGTAGTCAGTTCCATCTTGGCACTTAATCTCCATCACGAATTGTTGCCCCAAAAATTGATGAGCTCGTCATCCATTAGTCCTATGTCCTCCGTATAGGAAATCCCGGCTCGAGCACTGTAACTGGCTGTGCGTTGCGGTGTTTAGCTCAATCGGCCCTGACCTTGGTCGACCAGTCATTAACTCTTCTAGCATTCTTCAGAACCGCTCCCATATTCTTTTGTCGTATCTTCTGCTCTGAATGACTGCCATATCGACGAACCTCTGAAATTATTTTTAAATATAAAGAGCATGCATTTAAAATCCATGAAATAACTTTTTAAGGACTAACATCCCCGTTATAAAGTATGCTTCTTAACTGAAAAAAGTTATTATTAAAACCGGTATTATTATTATTATTATTATTATTATTATATTCCTTTATCTGATGTTTGCTTAATTACCAACATTTTGTCCATTAATTACATGTACTCGGTACTGTTTGCACATATACCGTCTGATGGAGTAACGGTGGCTAGTGGCGGCTGACAGGCTAGCGTGGGCTTGCTGTTGATGATGTCTGCTACAGTAGTGAATGCGGTGTCAGAAATGGCATCTACAAAACGAAAATAAGCTCTTTTAGCAACTTTACAGTCATTTACTAATAGAATTATACACACAATATGCAGTTTTAAAAAAGCTCTTAAGAAACTGATTGAGAGACTTTTAAGATTTCTGTTTGAATTATATCAAAATATCTTAAGTTTTTTTGCTTTCAATAGATAAATATTAAGTACAACTTAAACTCACAGTTAAAATAGTCACAAACCTGTCCCAAGCGTGAACTCCCGTCTAGTCGATACGAGGTCCTGGGTGTTGATCGTTAAAATTTGTGTAAAAGTTATGTCGTCGTTTGACAGAAGCTAGTTATTGTCAAATTCCCCTGACTGTAATATTCTTAACAGGTCCGAATCATCCATTAATTCAAAATTGCTTTCAGACATACTGTGTTTCTGTCCTTTTCTTAGCTGAAGTCTTGAAAGAATATGTAAAAGATCTGCTGTTCTAAACATTCTTGAAAAAGTTTGCGTTTGAATCACGTCTCTTTTTAGACTGGTCATTTTCATCATCTGATTTACATATGCGATCCAAAAACGCTCTTGATTAGTTAGCTGGTATTGTTTATGGGCGTGGACTTATCAAAACATAATTCCATACATTAAATATATTAATGTTTGTTATTGATGGTTAAACACCGAGCTGAGCAATTAAATTTGTTTAACCGTCGATAACAAACATTAACCTATACTTAATCTTACAAGTGTGCCATATAACGGTTGTAAAAGAGGGCAGTAAAACTTGGGGTATAATCACACCTTGCGTAAGAACACACCTGGCAACCAGTATGTTGATACTGCAGGGAGTTGTTTAAAAATTAGGATTTTTATTTTATTTATTTAATTTATATTGTAATTATGTATTTTTTTCTTAATTTATGTTGTTGTTTTGTGTTTGTTTTTGCTCTATAGGAAACTGATATTTCAGCATTCTTTGTTTGTAATATCACATTTTACTGTTGTTCTAATGATAAGTACATTTTTTATGCTCCCTGAAAAATTTGGGGTGAGCATAAAGTGCATATTGTCAACATTCCATTGAATTGATTTTTTCATGGAGTTATTGCCCTTTTTCATTTTTGTATAAAGTGATATAGGACCATTTGTGTATTTCTCAGCAAGCACCACTTGGATTTCAGTGATTTTGGGAATCTTCACTTACAAGTACAGATGTGCATTATGTCTGCATTTTTTTACAGTGTTATTGGTCTTTCATTTTCTATATAGTATAATACAGGACCTTTCATATCTTCACTATTCCTCATCAGCTGCCAGTTGGAATACACTGAAATTTTATTGGAAGCTTCACTAACATTAATTAAGAGATGTGCATGTTTTCATCAATTTTTGGCAGAATCATGTGCTTGTAAACACACTAGAGCCTACAGGTTTTATTCTTCGCAAAACTTGGTCAGAATGTTTGTCTGCAAGATATTTTTGATGACCTTGTAACTGGCTTACGTGAGGTCACAACCTAGATGACTAGATCAGATTTTAGAACAACCATGTGAAAAATCTGGAGGCCACATGTATGGCCCAATCTTCACCATACTTGGCCAGACTGTTTGCCTGCATGAAGTCTTGGATTAGTTCCTAACTGGATAACGTGTGATGAGAAAGTAGGTCACTAGGTCAAATCATCGAAAAACCTCGTGAACACACTAGAGGCCACAATTATTTCCCAATCTTCACCAAACTTGGTCAGACTGTTTAAGTGCATGTATATATAATCTTGGATGAGTTCTTTAGTAGGTCACATAGGGTTAAAAACTAGTTGCTAGTCAAATACTTAGAAAAATGTTGTGAACATGTTAGAAGTTATGGCCCACAGTTATGGCCCAATCTTTACTAAACTTGGCCTGAGTTATAACTCTTTCATTTAGCTACATATCTTACCCTGTGTCCCCATTATACATAGGGAAGCATCCATCGGTTCCACCGATATCTTGTTTTTAAAAGCAAGTCACAGACATATTGCTATGTTATCATCGAGGGCAGTATAACGTTATTGTCGAGTGACATCTTACATTAACATTGAGGGTCGTCTTATGCTATCGTCATTGCCAATCTGTCCAATAGCAGTTTCTTGTGTGGATAATGCTTCTTTATCATTCATTAGAATTTCTTCAAACTTGCATTGATTGATATTTCATGTTTCTTTGATGATTGATTTTTCATATTTGGTTGTGCATGAATGTGAAGTAACTCATATTTATTCATTTCTCACAACTTCTTCAGAATAAATTGAAAATTTGGCATACTAGACTGAATAGTTGATTCTCATGTGTAGTTTGCTTAAATCAGATTGCTTCGTTTATTTCTGAGTTATTGCCCCCTTTTTTATTTCTGTAATAAGTGTTGGAGTAGCCTGTTTGTTAGGCATAAAGTGTACTATTTTGTAGTGTTTTTATGGGTTTTTTATGTATAACTTGGAGTAAACATAACACATGCACTTCAGTGTAAACATGTTTAACCATTCATTAATAGCTTGACAGTAAAACTGATTGGCTTGATTAAGTGTTTAACAGTAAAACTGATTGGCTTGTCCATTGTTTTGTAATGTCATGTAAACAACATTTATTGAAAGTTCAGAAAAAAAATCCATGGGGTTATTTTAAAAAGAATCATACAGGTCGAAACTTGTATAACTGATTAATCTTCAACTATTAATCTTTTAATCTTTTTCTTTATCGTTCAGTTAAACAAGTTTGTTGGTGTTTATACTATTATTTCACCAGATTGGAAGAGCGTTGGCTCCATGTACGGAAGGCTCCAGGTTCGATCCCTGGCTGCGACATACCAAAGTTGTTAAAAATAGTGGTATAGCTCCCTTGCTAACGCTAAAGCAAATATAAGGGTAGTTCCACCACTGGTTGGCCTGGTGTCAGGATAATGTGACAGGGTGTGGTAACATGCCAAGTGTTCTCCGCATGCTATACATAGCAAATGCAGCACTATATCAGCTTCAAGTGGACACCAACTCCAGATTACTGAAATGCCGTTGGTGGGATGCTAAACCTTATAAACAAACAGATATTTTTGTATTTGCTCAATGTTTGAAATACCAAGTATCATCCCTCCTGCAAAAATATGTTATGTAATCATGTTGTACTTAGCCATACATCCTTTATAATTTCTACGCGCCTTCTATAACTGTAAAAGTATAAACATAGCCGACTTTAATTGTTTCCATTGTCAGGGTTTTTGTTTTGTTTTGTTTTGTCATTTAATGCTTTACAAGTACAATAAGGTAAATGAAAAGATAAACATTTTAAACTATTAATAGGTTATGTTGTGCAATTTATGTGGATTTACAAAATATTCCAGAATTTCAGTTAGCCTGTTAGTGTTATATGATTGTTAAACTGTTTGAAACTTTTCATCACGTGATGTTCATTCATAAACGTGTATTTATTGGCCATCAAAAGTGGGTGTGATGTGAATGGAACAGGCTACGTAATGACGTCATGGGTATAACCATTGATTGTGGCTATGTATAATTTGTTTGTTTCTCTATATGTTATATATTGGGAAGTTTTGAGTCATGTAAAAATTTGGCATAAAGTCAATAAAATTGGTATAGCTCCCTTGCTTATACTTGAGCAAATATAAGGGTAGTTTCATGACTGGTTGGTCCAGTGTCGGGATAATGTGACAGGGTATGGTATCATCCCAGGTGTTCACAACATGCCATACACAGTGGAGGCAGCACTATATCTGCTTTAAGTGAACACCATCTCCAGGTAACTGAAATACTTTTGGTGGGGCAATTAACACAAACACAAGACTTTTATTAATGCTGAATAACTCAAGTCCTTTCCTTGTTATATAAATCATTGCATAGTAATGTAGATGTGAATGGTGGGTAGGAAAATGGTTACCTTCAAATATTTACAGTTCCTACATACTTTCTTAAAGAATACTTAATGATGCATGACCTTTATGACCTGAATGATGTCTTACTTGTGAATGCATGTCACTTTGACCTTAAATAAATAAGAGTGCATACTTTAGATTTTTCCATTGAAAAGATAACAATTGCAAAAGTCATCCTAAAACAAAAGCATAAATGTAAATAATGGAAGATTGCATGATGTCCTGGGTTCAAACATCAACCTTGACATAAGATGTCCTTAAGCAGGACCTTCTACTACTAAATGTTGCATGTCGTTAATACCTGAGTAATGGTTCTACTCAGGAAATAGGCTAAAGAATCACAGTGGAAACTTAGGGCTTAAGTGTTTAGTCTTGTGTTTTTCTAAAATCAGTCAATAAGTATATGCAGTTAATATTACTTTTTATGATAACAATTCGATTTATTGATTATGTAAATAATTACAGATGCTGTTCATTATGTTTGTCATGTTAATTTATGTTTTGCTCGATGTGGTATCCAACAAAAAATGAAAACTATAGTAATTGTTAAAATATTTTTCTACAAGTTGCTAGTTATTTTTGTGTGTCTTGTATTTAAGTTGTAATACCACAAAAGATGCATATATATATGTCAATTGGGTATATTTTTTCTCTGCCTAATCAGCATACTTTTAGGACACATGGTTAAAGTAAAAAATATTAAAGAGAAGGTTTTCAGTCACATTCAAAACCTATAATAAGTGTCACATAACGACTTGGAAAAGATCAGGAAAGTATTCCATTAATAACACAATCTTGTCATTGAAGCTGTGAAAACCCATCTTTAATATGCAGGATGAGATATTTTTACTTATCAATCCTAAACAACAAAAGACATCTTCACATGTTAAACGATATATTTGATACTTGTGAATTTTTGTACACCCTTAATACTTAATTTAGCCTGTATATTTGTCGCTTGTAAGCATCTTTAAAATTAGTGTTATGGCAACTTTTATTCAGAAATACATTTTTAAATTACTTGACTTATGCATGATTAATTTTTATTTGAAACCATATTCTTAATCTTGTAAATTTGAACTCTCTAAAACTAACACTATTTGCTGTATAGTATTTTTCAATTTATTTGGTAGCTTTTGCTTTGAACTGTTACCAGATAATTAGTGTAGTATTGGTTTTGGTGTTAATGATAGTGTTATAGAGGCTAATATAAACTCTGGTTATGTTGTGTGTAGACTAAAAAGAATCTTGAGGTGTATATGTTAATAATGTACCTGACAATAGCTTTGGTTTTTACTTCATTTGACAGTTAACCTTACTTTTTATGGTTGATGAAACGTAGGTCATTTTAAATGAGTACATATTTTTCCTTAATGTGTGTTTTATATTGTTTGTTTGTAACACTATTTGTTTAATTTTATTGTGGGGATTTGTTTATGTTTCATTGTAACTATTTGTTTATGTTTAGTGTCTCATTTGGCAACATTAAAATGGCACTGGTGAATATTGGCATGTTTCTGTAAGCAGTTCACTGTTATTGGTCTCCATACTTATAAAAGCATTTAGATTCTTGCTTTCCATGCCTTTATATAAAAGTGAGTATTTCTGAGGTTCGACGATTACACTGTCCAAAATAATTGAGTGCCAGTTCAGTGTGGCATTTTGTAAGAAAGTTTGTTTATGTTTACTTCAACAATTTGTATGTTTGGAAATTCAGGAATTAAAATTGCTGTTCATTAAAAATGTGTTGTTTATAGTCTTTTTTCTATAGCTTCTTTTTCTTATTATTTGATGATTGAAATTGTCCTTATTTATTCCACCTTTGCAGTGTTTTATAAATTAACAATTAGCAATGGTTTAATTACGTTTATATCATTTTATATATCAGGCCGTTGTTAATTGTTTTTTAATTTTTTTTTACCTTTTAACAAAAAATACAAAAGTGCAAATTTAGCCATAGGAGACAGATCGCTTTAATCCAATATCTACGGTTGTACATGTACGTGACTAACGAGCACTATCAAAGCTTCTTTATTTCAACTCGCATTCAAAAAGTTTTTTAATAAAACTCACCTTTGAAATGAACTATTTCCAATCGTGAGATGTATCTTAGTTTGGAGTTTTGGAAGATTTATTCATGATAAATAGACTCATAAACGACCTAGGGTGGCATAGCGGGTATTTTAATGTATACACATTGAACGAGTTTGTTTCAAGACGGGTTGTACGAGTTTATTATTAAAGAAACTTGAGTAACGGCAACCCGCTTGGAAGAAAGCTTCATTCACTGAGTATAATAATATATAAAGTATAAAACAGAAGATAGTAATTTCATTACAGAATAATAATTGCGGGCAGTCTTATAAAACGACAAAAAGTGGCTTATATAACGATAAGTCTTATACATGTATAACAGTTCTTAGATCGCTGCATTTGGTAAAATCCGTGGCTAGCATTGCACACATTTAAATACATTTTTTTTTAACTCAAATCGGATTGATTAAAAACTGAAAATCAAATTATATCGCTGCAATCCGTTTTGTAGTAAACTATCTGTAATGCTACACAATAGTTAAAACACGATATCTTACACATAATGCGGACATACAGCATACTTGGATTATGTATTTTAGAACTTATTAAATTGTTGTTGTCGGATATCCGTATCCACTGTTCGACATGCTGGACACTAGTTTATTTTTACAATGGGTTACGCACAATTAATATTAAGCGTGTTGGTTTTTTTAAACAACACACAGTTCCGGTCATATTGGCGTCGTGCAACAAATTATTGGTGCAGAAAGATCCCAGACATATCCCGAAGGTCAGTCGGAAAATAAATGTCCATTGTTTCATGCAAATCTCAAATTATTTGCTTTTACAGAATTCAGTCAATTTATTCGACTGTCAAAAGTATACTGTATTACTAATGAATTTGCCCATATATAAATGAGAAAGTCAATATAGATTAACACCAACATTTTAGTGATAATAACAGAGACTGTATAACACATATATGGTAGTTTTACAAGATTAGATGTGATGTATTGATAGAACTATGACATAAAGCAGGCCACCCTGCTTTACATCTTATTGAAGACATGCTAGGATTTCCTTTATTTGTTGATAATGTTTACTTTCCTCTTTTTATGTAGTTGCTTAAATCGACGATTTAATTTCTTTGCTAATAACCAAAAAAAATGTATAACGTATAAGTTTTGATATATATTTGATTGTAAAACCATGTTAATCAATTCCTTTAGGTTTTCTGATACTAAATGCATTAGGGATACGAATTTACCAATAAATATGTCGAATTAATTTTTTTCCCGGACCCGCCTGCCCACCCTAGCAAAGAGTGTCTACTCTTCTTTTGGACTATGTTACGCCCATGACGATCGACTCAATGACAAATTGTCCGCCTAATAAAACAATGACGTGGAAAGCTATTTTAAATATAACGATAAATAAATAATTAATTGGCGGATGAAATTCAAAAAGGTGAACAATTTTCAGCACTGTGTCATCGAGCAACATCGCCATGACAGCGTCCAGTGCAATGATGTATGTTACGTCACGACTGACAATGACAGGTTTGGGGTGAAGGCAGTGATCACGTGATCAATAGTCACCCAAACCCTAACTCGTCTCCAGCTGCCCGGTTACGTAACCGACAAGCAGTCAAGTGCAATACACGATAATGCAATTTAGGCACATTATCAGGTATTACCGTTTAGTGCATCTAGGCCACGTGATCAAAATTGATATAGTTCGGGCTAACTCGGTAGTATCCGCTTGTTGGATCTCTAGATTTTAGTTCGCTATCATTCTTCGGTAGTGTTCGTATAATTCAGCCTTAATGTGTACGGCGTTTTCGCAGATATTATTTGAAAAGTGCATAAAAGTACAGTAGGTATTATAAAACTAACTGATAAATTAAAAAGTTTTGAGCTGAGACTCCAGATTTTTTTAGGATTGTTCTCCTGAATGCACATTTCATAGTTTGAAGATCATGAGGGAATGGCGAAAAGGTGCAATATATGGATGGATGTTACTTTGCATGTGCGTTACTCAGCTCTCGGTACTATCAGGTGAGTTGGATATATTTTCTAAACAGATTGTTCGATACCCGAGGATGCTAAGATACCTTTAATAGCCTACATTTTGAAAAGAAACATTATTTCTCCAAAGTTACAAAAGATAGCAAATAAAGAGTTCATTTTAGGGGAGGAAGAACTCTACAGACGGCCATTACTAAGCAGATTGTTATTATTAAAACAATGATAAGTTTATTAAATATTATGAATGACTTCCGTAATGTACAGGTTTGGTATATTTAAAAATAGGAAAGTAATAAATAAAATGATTAATGCATAAATTTTCTATGTTAAATTAAGAAATTTGATACAGGTTATTAAGATACGTTCATTGAATAGGATTAGTTTATTTTTTAATCTGAGCCACTTGGTTAGCGAAAAATGCTGGATATTTTTCGAAACTTATAAGCTGCATTCATATTGCATGGCATGTAATGGAAAGACATATTTGTACAACTTAAAATGTCACAAAGATGTCGTTCGTTATGAAACTACGTCACTTAGCAAGTTCACCGCCCTTCGCCTGTGGTTCACAGTTATACACGTGCCGTTAATTGTCGTGTTCAGTATTTCTTCATATTTACCGATAGTCATAAGGGGCTAGGATGGTACCTTTCCGTGCAATTAGCAGGTTGTACACGCCTGTAGTAAACACATGTATCGAATATATCCAGTCTGTGTTTCAAAGATTATCACATGTAATTATTTATAGTCTTAATATAAATGCAATTTAAAATAACTTAGGAATTATTTTTGTTGCCTTTCGTGCTGGAATTTTGTAGTTAAACAGCGGTTCATAGTTTGTTGGTGTCCGTAGTTAACCGGAAATAGCAGTATGATACACTCCTGTGTACCTCGCCACGTGAGTTCGAGTCCAGATCGGGGCAAAAACATCACGAGATTGGGTATTTCATCTGACCTATGGTGAAACTGGTTCTACCCAGGCATTTATTATAATGTCTATGCGATCAGATAATATTATAAAATCAATTGAATACATTCGTATAATTCGAAGCCATGTCAAGCATTCGTAGATAGTAATGTTTGCAATATAAGTATCGTAAACTTACAAATCATAAAAAAAAGGTGCTGAATGTGTTTTCATTGTCGTGCAATAAGCACAAGTATAGAAAACAAATAAAGTCACTCGTATCAACAATTTGTGAATAATCAGAATAACATTGGGCGCAAATGGACTAATGAAATAGTTATACAGTATATACTTATGTATTAAACTTGACTCCATATATTTATGATGTATACTCCCAGAACAACATGGCGATACAAGCTTACAGGTGATGTTTTCTGTTTGTTCTTGAAGGCATATGTTAAATAAGTTTTGTTTGACTTGGTGTGGGGTTAATATGTCGGCATGGTTTAAATGCTGACATTTACTATTAGTTAAGAAGGAAGAACAGAGGCAGAGGATTTTTTTTCATAAGCGAGAAGTTTTTACTATCACTCAAAACGTTCTTCATGCCATTTATCACAATATTGTGTACATAGTGTATAATAAACGAGTAACAGGAAATTTATTATAATTAGTAAATTAATACAAATATTTGTCTTATCAGCTGACTGAAAACACCGAGTACACAACATATACTTATTGCGTAACAGTGTTTCTTTATCACAACAAACATGTAATTAAAACACGGAACACGGACGTTTAGATGGTTTGTTTATGAATCAGCTAATGCTGTGACCTACGGGTCTGGATTTGACATTCTAGGTCAGACAGTCACCCCCTTTCAGCCTCAGCTTCACACGACTCATACATCAATCATTGATATGATTGACATCTTGAAGTGACATGGATAATTATCAATTATAACCCCAAGGTGCCCGTGGCAATTAAATCACAAATGACCTTGACATAGTCAGACATAAATATGCTATGATGGCATACATTTATAAACATATGTCTAGCTTTCTTTCTTTCTTCCTTTCTTTTTTTCTTTCTTTTTTTTCTTCTTTCTTTCTTTCCTTCTTTCTTTCTTTCTTTCTTTCTTATTTATTTATTTATCTATTTATTTATTTATTTCCTTATTCTTTCGTTTAGAATACATATACATTGTATTTTTTCTTTCTTATATTAATCGGAGTTCCTGATCAGATCTTATTTGTTTTCAGCTAGGCTGGTTTGTTTCATTGTTCTCTTGGAAGTATTTACCCTAACCGTATTGTGTCTGCATACACCAATAAGTCGTGTTGTAAATTAATCAACACCAGACTACAGGCATCTGGCGTCACTAGCGGTGGGGTGGGTCGGTGGAGTCGGGATTTATTTGTCAAGTCGGTGTCTGCGATAAAAAAAAATCGATAAAATCCAGACCCTAAATATTTCTGCACAGTTAAACACGATGGATAAAAGAATAAATAAAAGACCATGATATTGGCCTTATTTTACGCATGTTAACAAAATAATAAAATTTGTTATGATTAATTTATAAAATTAGACAGTTCTTTCAACAAAAACTGTGGAGGTTGTCTTCAGTGGATTGTGTCCCATTCTTTAGCTTACTTTCGACTGCCCGCTTCCTCCCACCCCACCCTCACACACCGACTTGTCTTATTTTTATTTTTCTTTTATTTTTCAATCTTTAATAAAAATATTGATTTTCATTTAATTAATTTATTTTAGAAAAATACAGATTACCTTGTCAGTTTGTAAATGTTTGAGAAAGTTAAAACAATAAGATGAGACAAACTGGTGGACATGACCTTTAACACATCGTATTGTATGCCTTGTATTTGAAGCAAAACTTAAAATTCTTTGCACATGCACGTGAGGCATAAGTTCGTGTGTGCAGTACAATAGAAAGTCATATGTTTGGAAATGCATTTCGATCGGAATGTAAATATCCGGGTTAGCCAATCATCGGAAGGAAAGAGTTTGGGTATGCAAATCGCTGGAAATGCAAATGTCCGGGTGTACAAATCTATGGACATGCAGATGCGTGGGTATGCAAATGCACGGGAAGACAGATGTCCGGGTGTGCAATTTAAAAACAAAAAAAATTGCGAATCAATTCAAAAAGTAATGTCCGTCCGGGTATGCAAATAAACAGGAAGACAACTATCTGGAAATGCAAATAGCTGGTAATAAAATACTTGGATGTGCAAATCAGCAGGTAGTGCACATCTTTTCTTTTTTTTTTGCGAGTCGATTAAAAACTGATATACGGACATGCAAATAAACGGGAAGGCAAATATCCGGGTATGAAAATAAATGAGAATAAGATGTTCAGGTATGCAAATCAGGGGGAAGGCAAATGTGAAGTTGTGCAAAGCTATAAGAATGTAAATCGAAGGGGAGGCAAATATATGCAAAACATTGGACAAGTACATTTCCGGGTATCCATATCAGCGGGAAGGCAATTGCCCGGGTATGCATCCAGCGGGAAGGCAACTGCCCAAGTATGCAACCAGCGGGAAGGCAAATGTCCACATATGCAAAACTATGGTGGAACAAATATCCTCTGTGCAAATCAATGGGAATGTCATAGTCCGGGTATACAAATCTAGTTTAAGGCAATTTTTTTCTGTTTACATATTGTTGGGAAGGTAAATATCAGGGTATTCAAATCAATGTGAGGGAAAATGTCAAGGTATGCGAATCTTTGGGAATTGCAAATGTCAGGGTATGCGAATCTCTGGCAATTGAAAATGCCAAGAGTGCGAATATTTGGGAATGGAAAATGTCAGGGTGTGTGAATATTTGGGAATGGAAAATGTCAGGGTGTGTGAATATTTGGCAATGGCAAATTTTAGGATATACGAATCTCTGGCAATTGAAAATTTCAGGGTGTGCGAATATTTGGAAACTGAAAATGTCAGGGTGTGCGAACATTTGGGAATTGAAAATGTCAGGGTGTGCGAACATTTGGAAACTGAAAATGTCAGGGTGTGCGAACATTTGGGAATTGAAAATGTCAGGGTGTGAATATTTGGGAATGGAAAATGTCAGGATATGCGAATTTCTGGCAATTGAAAATGTCAGGGTACGAAAATAAATAAGAATGTCAATGTCCGAGCATGCATATCGATTTTAAACTTAAAATATTTAAAACGATTTGCGGGTCTGCAAATCGATAGGGATGAAAATATCCGCGTATGCCAATTGGTGGGAAACAAAAGTCTATGTATCCAGGAAGGAAATTTGTGAATATTTTGATTTATGGGAACGCTTATGTTCGGGTATAGAAAAAACAACGAAAGGAAAAGGAACGCATGCCTTGTCAAAATTAGCTGGAGGGCATTTGCCTTTGGGGGAGGGGGAGTGGGGCGGATGATTTCGTTTATGATTGTATGAACAATATCAAAAGACTAACAAACTCTTTAGATCAGCTAATTTGTAAAACACGAACGATCATTTGTTAAAATTCGTCATAGGTGGAATGTATTTTCAGATGGAAATAAATTATTTTTAGCTAGCCCAATCAGTATGCACTTGTTTAGAGTATGTAAAAGAAAAAGGAAGTGTGCTATGCGGCTGATTGAAATAAATCTTCCTTTCTGTTTTTGCAAAATGAATGCAAGACATGTTTCAACTTCGATTGCCAAATTATAAGAATAGTTAGTTAATAGTCGAGAAAGTATAAGCTTAATTAATAATTATTAATAATTAATAAAAACGTTTCGTCTCAGGTGAGAACAACATTGCATGCCATTTTAAACCAACTTGGTCATAGTTTAGCGTAGGTACACCACACATAGAGCCACACGATCAGAAATTTATATTAATTATTATTTTAATCAAGGCAAATTACCTGTATCTCCGCATGCGCAAACTATAATGCATTTTTTAATATAACCTGGTGACAGTGGTAATACTTAATCCCATTATTCTATGTTGATCAACACCTTTGTGCTTTTCTGAGCAAAGCTTTAAAAATGCCATTTCCACTAAATGATGCCAAGTTACTTCGATCATTTCCTAGCGTAGTTTCCACAGTCAACATTTGTACGATGTATTCTATTTTCAGCCAGAAGACTCAGTATACGCAGGCCCGAGCAGATTCACCTTAGTTACGGGGACACTCACGACTCAATGGTCGTCATGTGGTCATCACATGACCGGATTATTGGCGAGGTGCATTATGGGCCAACCAGCCGCTTCCTGGGAGAAGTCCAAGTCGGTGAGATTCGTCAGCTTCCAGCAACTGATTATAAGGCGGCAAAATTCATTTACCGGGCTGTATTATCTGTAAGTACATATTAATATAATTGTGTTGTTGCTGTCATTGTTGTTGTTGTCGCTGCTGCTGCTGCTGATGATGATGATAATGATACTTTCTACACTTTATTTAAACTGACAAAATTATCAATAATAACTGTAAATATTGTTACAATGGTAACAAGTCATAAGTATTTGAATGCTTGAAAATTATTTTTTAAATATACTCATGTGGATGTTTTTTGGATATTCTGTGTGTTTTCTTGGACGCTATAATGAACATAAACTTTTGTTATAACAGATCATTAACTTTAGGTAAACATTAAACAGACATAGTTTCTATGACAAAATAAACTGCTATTTGTTGTCTTTTTAACTGCAGAACCTGACGATAGGCAAAAAGTATGTGTATAAGGTTGTTAGCCGATCTATCGATGACCCCAGTGTGAAGGTAGCAAGTCAACAATACAGCTTTCGGACACCCAGTCAACATCAGGTATGGTACATTGTCGCACCGACACTCTTCGTCACGCGCATGCGCACTTCTTGTGGAAAGCATTTTTCTATGAGGATGATAGTGTAGCTGGCATTAACAGGAAAGCACTGCTCTGTGAGACCCTTTTCACAGAAAAGAACCGACTTGATACCTTAAACGTTGTAGCTCGCAACAATAAAGAGTAGCTTGCAATTATAAAAAGGTGGCAGGCATTGATAAAGAATTTACGGTGATTTGCCAGGACCTGTTTTACAAAACAAAAGCGAGTATGTCGATGTTAACAAATTCCCGCTAGAGTTACGGTTCGTTACAGTCATTTATTAATGTAATGACTTGACAGTTTAAGAGAGTGTTACCAGGATAGCGATCTTCTTGATTAAAGCGCATGCTGTCTACCGTGTCTTCTTAGAAGGCTCACACCCGTGATCTTTCTTGTATACATGTAATCTTTTCTGGAAATGCCCTTTGGATGGCGCCATGTTGTTTGTATTCGAACCTTTTTATCTCGCGTCCGAAGTTAATACGACTTTGGAACGAACTACCGACTGAGATTAAGGATGCCCCAACTGTAACTGCATTTGCAAGTGGCCTAAACAAGTTTTATGCTTTTTAATTGATATTTTAGTTTAGTTATTTTATGTTTTCATTAAAATTTCATAATTAAATTATGAGTCATAAATTGTCAATGTTCAGGAAAAATCCCAAATTTATAACGCACTACACAAAAGGCGCTAAGCTTCATACATGGGTGCATATGTTTTGTTTGCTGCTTATTTGTTTACTGCGAAGTCTTGATTCATTAGCAAAATAGCAAACGTTCCAAATATTTATTTTATATATGAACTCTGCAAAAATGCGGGCGAACCAAAATTCAAGTTGTAATTAATGCAACATTATAGTTATGCTTTACACTGTGTTCTATCGCACTTGATGGTTGCCACTAGGTCTTCTTTCATGTTATAATTTATTATGATTATGTCTCTTGTTATCATTTCAAAACTTTAGTCAACATTAAGTCAAGAATGTGAAAAGTTACATATGCACCAAAATAACTTGATCGTGACTTTTATAGATGGGAGTTGCACGTTACCTGGTGTATGGAGATATGGGTGCAGACGACACCATCCCTACCTACCGCGTGCTTGAGAATCTCGTAGCCTCAAGTGACTATGATGCCATATGGCACGTGGGCGACCTTGGATACGATCTCCATAGTGACCATGGAAGGGTAAATTACTTTCAATTAGATAACTTTAAGCCAAGGATTTGCATTTAAACACGATTGTTAAACACTATTGTGTTCTGTGCAAACATAAATGCCAAAATTAATTATCCTTAGTATTTAAACAAAATTGCAACTTCTGAGAAGATATTCGTTGCCACATTCACTCCAATTATAAAACTAATGCAGATAAATAAGTGAATCAAAATGTCATAAAGAATGTATATTGCACCTTGTCAGGAGATAATTAAAACAAACCTTGTATATTTCAGACCGGGGACCTGTTTATGAACAAGATTCAGAAATTTGCCGCCAATGTACCATATATGACGTCACCGGGAAACCACGGTAACGTTATTTTTTGACAAAGAAATTTCAATTCGACTATTGTTATTATTGTTTGGGGACACGCAGCTTCAGAAATTAACTGGCTTGAACCAGGAGGACCAAAGGTCAATCAGTGGTTTCTGTAGATCTCCCAAATATAACTGCTTAGTTTTAAAGCACATCTTAAAAAGACTCTGCATGCATCTTGTTTATGTTACCTTTTAACGAATTGTTAAACATGCTCCTTGAAAAACGTGAACAAATGTGTATCGATATGTTGCTCAATTAAGTTACAGAAAAGGCCATAAAACTGTTTGAATTGTGTTAGTTTTCATTGTATCGTTAACTCAAAGGTTTAATTTTATTGACTGACTGATCGCTACACATCCCATTCATGGTTAAATGACAAATAATAGAAATGTTCTAGGAGTGTTCCCTAAGGAACATTCATAACTACACAAATACAAATACTTCAAATAAATATTTTTGTATTGTTTTTATTTACAGAAATCGCAGACGACTTTATCCACTATAGGACACGATTTTCACAGCCTAATACCCCCTGGCCTGTTCCAAAGAACCGTATGTGGTACAGTTACAATCTTGGGCTTGTTCATTTTATCAGGTAATATTACATACACAACGAATTACCTCTTTATTTTCAGTTTTCACTCTTTTTTGTGGTCTTTTTATCGTGTAAAATAAGCTTACTAACGCCAGATAACTCCATTTGTCATTTTAACTTATAACGCCCGAGATTACAGACTCTATGAGGACGATCACTGAGTGGGGTGTGTATTACATATTAAACTATTAAAGTATCCATGAAAGTTTTTAAAAGAATTACAATATCATACCTCATGCTCACTATCATTAAATAGATCATCACCAAACCTCATACTCAAGTTTTATTTGCTTAAAGCTAACCATCATTATTAAAAATAACATCATGAATTTTTAAGTTTATATACAATTTTAAACACCATAGTTAAGAGCAACCCTCACGCCATTAGTAACCCTCTGTGATATTTAATTTTTAATCAACTTGTAACTAATGCTCGCCAAATAATTCATAATTAACAGCGAGGGTAAATAAGTCCAAATAAGTAAAGGGGTGTGTATTTTAAACCTCGTAGCTTCTATCAACTGCATGGAAGTTGATATTAATGTCTTTCTGTTGCACGTGTTAAAACAATTTTCAATCGACAAATCAGTAGTAAATTTAACCATGTTGCGTTCTCAACGTCAAAATTGGTATACGTATGTTGAAGAATGTATATATTAAAATGTAATTCGAATTCTAAATGTAGTTCTAGTGTTTCGTTGACATGTTCCCTGCTCGGCAATTCATTTTATTAATGAAAATTTAATAACATATTCTGTAGATAAAACAAATGAAACGACTCTATTGAATCTTTTTCCTATTACGAGTTTATACTATTTTTTAATTTATCTTATAATGTGAGCAGATTATGATATTATGATAATGTTTTATAGTTATTCGACTGAGGTTTTCTTCACGGACAACGAAAATTATGTTTGTGAGCAATTTGAGTGGTTGCTTCAAGATCTGATAAAGGCCAATCAGAATCGAAAATATCATCCCTGGATCATCGCTGTGGGCCACAGACCGATGTACTGTTCCAACAACAATGGCGACGACTGCACCAACAGATTCCTGAGGAGATGGGTTAAATACGGGTAAGTTGTAGAATTGTAAATCAGTATTAATATTGACACTATGTCTATCACTTAGCAGTGTTAACCCTGTTCACATTTGTTCATAACAAAAAATCTATTAGACGCATTGATAATGACTGAAGAGCCAACCTTGTAGATACTGATCAGACAGCTCCTATTTGTCATCTTGCTGATCTGAATTTACACAATTATTATAAACGTGATCAAGTCGCGGGTAACAGTTCAAGAGGGAAAGCCGTGCTTAAATTCGTAAAACAATATTATTGGTACATACAGTTAAAAAGAAGTATATGAATTAGAACCCCACTGGCGAAAATGCGATTTGGACCCAACTTTTTTTTCAAATGAATAAACTAATAATGATGTCAGTCAGTCAGGGGATTGGGGGGGGGGGGGGGGGGGGGGGGGGCGGGGCGATGAGGGGGGGGGGGGATTTTTTCCTGTACATTGACTATCATGATTTAAAGTTGAGAGCTGTCTAATCAAAATCTACACAAGTTTCTGTTAATGTGGACAGTTTCTTTAAATGTAAGCCATTAGGCTTTGTCTGGTGAAAGGGATTATCAAATGAAACAAGGTATGGCTAAAATTATCTTCAATGTATTTCAGGCTGGAAACATTGTTCCATGCCCAAGGGGTCGATATAATCATCGAGGCGCACGAACACTCCTACGAACGATTGTGGCCGGTATATGACGGTCACGTGACTAATTTCAACTATGAGAATCCACGTGCTCCTGTTCACGTGATTTCCGGTGCAGCGGGTAATACCGAAGGCGTCGATTTTGTTAGGAAAGGTAATAAATAAAAGTACAGTAAAACCTCTGTAAAGCAACATTTGGCGGAAGCAAGAAAACTGTTTGCTGTTGAGAGGTGTTGCTGTGCAGAGGTTATCATTGATGCCAAGTTCAAATGCCCTGTATGAAACATTATTTTAATACAACATTACCTTATGAATATTTTAACCATATAGAAATATGGTATCATATATTCAAAATGTTTTTATATATTGCTGAAATATAAGAACTAGAAGAGCAAACAAACTTACACTGTGTAACTGAAACACAGTTAAAATCCTTTTAAGTAGAATCTGATGTCTTAATTAAAACAGAAGTTAATTAAGTAAACTACTAAAGTGAAACAGATAACACAAAATGAAAGTAGATAAATGCATTAATATTTAGTAACCAATGGAATTGTAAGCTGCAGATAAAGAGCAATAATTGTCTTTTTCACTTCTTGCAAAGTCACCAATATATTTTTTGTGGATTTAATAAACACATTATTAATTTATTAGTAACTATTGCCAATTAACTGATAATATTCTTTCTATAAGCACTATTTTGAAATAAGGTGAAGAGGTTTTTTCACACCTAACAGGTTACCTGTCAAACAGACACTGGATTAGCACCTATACTAAATCAGTCAACCAAGATTCCTGATGAATTAACAAAAGTGTGAAACCTTTACTCAGAGAAGGTGCTGCTCAGAGGTTAAATTTCGCATAGAATTGTCCGTATATCAAATTTCGCATACGGACAATTCTCAGTCCGGACATTTCTCAGTTAGTGAAATTTGCAGGGTCGGACGATTCTCAGTTGGTTGATTTGCAGGGCCGGACATTTCTCAGTTACTTGTTTTGCAAGGGAGTGGGGGGTGGAGGTGGGGGATAAAAGAAGGCTGTTGCTGCTCTTAGATGACTTTTGGAGAGGTTTTACCGTATTCACTTTCAAGTGCATTACTTATTTTAAAGTCCTGTTTAAGGATGTGAGAATTACTATAAATAGTAGTTTAAAACTTTTTAATTTAGATCATTATAATGATATTATCCACAGATGTTTAAAGCATACACATTTAGACAACAATTACGTTTATGCGTACATTATCAATTATATGCTTTTTATGAACCAGGAAGAAGCAAATGGTCAGCATTTAGCGCGGATAGAAACAGCCGATTCACCTTCGGTAGCTTAGAGATACACAACTCCAGCCACGTTTTCTTCGTCCAGTTGGACGCACAGTCCAATGAAAGCCTGGACAGTTTCTGGTTAGAGCAGCACCAACACGGACTTTTTGTTGCTGACGTCACTTGCAATGGAACCGGAAATAACGTTCACCCATCATGCATCTGTCCGTCTCCATTACACTATATTTACTTTATAATCGAAGGGTCGGCGTTTTTCTTATTCGTGGTGATATCTTGTGTCATTTTTGTGTGTATTCTAAAGAAATATACATCGAAGACAAGGCGCAAACGATCAGATGGTGTTCCAAGTTACGAGAAGTTACAGGAGGTAGATATTAAATGTGCTCTATTGGACGGTTCGGAGTCTCTGGAAAAACAAGCGTCAACTGATATATCAGAAATATCAGAGCCATATGCCAGTGAAACCTGTGATAGAAGAAAACTTTTGTGATAAAAATTGTCTTTTTGGATAATATTAGACAGTATACCATTTTTATTTGCTGTTGAACATTTTCTCGTTCGTGATCGAAGGTCTTTGAGCAGATTCCTGTAGCGTTTATATGTGACATTTTATAAGAATTCTGTTACTTTGTGGTAAGGTTATCAGATAATAGCTGTGTACCGTAACAAGTGTTTCAGCGTGTATGTGCTAATGGCGGCATAAAGTAGTTGTAATCACTGATACGATTTTCTTGAAACCCATTGAGCTTGGTTGTGTTGCATATTAAATGCACAACAAACGACCTTTTTAAATATAAAAACAGATATGATGTCAATGTATTGGTTGAACTTTAAAGAAACTTAACATATATATACGGAAATGTTTGCATGTAAAGTTTCTCTCTCCCTCTCTCTCTCTCTCTCTCTCTCTCTCTCTCTTTCTCTCTCTCTCTCTCTCTCTCTCTCTCTCTCTCTCTCTCTATATATATATATATATATATATATATAGAGAGAGAGAGAGAGAAGAGAGAAAGAGCAAGACAGAGAAAGACAGATAGACACAGAGAGAGATAGAGAGACAGACAGAGAGAAAGACAGACAGACAGAGACATAGACAAAGAGAGAGACAGAGAGAGACAGAGACACAGAGAGAGAGAGACAGACAGAGACATAGACAAAGAGAGAGACAGAGAGAGACAGAGAGAGACAGAGAGAGACAGACAGACAGAGACAGACAGACAGAGACATAGACAAAGAGAGAGACAGAGAGAGACAGAGACACAGAGAGAGACACAGAGAGATGAAGCAGACAGATATGATACATATTGTATGCACGATACATGTATTGCTAATACAAACGCTCCAGTCTCAGTCCGTAATACATAATACACCCCATACTTGCAACTTCAACGTTCAACGTCTTCTTTACTTAAAACGTCCACCATTTATTCATAACTGGCTTTGATTTGTAACGCCATGGTCGTAGAGATTATTTACAAATTAATGTTGGCGTTTTTTAGACCACGGAAAAGAAGACTGCTTAAATTTGCGACAAATATTAAAAAACAACCTATTTTATACCATTTGGCCAAACTTGGTAGTTTCTTTTCAACCAAGTAACTGGAATACGGGTTACAATAAATCATTTGTAAAGTTGACAAGAAAGCAAATTAGTATTCAAAATAGTTGACATCCAACTTTTTAGATTTCTTTGTTTGGAAAATCGACGGGCGGCGTTATTTTTGACACAATTTGTGTTATTAAGAAAGCAGCGAAATTTCATCCATATTGAATTGTGATAATTAATTACAATTATGAGACCAGAAACATAATAGATTTGCCGATAGTAAACATAGATGTTGGTAACCAGATCAAACTTTCTTTTAGTTTTATGACATAATTTTCTTTTTATTGGAGAGAAGTGATACTATCAACAGGAAATACGATTACAGGTACTTCTGGAACCGCAATTGTCTAAGTCACTAATGATTGTTTGTTTGATTTAATGGGAAACTATAATATTTTTAATAAGTCACACTCAAATCTGCCTTTATTTGATTTTATCCGTCACATGTCATACTGCAATTGTTGTAGTGATTGGAAAATATTGTAAAAAGCTGAAGTAACATTAGAATGTGTCTGTTGTGTGTCATTTGTGCATTGTGAAGTCCAATGTTCATGTTAGTAGTATGTATAATAAACATGTTTAAAGAAATCACGTGGGGCAGGGAGGTCCAAGACGAATGCCTGGGTAAATCACCAAAGCACATCATGTCAGCTGGATACAATCCTCTTAATAACACGTAACTATAACACTTATGATGTCCAGAGTTGGTCAGAAAACTGACAAGATGCGTTCCATAATAACAATCAACACTTACTGTAAAATAAGTCAACATTAAAGTTCTAAAATTTTGTTTTAATATTTTTTTCTCAGAAGGTCATTTTATTCGAAAAGTACTAAATCCTCTTAATATACAGTTTGGCCAGTACACACTTTAAACATATTTTTTTTCTTTATGTGATCATGTTTTACAATAATTAAGTACAATGAAAATTATCCTAACGTGGAAAAATCAGGGGCAGATAAAGAAAATGTTGGTGGGGGAGGATGTTTTGAGTAAAGATCCATGCAACTTTATGGCGGTAAATACTTCATATATACACAGTAATGGACCATAACTTCGACCTAAGCAGTCAACAGACAATATTAACTTTAAAAGCTTAGTATTTTAAGCTGAAGTGCATGTGTTTTCACAAGACTTCTCTTTTACCTGGTTATTGGGACGGGGGGGGGGGGGGGGGGGGCGGTGGGGGGGGGGGTGCATCGGATCGGATGCATCACCCCCATCAGCCCACATCACCCCACCCTATCACCCCGGGATCCATCCCTGAGCAAAATATGTTTCGCAGAAGCCACATAATAAGTAAACTCACGCCGACCTAAATATAAAAGAATAATAAGTCAATCAGAACATTGCGTCCATTTTCTACCAACAAGAATAATGCATTAGAAATTGACTAAGCAGAATGATATGGAGGGTATATTTGTCTGTTTCGGTGTATGATCGTATTTCACGAAATAAGAAAGATATATATATGCGCAGCCACTCGTGAAAATATTATTTTTCTATGACCATTAAATAAAAAGCGACCATACACAGAACTAGACGAAGTTTCTTTTTATTTTATACATATACTATTTTAAAATTGTATTTGAGTCTATTTTAATTATTACCTCCCTCGGTACCCATAGTTAAAATGATAATCCTATCATTTCATTAAGGTACAAAGTGAAATGAGACGTATTTCTTTCCTTGATATTTTTCAGTCTTTCACCCAAATAAGCTCTGAAATTGATTAAAGGGCGTTAACATATAAATTAACCGTACACACAATCAATTAAACTATAGAAAACAGAAACATATTCGTATTACGATGATTGCAAGATACAATAGACTCAAAGCTCGGCATCAAAATCATGTAAACAATATAAACAGGACCAAAAATATTCTAACGTATTTTAACAAAAAACACCATTGACGCTAAGAAGAATAAAGCCAGAATGTAAAAGTGTAACAATCATTTGCTCAACGTATCTTTGGTGCCAATTTTTTATGTACCACAATCTGTATGTATATCTTCATGGGTCCTTTTATTAATCAAATCTAAAGGAAAAGCTCAAACTTGTGAGGTATGGTATACTATATACAGCACAGTCTACAAAATACATGCATATTTACCTTAATCAAGTAGTATGGCCGAAATTATAAATTTCAGTCAGTAAATGAGAGGAGCGCCAATTAGGCTTTTTCTGCGCAAAAAATCCATCTTCGTCAATAAACGTACAATGCAAACGCGGTTTGTTGTTGGTTGCTTTTTTAATTATCACACGGACCTAAACTAAGGACACGTGATAATTAGTAAATGATTAGTATTCAATGTCAGTATCCCACTGTAACTGTTCGCATAAACCACCAGCTACATGTACGTGAGACTGATGAATCAAAGTCTACGGTTTGCTAATTGTTGCGAAACTGAATAAATTAAAAACTCATTAAATGTTTATTGACCACACAGATGTTTTATATTGTTAAAAACAACTTAAAAAGCATATAACTTATAAAACTTTCCGTCATATAAATGGTACAGTGTGAACACGAAATGAAATGACCTACTACTACTACTACTACTACTACTACTACTGCTACTGCTACTGCTACTGCTGCTGCTGCTGCTGCTGCTGCTGCTGCTGCTACTACTACTACTACTACTACTACTACTACTACTACTACTACTATACTACTACTACTACTACTACTACTACAACAACAACAACAACAACAACAACAATAATAATAATAATAATTATAATAATAATAATAATAATAATAATAATAATAATAATAATAATAATAATAATAATAATTTTATTATTAATAATAATAATAATAATAATAATAATAATAATAATAATAATAATAATAATAATAATAATAATAATAACATCATTATAGGCAGCATATTTGTCATCATCATTATGAACATCGTATGCATATGTTTTGCCATTTTATGACTATGATTGCTTATATGGACAAAATAAATACGAGTTAAAATGATAAAAAGAAGAAATATTTTAACATACAAACCAAATTATGAAATTTAAGATGAAGATGATAACGTAGCAGTGGAAGGGAGGAGCAGGAAGAGAAGAATGAGAAGAAAGGAAAAACACAGAACGGAAAAAAAATCCGATTCAAAGTAAACTGCTCATTTCAGATGTACAAACCATGGCCGTACGTGCTTACGTTACCAATGTCTCGTTGACGTCCTGACATCAAGTAACGTCTGTATAACGTTCCAACGTCGCCGCTGTACGCGAGTTCAGCATGCTAGAGCATATTTATGTGGCGAAATAATCAAACGTACTTGCGAAAAGAATAATTGTCCTTAGTCACATTCTTTATTGCATGTAGCGGTGGCGAGGTTTTTTTTATCAATCAATCGTAGTACAAGACTTTATTGTGGTGTCAAAAAACAACAATGAAAATAAATTGCAAAACTGGGGATAAAAAGGCAATAAATCGTTTTGTTAAAGTAGTTCCTCTTGACTGAAAACAATGAAAAACCCATGGCTATTTTTATTACATTTTTTTGCGAATAAAGGGAGGTTAACTTGCTAATTTCCTTATTCTGATGTTTGTTTGATTTCGGTAAATTGCTACGAACGGTGATCAGTCAACACATATTTCGTCCTCCTTATCTATTTGAAATAGTATTTTTGTGCGCATAATCGATTGTAAATTAACAAAATGACGATTGACCAGACAACAAGTGTCATTTTTTAAGCGCTAACTGATGGAGATATTCACTATTAGAAAACAACAAGCAGTGATGTAGATATTGGACGAACAAAACGAATGTCGGTGTCCTGATCATCGGCTATATGTAAATACAGAGGAAAGGAAAGTGATGTGTTGTCCTTTATAACAGTATTAAAAGCTTAAAGTTTCTTATGTCTTATCAATAGGTATTCAGTTGGAAAAAGACTCTTTGACATTTGCTATAATATTATAAGTTCTACTTCTTACAAAATTACATAAAATGTGAATAAGGAGAAGTTATGTTTCAATAAAAAACACAAATAAACAAATTAAAAAATAATCATTCACAATAAGAACATTTCAGAAATCCTTGTATTGAAAATTACAGCTGAATAATGTCAATACATGTATTGACCGATATCCCCTTCCATTCGGCACATCGTTAAGTGGGCAGTGAACTTTTAAGTTTTGACCGTTTAAAAGTTGGGTTGTAACAGCAAATGGAATAAAGAATATTTGTCTAATTTTATTGCAAAATGGAAATCGACACAAAAAGTAATGTAACAACAGCTTTGTATAATACAAAATTATTTAACTTGATACATAGTATCACTGCATACGTTGAATAGTTAACATATTTAGAACTAACCACCCCGAATCACTAGACCACGAACACGGGGATAAAGTAACAATATTACCATGGTTTCCTTGTAAGAAATTACGTTTAATAATTATAATAGATCGGCCGCCTCCAAATTCATTGTTAAGTAACTATTTCCATCCGATTTAAGGCCATAGTTACCGTTTAAAAGTAGAATAGAAAATGATGAAAAGATTGAGTGTCTCATGACTAAGGTACATTTTCTCGCTATTGCAGTTGTGATAGAAATTGTCTTAGCTAAAAGCAAGACGGTACCTATAGTCACTTGACATTCCCGAATTCCCAAGGACAACATTGTTTCTAATCAAGTCGAATTGTCGTATACCATCTTTCAGTCGCACACAGTGACACTTTTTAAGAGCTCACAACACTGATTAATTAAGTCATTGTTGCGTGTCCAAATTCAGATGCAAAAAAAAGGTATAATAAAAATCATTTTTATTTAAAATTTAAAACTCGTGGATTGTCCATTTTAATATGTCTAAACCGAAGCAAACTTTATGTATATGTGGGTAACATATGTCAGTTAACATAACTGTTAGGCACCGGCATGGTAGCGCAACCGGTAGAGCGTCGGCTCCAGGTATGGAAGGCCGCGGGTTCGATCCCGGGCCGCGACATTCCAAAGTCGCTAGAAATGGTAATGGATTGCTCTCTTGCTAACGCTCATTCAAATATAAGGGTAGTTCCACGACTGGTTGTCCCGGTGTCACTTTAATATGACTCGGTGTATATAGGGACAGGTGTTCACGGCATGTTATTCACAGTGAAGGCAGCACTATATCTGCTTCAAGTGCACACCGTCTCCAGATAACTGAAATACTTGTTGGGATGATAAACCCAATAAACAATAAACAAACTAACTAGTTAACATGGATGTTCTGAAGGATTAATGCTTAAACTGGTTTAGTCGGGAAATTAATGACAAAAATACAAACAATTAAAAAATGAAACAAATTGAATGCACAGTCATTCACAATGCATAGTGCATTAAACAAACAAGCGTCCAGTAATCAATGTGTTTGCTGTAGATTGTTTCGTAATAGCCTATAACGGAATGTCACTCCGTATCAGATCATTGAGGTGTTTAGTGGTTGTTTCCCCGCTCAATCAAAAAAATAAAATGTATTAAACCACATATTTATCGACATCCTCATTGTGTGAATAGCACGTCGGACAAAAAATTTGATATATGAACATGGCTGGCAATGTAGCGACCACAGGCCACGATCTGTATATAAAAGGATCCGCTTTAGTTCAACATCGCACAATTGTCTCCTGCCTCTATCGCCACTGCTACCGTCACAAAGTCGTAACGTCAACGCCAACGTAGTAACCATGAAGCTGACACTCGCCATCCTCCTTGTTGCTGTCTTCTGCATGATGACCCCGGCTCAAGGTTTGTCGATTTTCTTTCGCTATTACGTTTACCTTTTTCAATTATTTATTAAAGTTTATGCTTTGCGATTATCTAATTTTGTGGAATTTTCTAACTGAATCGAGACACCAGTTAAAGTACACATGTCCATTGTTATTTGCATGTAATATATAGCCTTTTTGGGACCAAGACGCAAGAGAAACAGCTCTGTATTGCATTCAACCATAATTCTCATTATTTGTCTTTTGTCGAATTTAATACATCTTTTAATTGAATTGCTGCGACCCGAATACCAAAGCTACAATGATTATTGCAATGGCGATAAGTTACTCGTTTACATTCTGGGCAAATTTCAATGTTTATACGTTTATATAAATTCGTTTGAAATTGTTTGTTAAATTCAGTTCGGAGAATGCTTTTAGTTATATTAAATCGCAGACTTCGGAGTTGAATGTTCCTGTCCACCATTTTGTTTACATCTGATAACAATTTTCAAATATCACAAGAAAATCTTCATGTTTGTAAAAAAGGCTTCGACATTTTGTTGAATGAGTTTTACAAGAAAGAAATATGTTATATTATTATTTATGTAGTTATGATTCGACTCTAGGCCTATTAATAATACACAAGTAAACAAAAAACAAACAAAAACAACTTCAAACAAACAAACATGTGTGTTTACTATTTTAATGGTAGTAGGAGCCTCGTTTAAATGGGGAAATGCTTGACCTAACAGTTAAAGGAAGCTAACACTTTGTTATATTATCGTTTTGCTGCGAAAGGTACATGATCGCAGTACTCGAAGTCATATATTTTATTTCTGTGCGTTTTTAAGCATTTTTTCCATGCTTACAAAATATTTAAATGCACAATAAAAGTATGACAAACAATATATTCTAAAAAATATCTTTTAATGTGTTGCCTACAATCGATCTAACAACAAAACATGATAAGTTATAAAATACATTTATTAAAAATATTCAGTTTCCAAGACAGTATGATAATTTGACCATAATTTATTAAAGAAATAAAATCAGTTGTTTTTCTAAAGTTTGACAAATTTCTTGAAAACTGTTTCATAAATATTTTTCATTTTCTCATAATTCGTAGTTCTATTTATGGTGAACATATCAAAGTAAAAAAATAATATGGTTTACGTTTTACTTGTGTTTTTTTTTTTCAAATTAGATCAGTTTATAGCTGTACAAAATTAAAATTAAATAACTACACACTGTTCCGTCTTATCAGGTAGAATAATGCAGAAATATTTGTCAAAGTGAAAATATAGGAAGAAAAAAGGTTGATCATGTGTCGCCACAAAACAAAACAAAGTTAAGCTGATATGGTCTACGAAAAAAATGAAGCATTGTAAAGAATTAGTGCAAACAGTTTTAGCAATAAGATCCAGGTGTTCCAATTTTATTGAAGGTTTATTTGTCGATATTCAGTATTAATTTATCGGTAGTTACTTTCAGAATTAAAATAAAACCAGAGGGAAAATATGAGTTTGTAACATGTCTGTGCTTATTTCTATCGTACAAATCAATAAATGTTAACTTTATTTTTAATTCTTTTTTGTCAAACAACTAAAAAAAAAAAACGGTCGAAGCACTAAGAACCAATGGTTCGAATTTATCTTCTATAGAATAATTAGAACAAAAATCGGGCCAATATATATACATTTATATATAACCCCAATCATTATTTTAAGTAATACTTTACTTACACTATGTGTATATGGTTTCGTCCCATGGCACAGGTATAATGTCTAAGATACAGACTAGTAGATAGTAGTGACCAGTGGTGTTTATAATGCAATTGTTAGGGTGCCGAGGTGGTGGTGGTAGGTTTGATTGTCACCCGCTAGGGCTGCTAGTAGGAGAGGATATCGTTGTAAGGAAACAGACAGCATGTCCCCTAAGATGAGACTCCCTCCACCATCCACCGGCACAGGTGCTAGCCAGTCACAGGTGTGAAAGAAAATCGTTTCCATCGAAGTTCGAATCCCTACTAGCCCTTGTCGTTCACTTACATCCCTATTTCAAATGTTCAAATGTTCGCTTACATCCATATTTCAAATGTTCAAATGTTCGCTTACATCCCTATTTCAAATGTTCAAATGTTCGCTTACATCCATATTTCAAATGTTCAAATGTTCGCTTACATCCCTATTTCAAATGTTTAAACGTTCGCTTACATCCCTATTTCAATTGTTCAAACGTTCGCTTACATCCCTAATTCAATTGTTCAAACGTTCGCTTACATCCATAATTCAATCGTTCAAACGTTCGCTTACATCCCTATTTCAAATGTTTAAACGTTCGCTTACATCCCTATTTCAATTGTTCAAACGTTCGCTTACATCCCTAATTCAATTGTTCAAACGTTCGCTTACATCCCTATTTCAAATGTTTAAACGTTCGCTTACATCCCTATTTCAATTGTTCAAACGTTCGCTTACATCCCCAATTCAATTGTTCAAACGTTCGCTTACATCCATAATTCAATCGTTCAAACGTTCGCTTACATCCCTTATTCAAACCTTTTTTTTTCAGGCTGGTGGTACAGACCATGCAAGAAGTGCAAGTGGGGAGGAATGGGCGGTATGGGCTACGGCATGGGTTACGGAATGGGCGGCATGGGCTACGGCATGGGCTACGGCATGGGTTACGGAATGGGCGGCATGGGCTACGGCATGGGTTATGGAATGGGCGGCATGGGCTACGGCATGGGTTATGGAATGGGCGGCATGGGCTACGGCATGGGCTACGGCATGGGTTACGGAATGGGCGGCATGGGCTATGGAATGGGCGGCATGGGCTACCGAAGATACAAGAAATACTGAACTGTTGACTAACCTCGACCATCCACGGACATTCGACAATGATTATATTTATGTAATCTGCCTTTTTATAATAAAACTGCCAAAGAAAAAAATAGACTTAGTTATTTTGACTGCCTGTCACTGCATTGCTTTCGTTGTAACAGACAATTTTAATCTTTGTAGCTTTCATCTGCCTATGTAAAGTCTCTTTTTTAAAATCATTCGATTCACTGAACTTTCAGCTTTAACTTTGTTTCGTCCTCTTTACAGGAGACAACTTAATTTTTTGTTGACAGCTATTCAACATTTAAATCAACTGAAGGTATGGGCATACTACGCATATGCGTTAAATTGAGCTACATGTAATCTTACGGTCATTTTAATGACAATGAACGTTTTAATCTAAAATTTAAAATCAATCCATTAACCTTTATGATTTTAAAGGGGTTATCCGATATTTTGCCTATATCTTATATATATGTAACAATAACGGACCTCTGTTCGGGGTATTTGTGCATAATTTCTACAGAAAAAAAACCCAACATACTTTAGTCTAAGCTTTGACAAGAGAATCTCAATTTTAGGGCAGTAAAGCTCGTTAATCAACAATTAAAAATATTCATTCTTTTTACATCTATAAATAAGAAGGGATGGGATTCCTGCTAAAAAAGAGACATCGACGTTACTGCGGATGACGTGAATAAGCTATCACATAAGTGGTCACGTGGCTTTCTTGGTTTTAAAAATAGCTAACTGTGCAACGTGGCTCAGATAGGAAATACACGTTTGTAATGACGATTGTTGCGTAATGGTTTACTTGTCATACAGGTGTAGGACATCAATAAATAGCATTTTGCGAAATCTGTTCAGGTAACTGTTGTTTACTAAGATGTTTAATTAACAAATAGTTTTGGTCCAAACTCATGGATACAACCTTTAAGAGTGAATACCTAATTGAACCATATAAGTACCTTATAATTTATAATTTCTTATAAAATACTAAGAAAATATTTCTTCTTTCATTTGTAATGTCCACGTTAGTCACAACCCAAACATGATATTGTGACTGTTTTTTTTTCCAAAACTGATCCGCAATGTTCTCCGTTTATCAAGTTTGGACCGAGGATTTCATGTTATTCTCCCACGAAAGATTTCTCCTAATTATTGCTTTGACACTGCGTTAATTGGAGACCGCATTATTTATGTACAGAATGAAAAAACAACAACAAACACATGAAACTTAAAACCGAGATTAATATAGTAGATATTTCCGCCCCATTCGCAGTCTATATGATGATGCATTTATATGATACTTTGAAATGGCATACTGCCATCATAAATATATGCAAAACATTAAGAGTACAAAATATATAATAAAGGAAAAGATTGTGACACTTTAGGATATTGTTCTATATACAAGTTTTGCATACAACATGTAATGCTTTAGTAATCTAAATTTACATCCACAAGAAACATATGTAGCAATATATTCAATTAGCGATATGGACTTCACATCCTAAAGTTTAATTTAAATTTAGCTACTATTGTATTCACAAAAATCAAAATCGTTATATGTTTAAGTGACTAGAGGTTCGTGATTTATCCTTGAGAAAAACTTTATACCTGATTATAGTCTATTCTCGTTAAACTTCAATATATTCGGCACTGTATGACCTATCAAGTGTCTGTGTGCCTTAAAACCCAAAATACAGATACTATACATAGGTACTGGTTATAATGCATGTTATGAAGATAGTTCATATTGTTACTATTTGATCTTAATTATAACGTTTCGAAAACCCACACAAGACAAGTCCTAGACAAATGCAGCGTGATTTCTGGTTTTAAACGACATGCGATCATTCTTCGTAACCTTTGCAACTTGTAGAAAGAAGACCTTGTGAATTGGTAATTAAGGTAATACGTCTACTCGTTTAAAAGACACACAGTCGCCAGTCAAAGTACATTTCCAGTGACCACTCTATATGCCTCACTGTTTAAAAAACACACAGTCGCCGGTCAAAGTACATTCCAGTGACCACTCTATATGCCCCACTGTTTAAAAGACACACAGTCGCCAGTCAAAGTACATTTCCAGTGACCACTCTATATGCCTCACTGTTTAAAAGACACACAGTCGCCAGTCAAAGTACATTTCCAGTGACCACTCTATATGCCTCACTGTTTAAAAAACACACAGTCGCCAGTCAAAGTACATTTCCAGTGACCACTCTATATGCCTCAATGTTTAAAAGACACACAGTCGCCAGTCAAAGTACATTTCAAGTGAACTCTCTATACGCCTCACTGTTTAAAAGACACACAGTCGCCTGTCAAAGTACATTTCAAGTGACTACTCTATATGCCTCACTGTTTTGAAACATGACCTTGTCCATTATCAGATTGAAATAAGCGAAGCATTCTTAATTACACGGTAAGTTAACTACATCTCTTTAAAGGCAGAATCCAGATGTTCACCATATTAAATAAAATGGTTACTACAATTAAACTTATTAAATGTAAGCCTGTGGCAACAGTAAATAATATGTTTGATTTTTTAAAAATTACTATATTTACACAGGGCGTTTGCATTTTAATGCTACGCAGCCTTTTAATATCATTTAAGATTCCGCGGGGTTTTTGGAAGCGCAGTGGGAACGTTACTTTAAGATTGTTAAAAGAACGGGCGCAATTGCCAGTACGAACTTTACTCAGACTGCCACTAGTGTCAGCCATTTTTACCCTTTATCGCGTCATTGAGCCGCGGTAAAAATAGCCGTGTAATTTTCTTTAGGATTTTGCAAACATTAAAAATAGTTTAAGCAGTGAAGGATGAAAACTTGGGGTTTATAATCAGGAGTTATATAAGCAGTAACGAATAATTGCGTTCACTATTATTTTCTCGTATTGAATTATCCAAAGAACTCAAATTCAAGGCTCGACCGCTTAATTGTGGTATCCGGTTTAGACCAAACTATTTTTGTTTATCAAATAACCAAATAAGTCATTGTTGCATGAAATATTCCTGCAAAATACTGTTCACTGATGCCCTAGATCTGTGTGAACAGCGAACCATACATCCCTACTAGTCATTGCAAACAGATATTTCCTTTCTAATCCAAGCTGCTGAGATAGCTATTTTAAAACTAAGGAAACCACGTGAAAACTGACTTTTGAGATCACTTTATATCGTCATCCGGGTAGTCCGCTATGACGTCGATATCTTTTACTTTTTAGCAGAGTTCTCTATTGTGCTTATTTAAAGTTTTGGAAAGAATGAACATTTAGTGTGGTTTTTGTCGCAATATGTACTGCCTAACAATGTAGGTAGTGTTCAAAATCATCTTTACTTAGATTAACGTGTGATTTTATGCAGAAATTATGCCTTTATTGCCCCAATCAGTGGACAAAAATATCGTATTGCATTTTAAATAGGCAAACTGACATTTACGACCTTTAAGCAATAGCTATCTCGGCGTGCACTATGAAATAATACTGAATTCAAACGAGTGTGCCCAGATGTTAAATGTGTGCTGAAAATATAAAGTATGCAGTCGTATTTACAACGTTACTAAACAGTTAATAGTTTAGACTTTTAGCAGTCAGTCCTTTTAAATCGCAATAAAACGTTTTTTGGGGGTGAAACGCTCTTTTAAAACTTGGAGGGTATAGCAACATTTAGCATTGTGTGTTGTTGTTGTTGTTTTTATTTGAATCAAATTTTCGAATTACCTTCTGCACAAACACATTTAAACGATATATATGTTAAGAGTCGTATCACCAGTATCAATGGAAATAAACATTGAAATATTAAGTAAAACACAGAAATATAGGTATTTGATGTACATGTAAACGCAAACAGTCATATACAATGTTTAGAGAGAGTATAAAATGGAATAAAACGTTATCAATGATAAGACTCTTGTATCCTGAGTCCACGCTGATAATAACACTCCCTGTAAATTAAAAATACAAGTCAATAAATAAATTGTATTCATGCGCATCTATGTACAGTTATTAAATGTGTGTTCCTGGAATGTGAACGGACTAACGGCGGACAAGTTAAAGACGGATGAGTTCGTTGATGTGATTCGGAGTCACGATATTGTTTTCTTGTATGTAACATGGGCGTCAGCAGACAATACATTTGACTTAGAGGGCTGTATCTGTCTTAACTTTTATCGAACTTTTCAAGACAAGATGATCCAGTGGAGGTGTTCTTGTTATGTATAGAAATAGTTTAATGAACGGTATAAAGGTGGTAAGAAACCATCATAATACAAATATATACAACTCAGTTGTGATTTTTTCAAAGTTAAAAATGACATTTTTGTGGGAGGTATTTATTTATAGGTTGAAGGATCGCCAGCGTACGTTATTATTAATGTTGATCTTTCTGACATATTGCAAAATGATATATGTTCTCTTATTGAAAAGGGGTCTGTTTTTTTGTAAAATTATGGGTTATTGAGAATCTCAAAAACAAGAGACCAAGAAATTTTTGGAAATATTTTAAGAAGAGTAGAACAAGTGTAGATAAAAATATAACAGTTGATGTATTCTTTGATTATTTTGCTAACTTAGAAAGTGACATTTTTTAAACAACTAATGTTGAGGCTGAACATTTCCTTTACAAACTGTGAATGACTATGTTCAACCCCCAGGTATAGCATACATACACTTGGATCTTGAACAATACCTGTGTGACAGACACATCGTTACAGACTGTGGCAGCCTGGCTTATCAGAAAACAGATGCCCTCACATGCTGGGTGGGGCAATAAATGGGGGGGGGGGGGTCACTTATATAAGGGTTTCGGGATGCCTTTAACACATGGACATAGACTATCCTTGTCGCCGAGAATACAAACAGTGTGGACTCATGGGAAAAGCTGGCTCTGATTGGCTGCTATATTTTAAACGTTTTCTGGGGAGCATGCCCTCAGTCTTCCACCACACCCCAACTAGCGCGGTTAGCACTTCTGATGCCAGCGCTATAAGAAATAGCGCACACGGTTGGTTCAGGCGGGTCCTATATACTATTGTGAAATAGCGCAGACGTTTAGTTCTGATGGGGTTTATCTGTAGATTATTGTGAAATAGCGCAAACGGTTGGTTCAGGTGGGTTTATCTACACATTATTGTGAAATAATGAAAACGAAGGTTCTGGTTTTTTAAAGTTGAATGCAAGACTAAAGTTAAACGTTTTATAATCTTAGGCCAGGATGTACCCGCATCAGCTCTGATGGGCTGGCTTATACATTTCTCGTTCTTTACGCTGTCTTATTTCGAAATCTGGTTCTATGACGAACGCTAGGATACGTCATCATGTAAGTTCAAATTAATATAAGATACTTGTCTATACCCTTAATTCAAGTTTCCGTTTGTTGTCCACGTCCGAATATATCGTCAGGAAATGACGCCTGTCTCCATCCTTGTAGAACATACGGAAACCAAAACAATACTCCGTGGGTGGATCTGGACTTTTGTCATAACCAGAATAGTACTGGAACGTAAAGTAACCTAAAACAAATATATGAACTATTATTTTAAGGCGGCATCTGAAACAATTAGGGATGAAAAGATGAAAATCGAATCCCAAAACGCTATTCGAATATTCGTAACGTGTATTCGAATCATATTTGAATATTCGGAACGAATTTATATCATAGTGGCACATAACACGGTAATTTTCCATTACTTTCAATGTGTTTATTCATTGTAAAATGTTTACTTCTGGCCACAATTTACATTGCTAGCCTTACTTAATGCAGAAGGGGTGGTAGATTTATGATTTTTGCATAGCATTTAATTTTAAAACGACGATTTCTTATTTTGAAATACAAACGGCAATATCATCAATCCGCCATTATCCTGTTGATAGTGAAGGACCAGCCGGGGTGTTTCTTTACTTTGTCAGCGGTAATTTGCAAGAAAATACTGTCAGTGAAGAATGCCAGTAAATGCGTAAACAATGTCATTGTTACTTAACAATTATTATTATTATTATTATTATTATTATTATTACAGACGACCAGGCGTTGGGGAAATCAGTACTTTGATGGTTCAGAGGTATGGGTATCACGTGACGATATGATGTATGACCTTACTGTAGCCCGCCATCAGGATAACCCCATCTGCCTACCAATATACAGACTGTTGTCTCCACACAGTTTCGGATTCTTGCAAGGTTTGCGTCCTCTTGCTGCATTTTATTTGTTTTCACTGTATTGGTTTTGTTATTTTAAAATACATGTACAATACATATTCACGAAAATTAAATAAAACAAGACACGCTAACATAGCTAAAACATATTGGTAAATAAAGTATTATATTCAATAATTGCACTATCATCTATGATAACCCACATATTTTAAAAAATGTTTGAACTTTTCCAAGTACACATTTGTCAAGTTCTCCAGTATATTTGTGAAGCTTTGCATAATCTATGAGTACTTTGAGTTAAAGTGATCTTAAAATGTGATCGAACAACTGGCCTTCACATGGACATAACATATGCTGCACCATTTGTATTGCATATTGTCTATATATATATATGTAGACAATGTATATCACATAATTCGTTTGAAAACGCAACTAATCCATTTAGGAAATATTAGATGAATGATATTTTTAAACTCTCGTACATCACTGCCAACAGGTGAGAATAAAATCTGGTTAACCTAAGTGTGGTTCGAAGTTGCCAAAATCGGCACGTTAAATATGTGTAAGAATTTGAAGTGGTACAGATCTGGAACACCTTATCACCACTCGCAATGCCTCGGCCATTTCTACGAAATAGACTTGTACGGATAACGCCGAGGAGGTACGAAATACCGCTTCAAGGTGTAATTGTAACAATAAAGAAAAAGTAAGAAGACGTTGGTTTTTTTTTAAAGTTATGGTGATTATTTGATGGTTTTAAGTAATTACAAATCACCAGAAAAAGTATTTGTAACGTATAATCATGAGACTGTATAATGGTTTAAAACAAAACAAAATATAAAGAAAGATCCGACACCATTTAATAGGAATTTTCAAAACTTCCAAGTGCAGAAGAAAAAATGTCAAAATTATTAAAATTGACTATAAAACAAAAGTGAAAAAGCAGCCTTACACTACACAAATCGTTATTGTCCAGTTAATATTTTTCAGAAACACGGCCATTTTTCCTTTCTCAATATCTTTTTGTTTATTATCAAGGTTGTATTACATGGAAGCATTTTTGTACCGGCTTATGTACAAGGAAGTTCAGTGGTTCCTAAAATTAACCCACTCCACGCATTTTAAAATGGAATAGATGAAGACACAAACTGAGAGAAACGGTAAACATAAAGACCTGGCATGTCATTGATCAAGATGGAAATAATGCTGTTACAAAGTTATTACTTAAATTTTATGCCCTAGTGTGGCTAATAATTGCACAATGAACTGACGTTAAAAATACAAAACACCACAAAATATCCAAGGGCTTATTATGAAAACCAAATTTTCAATATTATTCAAGATGGATGATGCTATTTAGTACATCCGTGGATAAGGCAGTGGTCACAAAAGTAATAATTATTTGGAACATTCTGTTTTTGCAAAATGTTCTGGAAAATAAAGAAATGCACAAGGACTACAATCTCATTCCAGGACTTGGGTTTAAACCCGGAACCCTTCGATTCTGACTTCAAAACCTGAACCATTTGACCAAAAATACTTCAAGCATGTTATAAATGCCTCCTTCATGCGTTGGACGTTTATTAATGATAATCCAAATCGAAGATCTGCTTTAAAACATTTCGGGTGTAGGGTTAGAATTTTGAACTCTCCCAATTTCATAACCTTTACCACTTACTTATATATATATGCTAAATATCATTTTATCATGTTTATCTTTACATGCCGATTAAAAATTTTGTGAGTTTACATTTTATCAAGAAGATGTTAGAATAACTATAAAACATTAAAACATTGGTATTACTGGAAAGCTTTGTTGATGAAGCAATTCTCTAACGCGTACCAACTGAGGGCCTCTGGTTCGAGCCCCGGATTTACTGCACATTTTCTCACTTTCGTTACACCGACAACTTTCTTGTCAGTATAACACTGTCCAATTCTCAATCTGTATCATTATTGGTGAAGGCAATGATATATCGACCGGACCGGGTAGCACAGTCGGTAGAGCGTAATAAATTGTAGTGGAAAATATTTCTTGCAAACGCTCAAGCAAATACGACGTTAGTTCCTTCACTGGTTGGCCAAATGTCAGGATAATGGGTCGGGTAGCATGGTATGTGTTTATGGCATGCTATAAACAGTGATTGCAGTGCTCAATCTGCTTCAAGCGGACACCGCCTGAAGATAACTGAAATAACAGACATAAATCTGTCTGTTTGTCAGTCCGTTCGTAAGTAATGACGTATGTCTGTCTGTATGTTTGTCTAGAAAATGTGGCAAATAAATGAGGCTTTTACTAAATTATGGTGTACTTTATACTTTTTAAACTAACAAAACCATTTTCAATAATTCTTATTAAAACATCATAAAACTATTAAATAATTTGCAAAAATTCATGAAATGCACTAAAACAACGAGATCTGAAAAACCGTTACTGTCAAAAGTTTCAAAGTTGAAACAGCCTTTTTAGAGTTAAAATCGAGGGAATTAATATTGGATAACAGATAATAAAAGTCTGTTTAATGGATTTCCTTTGATGAAAATAGATTGATAATGGAAGATTGCAATTTTTATCGTACACCTTAATCAAGTAGTATGGCAGAATTGATAAATTTCACCCATTAAATGAGGGAAGTGCCAGTTCGGCCTTTTCTGCGCAAAAGAAAAATCATCTTTGTCAAGGCAAGTACATTGCAAACGTGGTTTGTTGTGGCTTTTTAAATGAGTTGATTCACCACACCGACCTAAACTATGGACATGTGATAATTAGTAAATGATTAGTATTCAATGTCAGTATCCCACTGTAACTGTTCGCATAAACCACCAGCTACATGTACGTGAGGCTGATGAATCAAAGCCTACAGTTTGCTAATTGTTGCGAAACTGAATAAATTAAAAAAACTCATTAAATGTTTCTTGACAATATCTCATTTCCATACAGATAGTTTTTATTGTTATAAACAATTTAAAAAGCGTATAGCTAATAAACTTGGCGTCATATAAATGGTACAGTGTGAACACGAAATGATATACAATAAAAAAAAAAAAAAAAAAAAAAAATAATAATAATAATAATAATAATAATAATAATAATAATTATTATTATTATTATCATTATTATTATTATTATAATAATTTAAACAATAATTGTACTTATAACTGTAAAAACAATAATTATGCTGACGATGCTGCTGCTTATTGCTGCTGCTGCTGATGATAATGCTGCTGATGATGATGACGATGATGAATATAATAATAAGAAGAAGAATGAGAAGAAAGGATAAACACAGAACGGAAAAAGTCCGATACAAAGTCAACTGCTCATTTCAGATGTACAAACCATGGCCGTACTTGCTTAGATTACCAATGTCGCTTTGACGTCCTAAAATCAAGTAACGTCTACATAACGTTCTAACGTTGCCGCTGTTCGCGAGTTCAGCAAGCTAAAGCATAAGACTTTATTGTGGTGTCAAAAAACAACAACAATGAACATAAGTTAAAACTTGGGATAAAAGAAAACAAATCGTTTAGTTAAAATCGCGATCCTCTTGCCTGAAAAATAAGACAAAACTCATGGTTATTTTTATTACATTTTTGTTAATGAAGTGGTCTTTAGCTGCTAATCTCCTAATTTTGATGTCTGTTTGATTTCGGTAAATTGCACCCAACGGTGATCAGTCAACACATTTTTCGTCATCCTTTTTATCTATTTGAAAAAGTATTTTTGTGCGCTTAATCGGTTGTAAATTAACAAAATGACGAATGACCAGACAGCAAGTGTCATTATTTTAAGCGGGAATTGATCGAGATATTGTAACTATTAAAAATATGATGTAGAAATTGGACGAACAAAATGAATGTCGGTGTCCTGATCATTGGCTAAATGTAAATACAGAGGAAAGAAAAGTGATGTGTTGTCCTTTAAAACTGTATTAAAAGCCTATAGTTTCTTATTATAAAAAATCTCGAGGATCTATTAATCAGCTGATATGCTCCTAAAGTATTAGATATATTTTTAAGTTCATGCTTTAACTCTTTCGTCAATTTTCGGATATGTCGAACTGACATACAACTTAACTGTAAACCTTCTACCTATCATATTTTAATTACCAGTAACTATATTAATTTAATTTCTATAACAACTTCAAATATTGATACATACTTGTAAGGCTTCAGACACAGCAATAAATATTGCAGATCCGGATCAGTAAGTTCACGGGGCGTGGGTTGGGAAGGGGTCCACATACACTTCTTGGGAAGGTCTGATAAATAAGTTTTCAGCTGGAAAAAAATCTCTTTGACATTGACCATACAATTATAATTTTTACTTCTTACACATGTACATACAAAATGTGCATATAGGGGGGGGGGGGGGGGTAATTTTTGTTATAATAAACACAAAGAAACAAATAAATAATCACATTCGGAAATCCCTGTATTGAAAATTACAGCTAAATAATGTCAATACATGTAATTTGATTGCCAAATGGAGATAAGTACAAAATTCAAGACTTGTTGTAACAGCTTTTATAATACAAAATTATTTAAGTTGGTAAACAATATCACCGATACGCTGAATGGTTAATATAGTTAGAACGAGCCGCAAGGGCCTTGGAACCGCTAGGCCACGAACAAGAGGATAAAGTAACAATATTATCATGATTTTCTTGTAAGAAATGGTGTTTAATGATTATAAGACTTCGGTCGCCGCAAAAGTCTTTAAAAAGGTTTCCATCAGATTGTAATATTTACTATTTAAAATTAGATTTAAACGATGAAAAGATTCAGTGTCTCATGACTTTCTTACTATTGCACTTGTTATTAAAATGTCTTAAAAGCAAGACGGTACCTATAGTCACTTGTCATTCTCACATTCCCAAGGACAGTAGTCA